>CM046870.1:18365310-18413924 GCA_025617745.1 Heliocidaris erythrogramma | reverse complement strand
ATCTATGAAGCTAAGTCTTAACCTAAATTGCGAGATTTTTTACCTCCAAAAGCATTTTTGTTGCCTTTCGCAATAAAAATCCCGTTCACCATGTTTTCACATTCATTTTGGTGTATCGGATTTTTCCTGAGTCAACCTCCTTCACGGTAAATTAATGAAATTACTTTGCCGTTTTTTCCTCACTTTCGGGGCTTTATTCACAGACGGTGTACTAGTACACTGTGTCGGGCTGCCCCCCCCGTGTCTGTAGGTGGTTGATTCAACGCGCTTAGACAAGCGGTCTTATCAAAACGTGTCTCCGTAATAGGAGTTTATTCCCACTCCGACTAATGTGAGTTGGTTGTTACCCTTTTATAGATCTATATTGTTTGTAATAATAAATTTATTACCAAATATGGGTTTCTATA
Source organism: Heliocidaris erythrogramma (assembly GCA_025617745.1). Classification (NCBI taxonomy): domain Eukaryota; kingdom Metazoa; phylum Echinodermata; class Echinoidea; order Camarodonta; family Echinometridae; genus Heliocidaris; species Heliocidaris erythrogramma. Next base: position 18,413,517 of record CM046870.1, on the reverse strand, counting down.
TTTGTTTGCTTGTCTTTATTTTCAGCCATGTCGAGGTCTCCGTTTCGGCTGGCGTTCCCCAGTATTTAAATACTTATAAGGGGACTCGCCCAGCCTTGGAAGGGTTGGCTGCGAGATTTTCATCTCGCACCAACATTATAACTTCCCCGGAGCCTCGACCAAGGTAAGTTAGGGCCTGCCTTGTGTACGGCTCGCCCCGTTATGAGTTCGTCGTCTGTTCTGACGACCAACTCATGCGGGATATACCGAGAGAGTGAGTCCTGAAACATGGCCAATACCTCTCTCGAAGAAGAGACTTGTATAACGGTGAGAGTGAGTGCCTAACCCGTCCAATACCTCTCACCGATAAAACTATGGGTCTACCCCAGCCCACAGTTCGTCTCGCTCGAGCTGCACTTCTCGCTCACTAGCCATAGATGTTGTTCGCTCAGGGGTCGGCTCTCTTTGTCTCTCTCCGCACGCTTCTAATCCAAGCAAGGCGGGAAAGAGTAAAGAGAGTCGTGATCTTCCTAATGTACCCAGTACAAAGGGTTTACTACGGAAGCGGCGCCCGTTTTCAAGTGGGTAAAGGGAGCGGTCACGTGACCGCCTGCCCAAAAACGTAGGCGCCTGAGTACTGCCCAGCCAGCAGGCGGGGCGGACTCTCTCCCCTTGACATCGACTGTGTGTTCACCTCATGGGTCAGGGGGGCCAAGAAGAAGAAGGTTAGCCCCCAAGGGGCGACTACTTCTTCTGAGTCGGGCGTCTCCCATGAACTTCTGAATTATCTGAAGATCATTGTGGAGTGGAGTGGTTGGTCAGACTTTGTGTCCGTACCTCCCACCACGCCCGACTCCAACACCCCCCCCCCCCCCCCCCCGGGGGAGGGGGGATACCTGTACCCACCAACCCGGGTCCGGTTCGGATACCGGATATCCGATTCGGATACCCGGATATCCGGATATCCGGTTCGGATACCGGTTTTTTACCGTTATCCGGCTAGGAAACTGGTTTTCCCTGTTTTATCACCACTGCACCTAGTGGGTGGGGATCCGGTTCCTTTATCAGGTATCCGGCTCATTGTGTTTGGTCTCCAACACACAAGACCACGTTCAGCTTTGATCGTCCGGTCGGGGCTACTCCCATTCCAGCGGCACTAAGTGCTCCGCCTGGGGAGGAATCCTGGGACTACCTAAACCGCCCTTCTTGGGATCAGGTTTCTCAGTCCGGATTTTCGGAGGATGATGCCTCTTCACAGGTTGAGATTACACCCCAAACCAGTCGGTCCTTGGCGGTAGAGACTCAAGCCCTGCTGGAGAAATATCTTCCCGACACCTCTTTTCAGAGTCGGGCCGATCCGTCTCTCCTTTTTCAAGGTGAGCGTCCCTCCAAAGGCATCCCTCTTACGGAGGACTTAAGCGAGTCTACAATGACTTCGCCTCACAGCCTCTTTCATCTTTGGTAGGGCCCGTCCCTCGGCCAGGGAATTCACTTTCTCTCAACAAGACACTCTCGATTATTTTACGAGAAAGTCTTGTTCCAGTGACCTCCTACATGTAGGTGGTAGGCTTGGTGTCAACTTTCAGAGTGCACCTTACGCCAAAAGGGAGAAGTTCCCGTCCTTGATGGAAGCTCATTCCAGGACTGGCCTGAGGCTGACTGCCTACTTGGGTACGCTCCTTTCCCTACGCTAGGAGGCAGGAACTTGAGATGTCCGACTCGGACATCATGTTCCTACACGAAGCCCTCTTGTCCTTGACAGGCTCGTGGTGGTCAAAACTGTCTGTGTCGACAGCATAGCCACTAATGCCAGGAGGGAACTTGCACTTTCCTCTCTGGGCATTGCGGATGCGGACATACCTGCCCTCCTGGCCAGGGTCCCGCACTCCGGCCAACACCTCTTTGGAGGTAAGGTGTCTGATGTGATTCAACTTGAGGTTGATTCACGCTAGCAGGCGACGGAACTTCTGAAACGCCTTAAGTCCTCGGCTCCTAAGCCGCAGGCCCAGGCTAGTTTTCCGCCTCCTAGACGCGGTGGCACTTCCAGCTTTCAGCCTCTCGTGCACTGCAAGTTCAGCCCAGTGCCCCTCACTACAGGGGGCCAGGGCGGAGCCTTCTCCTCGAGGTAGGAGAAGGCATCGTCGCGGTCGGGGCCGTGGTTCGGCCCGGGATTCGCGGCGAGTGCGCCCCGAGCGTTGGAGGAGAGGGTTGGCGGAGCCTTCCGCCGCAACCCGCCTACATATCGCCCCCTTTCTAAAGCACATCTCCTCCGAGATTCAAGAGCTGCTAGAACAGGGCGCAATCGAAAGGGTAAGAGACCACCCCCATCTGTGTCTCTCCCTTATAATTCCCAAACGCTCGGGAAGCTCAGAATGATCTTGAATATGAGGGTCATCAATACCTTCATTCCAAGAGACCTTTCCGCATGGAAACTTTGGCCTCCATTCTTCCGGCGATCATATCGCCCCCCTTTCTAGAGCACATCTCCTCCGAGATTCAAGAGCTGCTAGAAAATGGCGCAATCGAAAGGGTAAGAGACCACCCCCATCTGTGTCTCTCCCTTATCTTATAATTCCCAAACGCTCGGGGAAGCTCAGAATGATCTTGAATATGAGGGTCATCAATCCCTTCATTCCAAGAGAGCTTTTTCCGCGTGGAAACTTTGGCCTCCTTTCTTCCGGCGATCAGACCGTCAGATGTGGCCATTTCGGTAGACTTGAAAGATGCTTACTTTCACATACCGATACACCCTTCTTCAAGGGACCTTCTAGGCTTCGCCTTTCAGAGCGAAACCTTCCGGTTCAAGGCCTTACCTTGTGGCCCGAAACCGGCTCCTCAAGTTTTTACTTGAGTAGTCTCTTCCCTAGCCGCTTTCCTCAGGTATCGCGGTCTGAGACTTTTCACTTGCATGGACGACTGGCTCCTGGTGGCGAGCTCTGTGTCCGTCTTTCAGTCACGCATGGACCTACTTCTCCGTACTACGCAAGAAGTATGATTCATAGTCAACTGGGACAAGTCGGAGTTGACTCCTACCCGCAGACCCATTTTCCTGGGTGCGGAAATAGACATTGTGAACCAACTTGCCCGCCCCAGTCGGGAGAGAGTTCTAACTATTGTCTTACTGGCTCGATCTCTTCGTCGCTTACGTCGAGTTCGGGCAGGCCGATGGCTCCAGTCCTTGGGCCACTTATCGAGCCTTGTAGATGTCCTCAAAGACTATCGGCTTCATATGAGGCCTTTCCAGCTTCATCTGCCGAGTGTAGACTCGCTCAAGGTGTGGATTCCTCTATCCGAGGAAATCAAACGCCTGCTTATCCCCTGGTCGAATGAGTCGTTCCTTCTTCAAGGGCAAGTCTCTTTTGGACCAGGTGGTCTCGGGGGACTGGTCACACCTGTGCACCTTACCCCACATCAATATGTTGGAATTGATGGCAGTCTTCATGTCCGTTTTTTTTCGAGAACATGATTGTAGGTCACTCCGTCCGGATTTTGACGGACAACACTACTGTTGCTGCCTACATCAACAGACAAGGCGGGACTCGTTCCACTACCCTGAACGATCTAACCGCCAAACTTTGGAAGTGGTGTCGGTCTCACCGAGTGATTCCGATCGCCTCCTATGTTCCCGGGCGGGACAATCTGATTACAGAATTTCTGTCCCAGGGCATGTGTCTCCCCTCCGAGTGGCCACTGAACCGAGAGGTCTTCGACACCTCTGTTCAGTCTGCGCCCCTCTGGAGATAGACCTGTTTGCGACAGCTCTCAATCATCGCCTCCCGAGATACTGCCCTCGGGTGCGAGATCCGGAAGCTTGGGCCCTCGATGCGTTCTCCCTTCAGTGGAAGAACTTCCGGGGTTACGCCTTTCCGCCGGTCTCCTTAATCCCTCAGGTCCTGGGGTAGATTCAGGAGGATCAGGCGTGGTTTCTGCTCATAGCACCTTGCTGACCGAGGAGACCTTGGTTTCCTCTTCTTCTGTCTCTGCTGGACGGTCGGCCTCTCTCCCTTCACCGGAGAGCAGACCTCATAGCTCAGCCCCTGTCGGGGATCCTCCACCATCGCCCGGCGGCTCTACATTTGACCGCCTGGCCTCTATCGGGGAGGATGCGAGGACGGCAGGACTCTCTGAGAGAGCCTCCCAGTTCATAGTCCAGAAGAGATTCTACCCGAGCTGTTTACATCTCGAGATTAGAAGCCTTCCATGCTTGGTGTGGGGAAATGGGATTTGCTTCCCGTTCTGCCCCGGTGGGTGCTATTGCAGTTTTTCCTTATCGCCCCTTTTCGATAAGGGCAGGTCCCTCTCTACCAATCGTGGTTACCGGTCCGCTATTGCTCCGGTTCACCTTGGTTTTTTTTCTGATGGTTCGGGAGTTTCTAACTCTCCCTTCTTGACTCATTTGCCGAGGTCTGTCTTTTGAAACGACCAGCAAATCGCCAGTTGACTCCTGCGTGGAGCCTTCCTTTGTTTTTGGACGCCTTGGCCAAACCGCCCTTTGAGCCGTTGTGCAAAGCGTCTTTACACCATCTCTCGATTAAGACCGCCTTCCTCGTCGCTATTGCTTCTGGGCAGAGGAGAAGCACTATTCAGGCTCTCTCTATGGCGCCCGGGCATATCAGATGGGAAAGGCAAGGTGTACGTCTTGTCCCTCGACCTTCGTTTATTGCCAAGAATCAGAAGGATTCTTCTGGCTCAATCGAAGTGTTCTTGAGTCCTCTGTCAGAATTCTCTTCTGTCAAGGAGGATAATTCTTGGTGCCCTGTTAGGGCTCTCAAATGGTTCTTGGATAGGACTAAGGTTTTTCGTAAGGATGATCAGCTCTTTCTCTTTTCCCGTCACCCTTATTCCCCAGCATCACGGGAGACTATCTCCCGTTGGATTGTCGAGGCTATCCAAGCTGGGGGTTCGGAGGCTCTCCTGTCTGAGAATCCTCCAAGAGCGCACGATACTAGGAGTGTTTCTACCTCCTGGGCGCTCTTTCTGGGTCCTCCTTTGGAAGACATTTTGAGGGCCGCCTTTTGGCGTTCCCCTACTTCCTTCACATCCTTCTATCTTAAGGATGTTCTTTCGGGTGAGGTTAGCTTTGCAACCTCTGGGTTGAGAGCTGCTTCGTCGTCTCTGTCTGCCCCGCGTTAGTTACTCCCGTCCTGGGACATGCCACCCGGGTTTTTATCCGTGCTATTCTAGCAAATAGGTAGATACATCGATTTATTGCTGTAAATCAAGAAAATTATAACTAATTTTGTTATTTACTAGATAAATCTATGTATCTACCTATTTGCTAGTTTCCCAAACTATGCCGTCATTCGAGAAAAACTAAGTCTAAAACGCGCAGCCCCTGCCTGCGCGCGCGTACTCCCCGTCCACCAATCCAATCGCGCCACCGCCATACTCTTCCTCTTCCGAGCAGTCAGAGACAGAATCTAGGACATGTCAGACAAGGAGAGGGGCTGGAGGGAGGGACATAGGTAGATACATAGATTTATCTAGTAAATAACAAAATTAGTTATAATTTTCTTGGTAAACAGGTCTATTAGGCATGAGAGTGTCTCGTACAAATCTGCCAATATATACAATACACCTTATCTGCAGCGGCGTGGAACCAAATCTGCAAACGTCAAACCCCGCAGATATGGTTCCGAGGTAGAACGATATCTGCCGGCGGATACGGTATCTGCCGGAGAACCGTATGTGCCGCTACACCGGCCAGAGGCAGCAGGGAGCGAGGCCGCGCGGAGCAGTATGTACTGAGCATAGAGTTACATGTAACTCTATATGATACTGAGTCTGACATGCACACACAGTGATGGCACGGTCAGTCTTTTCTCTCAGCTCACGCACATGTGTACGCATCCAAGGTGCGTCGCTTGTATAAGCTGAGCATGCGATGATGCGACGCACATAACAAATCCCTAATTAGATCGACTAATAAAAAATAAATAAAAAATGCCGAAAGCCAATCGCATGAAAGCGATTAAAGAGTGTGAGCTGAAGAACGCGGCGGCTCAAAGCCGAACGCTCTACTTCTTTATTCAAAGGTAAGGTTATCATAGAATGAATGCTATTGCCTCTAAAATATATTGAAGATGTGAAACAACCGTTTACTTATATTGACAGTCCCATGTACACTGTATCATATTACGCAGGGCCCTTCTTGTTTTTAGCTCACCTGAGCCTAAGGCTCGAGTGAGCTATTGCGATGGAAATTTGTCCGTCGTCCGTCGTGCGTCGTGCGTCGTGCGTCGTGCGTCGTCCGTCGTCCGTCGTCCGTTAACTTTTTACATTTTCATCTTCTTCTCCAAAACCCATGATCGGAATTCAACCAAACTTGGTAGGAATCATCCTTAGGGGTAGGGGACCCAAAGTTGCTAAAATGATACATGTGGCCCCCAGGGGGGCCCAGGGGGAGGGCCCCCAATTGTAAAAGCTATGTAAATTTCAAACATCATCTTCTCGAGAACCAGGCATAGCTCAGACTTGGTATTGTGTATGGAGATACCTCTATAGATGAAGAATGAATGTTGTTCATGAAATTTCTCTGAGTGGCCCTATAGGGGCCCTGCGGGGGTAACATACTGGAGGGGGGGAGGCGCTGCCAGGCAAAATGTACATTCTGATCTTCTTCTCCATGATCGGAATTCAACCAAACTTGGTAGGAATCATCCTTCGGACCCAAAGTTGCACATGTGGCCCCCAAGGGGGAGGGCCCCCAATTGTAAAAGCTATGTAAATTTCAAACATAGGCATAGCTCAGACTTGGTATTGTGTATGGAGATACCTCATGAATGTTGTTCATGAAATTTCTCTGAGTGGCCCTATAGGGGCCCTGCGGGGGTAACATACTGGAGGGGGGGGGCGCTGCCCAAAATGTACATTCTGATCTTCTTCTCCAAAACACATGATCGGAATTCAACCAAACTTGGTAGGAATCATAGCGGTAGGGGACCCAAAGTTGCTAAAATGGTACATGTGGCCCCCAGGGGGCCCAGGGGGAGAGCCCCCAATTGTAAAAGCTATGTAAATTTCAAACATCTTCTTCTCCAGAACCAGGCATAGCTAAGACTTGGTATTGTGTATGGAGATACCTCTATAGATGAAGAATGAATGTTGTTCATGAAATTTCTCTGAGTGGCCCTATAGGGGCCCTGCGGGGGTAACATACTGGAGGGGGGGGGGGCGCTGCCAAGCAAAATGTACATTCTGATCTTCTTCTCCAAAACACATGATCGGAATTCAACCAAACTTGGTAGGAATCATCCTTAGGGGTAGGGGATTCAAATAATACATGACATTGTAGACCATGGGGGTGGGGGGGGGGGGAATTATGTTAATTTCTAACATCATCTCATATACATGTATATCCTCCTAGTTGTTTCAATTTCTAACATATCTCCTGGTGGTGCTAGAGAGAACATGCACCAGATGTGAATTGATCCACCTCAGGTGAGCGTCGTGCCCCCTGGGGCTCTTGTTTTTTGCGTATAGTGGTGTATTGTATTACCGGACACTTAAGAGTTTCTTCTAATTTCGTAGACTGGAAACTACCTTCAAAATTGCTTCCCAATACGATGTTCATAAAAGGAGTGATGATGAATCCAAATATGAAATCCGTTTTGCAAATGATGATCGTTGTCTCGAGATATAAGTTCCGAAACACGACCTCGCAAAATTTCTGTTATTTTTGACGCACGCAAAACGAACTGGTATTACCGGATTACGTGTATTGTCTATGGGGAAATGACATTTCTGCTGTCAACACACCTGCCTGTGATTTTGCGTGTGTTATCAATGGAGCGGCGTGCGAGCGCGGATGTTTGATCTTGCAAGTCGATCTTTCGTTGCTCGCTGTGAGCGAATTCAAAGCTTTCAAAATCTGATTTTCACACCATATTATCTTTACAATATTTCCAACCTGATCACGAAAAATATATAAAATTGACGATTTTTGATTATTTTTTATTTTTTGCCTTGGTGCCCCACTGACTTGCCTTGCTGCCCCTAAAAAAAATATTGAGACTGCCCCCAAAACCAGAAATTGCCTGCCCCTAAAATTGCTGACTTTCGAGGCCTGAAGGTGTCTCTTGGTGTAATCTAAAAACCTATAGTTTTTGGTGATGCTGCCACCAGTGTCCTGTCTTTTACAGGGTCAAAGATCATACTTCAGGGCATGGTGTGAGACTTGGTGCACTCTGCAGGCCACATTTCTCGATGGATTTCGTTCAAATTTTGTATGGAGATGTATCTTGGTATAATCTACACAGCTTTACTTTTTGGTGATGCTGCCCTCATTGTTCTGTCCTTTATAGGGTCAAAGGTCATTTGTCCATTTCTTGACGGATTTCGTTCAAATTTTGCATGAAGGTGTCTCTTGGTGTAATCTAAAAACCTATAGTTTTTGGTGATGCTGCCACCAGTGTCCCGTCTTTTATAGGGTCAAAGGTCTTCAGGGCATGGCGTGAGTGCACTCTGCAGGCCACATTTCTGGATGGATTTCTTTCAAATTTTGTATGGGGATGTATCTTGGTATAATCTACATAGCTTTACTTTTTGGTGATGCTGCCCTCATTGTTCTGTCCTTTACAGGGTCAAAGGTCATTTGTCCATTTCTTGCACTTTTCTGCATTTCTTGACAGATTTTGTATGGAAGTGTATCTTGGTAATATCTACACACCTATAGTTTTTGGTGATGCTGCCACCAGTGTCCCGTCTTTTATAGGGTCACAGGTCATACTTCAGGGCATGGCGTGAGTGCACTCTGCAGGCCACATTCGTAATGGATTTCTTTCAAATTTTGTATGGAGATGTAACTTGGTATAATCTACACACGTTTACTTTTTTGTGATGCTGCCCTCATTGTTCCGTCCTTTATAGGGTCAAAGGTCATGCGCTCTAACTTCAACATTTCCTCACGGATTTCTTTCAAATTTTATATGGAGGTGTGTGAAATCTTTAGTGTTTGCTGATGCTGCCCCCAGTTTTCCACTTTTTATAGGGTCAAATGTCATATTTTGGTTGCATGCATTCTGGAGGACACATTTGTTGACTGATTTCTTTCAGATTTTTTATGGAGGTCCATCATAGATTACTCTAGACCTCTACAGTTTTTGGTGATGCTGCCCTCAGTGTTCGTCTTTCATAGGGTCAAAGGTCATATTTTAGTGGATATCTTGTGTGCGCTCTGAGATCACATTTGTTGACAGATTTCTTTCGAATTTTGCATGAAACTCTAATCTACACACTTTGTTTCGGTGATGCTGCTCCTAGTGTTGACAATAGTCCGGGTCACTGGCGGCAATCTCTACACCATCCTTTTGTTTGAGGGAGGGGAGGGGGGAGCCTCTTTGTCCCTCCTTCGAATTGCTGCCAGTGCCGGGGATACATTTCGCATTGCGTGGCAATGGACATTTCTAGTTTGGGTTGTATATTATCCATTAGTTACGCACCAAATCAACTTCCAATTCGACAAAGAAAACCAAAACATTTTGCGTTGTATACTTAATTCATTGGATGTTTTATTTGGGTTGTATATTATCCCTAAGCTAAGCGCCAAATCAATTTTCTTTTCGATATTAACGTTTTGTGTTGAATACTTGATTCAATTGTTTTATTTGGGTTGTAGATTCTCTATAAATTACGCGCCAACTTATAATTTTCATTTCGATAAACACATTTTGCATTGTATACTTCATTTATTTCATATTTTTTTATTTGGGTTGTATATTATCCCAAAGTTAAGCGCCTTATTTCTAATTTATTTGTTGTTTCATTTGGTCTGTAGATTCAATTTTATATTCAACATAAACGCATTGTGTTGAATACTTGATTCATTTGTTTCATTTGGGTTGTAGATTCTCTATAAATTATGCGTCAACTTATAATTTTCATTTCAATAAAAACATTTTGCATTGTATACTCATTCATTTCATATTTTATGCTAGTATATTATTCATTAAGCACCAAATCAATTTGGGATTCAATATATGTATTTTGCATCTTAGTTCTTTTTTTTTATATGCATTGTGTATATGTTACTGTTAAAATTATTTATTAAACCTTTCTATCTTTTGCTGTAGGTTTGATCATAGTGTGTTACATAACAGGTGTGGTGCTACCTGATGCATCCAAGAAGGAGATGGTGCGTTACTTACGATCAGTTCAGTGTCCCGATGGAGGCTGGGGATTGTAAGTTTTCCTGACATTCATTTCTCAATTATACCAAGCCAATGTTCTATGCATTGTATATGTAAGTCCTATAGGAAGTGATGAAACTTCTTTTTAAGATACTGTACCTACAAAAAACAAACCGTTGTGGATTATCATGTAGGTGAGTAAGCAATTAAAAGCTGATTTGAAATTGGGGAAAGTTGTTGGGTTGAAGTGGATGAGTGTAGATTGGCCTTACTAGCTGTTTTATAAATACAGTCATTTTTATGGAAATGACCTCCCAGTAAATGCAAATGTTCTTGTATCATAAGTGCACTTTATAACATGTAAAAAGTTCTAAGAAATCTGAATGGTGGAAAGTGCTGAAAATACCCCAAATCAATAATAATTATTTTCCATTTTCTGTAAGCACCAACAGAGCCAACTATACTCATGGATTGGGATACTCAATATTAGCTGGACATACTCTGATTCACATTCTTTGTTGTGTGCTTGTCCAACAAAGCAACAAGTGGCTTATTGTGTCTAACTTACACAAAGCTGTATATTTATACATGTATATCGCTGACTCTGGCTCGAAGGGACACCCTCTGAAGCATTGGCGTAAATCCGCACATTCCTTAATTCTTTTCATCGGGGGGGGGGGGGGTGGCTTTGTTCTCCTTGAACGGTCATCCCCCAGTTGAAAAGAAATTCTTGCAGATTTACGCCAGTGCTCTGAAGAAAACAAATAATTACATTTCAAAATACATGTAGGCCCATATGTAGTGATGTAACACAAAAAAATGAATTAGGATATATGAGCATAGAAAGAGAGAGAGAGAGAAGTGGGGAAGAGTACTAGTACTAAGCTTTTATATTTGAAAGGGGCGAGGGTGGCAATTTGCACCCTGACAAATTTCCGACCAATACAAAAATGGAAGTGACTTTTCAGATAAGTGAAATTATTGCGAGGTACATGTAAGTAATCATCAAATTGCTCTTACAACCTTACAAATTGTCATTTCTTCAATGTTATGACGTTAGATTTAGATCATGACCCCAACCTTCAGAAATGCTGCGAAGAACAGGTAAACACCAGGCAACAGACAAAACTGAATGCCGTTCTTATGTTAAGAATTGAATTCAGTCTGAAATATGCTCAAACATAGAAATCAATAGATTATAAATTTGTATCATAAATGATGAACATGTCAAAAAATTGAAGATTCAAAGGAAATGTAGCCCAAAACTGAGTTTTCTTTCTTGGCTTGCTCGTAAATAACTATAACATCATTGAATACCTTTGTGATACTACAATACTGAACAAATAATGCCATGTCGAAATCAAATCATATATATTTTTTTAAGATAAAGAAGTGATAGGGAAATGTAACATCCACTGCCCCCCCCTCTCTGTTCATGCAAATTAGGGCATATCAAAAGAGTTTCTCTTGCTAAAATGCATGGATCATGTCACCATTAACTAGTATGTTTAGCCCAAGCCCCTAAAGCGGCCGCCATTACGCTGTAACATTTGGGCATGATTTGAAAGCGCCTGAAGCCCCTATGCATTGGTATTCATTTTGTAAGATGCTCCCCTACCGTGTATATGCTTTACACGCAACTAAAATAAAAACGTGGATCAGTGTCATGCATGCGCACTAAGAAAGGTCAAATCCTCTTAATTTATTCATGTGTGGGAATGTATTCATCACATGGCTAATGACGGCACGTCGATAATTAACGAATGGGCGTCATTCATATGGTGTCATTAAAACTTTATGATAATTAGGACCGAACATGTGATTACTAATAGCTAATTAATAGGATTTTCAGCACAAAAGGGTCGAGTTGTCTACATAGTTATTAAGAAGAAGATAAATATTTTTTACATATTTATCACATCTCACGAATTAAGAGAAAAACTTATTCATTCAAAATAAGTAATTTTTCAAAGAATTTATTCTCTTTGACCAGTAGGATAAAGAAGCTATAAAAAAGGGGGGGGGGGGGGGGGGGGGGGGGGGTGGGGGGTGGGGGGGTGTATGATGGAAGGCAAAAGTAAGAATAAAATATTAGGTGTAGGGGAAGAGGTATCCTTAAGTTTTCTTAAAGGAGAATTATCCCCAGGCATTTAAATGTAAATAGGGTCATAGGGAATAAAATAACCTTTAATTTGATATAAAAATCACCGTTTTAGACCAACTGATGCCGTTGTAAGAGCAGAAAATAGAGACCACTTTTTACGATGTCTACTCCTACTGGCGGCGTCCATTTTCTCTAAATTTCCCATAAAACCTTGCGCGTGATGACGTAGGGGATGGAGAACTCACTAGCTAGTAGCTAGCTTGCATGAAGCGCGCGCTGCATATACACACGGTAAACATGGTGTATTGTCAAGCGTTCGGCTGTTGTAACTGTTCCAAGAAAACGATAGGGAAATCATTCCATCGGTTCCCAGACCCGCAGAAATGTCAGCAATTGTTCAAGCGTTGGGTGACCATATTGAACGTGGAAAAATTCCAAGGAAAAGACTTCAAACTTGATCGGAAAAATGATGTGATCTGCAGTGATCATTTCACGGAGGCCGATTATCACGTAGATCTGCGGGCTAAGCTTATTGCCCGGGCGAATCGTATAATCAAGCTAGTGTGTCCTGGAACACGTTTTACTTACGATGATTATTTTACTCTAATAAATGTTTTTCAAATGTGATAGTTACGTAGATAATATAAATTGATTTATTTAATTTAATTATGAAACTCTTCCGTAATTTATGTTATTATTAATAATAATAAACTCTTTTTAAAATAATGTTGGTGAACTATTGCGAGCCAATTACAATGCGCTACGGCCAACTCCATGCCCTACGTCACACAGCCCGATCGCACCGGGAACATGGCGACGCTGCTTTACTCTCGAGAACAATAAAAATCGGAGGATTCAATCGACAATTCCCATCCTCTCGATTCTCGAATATACGATGTTTTTACTTTATCAGAAACTAAATTAGGTCAATGATAAAAGTCTCGTGGGGATAATTCTCCTTTAAGGGGCAGTCTTGTAGTCTTGTGAATACCTTTCAGAGAGAATTATGAACCTTGAAAATTTGGCCATTTTAATTGACCTGAACTGATTTAATATACTTCACCTTTACTCTTCACTTTCTCTTTCTCACCCCCCAACCCCTTCTCTCTTTCCTTTTCACCAAATTTTCTCAATTTCGCCTTTTCTCATCTTTTTTTTTTCTCCCCTCTCTCATACATACACCTTGAACACACGTCCTGGTTCATTTCACCCCGTCCTTCCTATGGTTCATTTCATTGATGATTGATTGACGTGAAAGGACCTTTATCATGTTCACAGAATAATAATCAATTACATGTATATCTTTCTTACGATCAAGATTTAAGGTACAATTATAGTTTACACACATCGATTCAAAAATACATTTATATTTTCTCACTTTTTAATGAATATTTTCTTGCATACAGAAATGAGGACAGTTTTTAGAGAAGTTTAGACATTGTCTTACATGTACTTCTTAAATATATGTTTACTTCTAAAACCCAACATAATTTATACAATTTATATGCAGTCATACACTTTTTATCATATATACAATAGAGTTCCATCACAGCCGACTTGTCAATGTTAAATAATATTCTCTTCTAAATTCATCTAAAATCATACGTTATTAATTTCAATCCCTTTGCAAGAAGTAAATTATTTGAATTACAATTTAGTAAAGATTAGTAACCGCAGAAGCTTGATGGGAGGAGTTTTAATTTGTAAACAATTTTTTTAGACATTTTACTCCCAGTGTTAAAGATCGTATGCTCGATCTGTAATGAAAAGTCAGAAAAAATTGGAACCAGCGGGGTTCGAACCTGTCATCTACTGCTTGCCGTGAACCAGAATAGCCTGGTGGTTAAGTCGCTGCTCGGCAAGTAGTAGATGACAGGTTCGGGAACCGGAAAACCGGTATCCGAACCAGATCCGGACCAGGGCGGGTACAGGTATCCCTCCCTTCTCCAGGGGGGGAGGGGTTGGAGTCAGGCGTGGTGGGGGGTACGGACATAGAGTCTGACCAACCACTCTTCTCCACAATGATCTTCAGATAATTCAGAAGAAGTAGTCGCCCTCTGAGGGCTAACCCGCTTCTTCTTGGCCTCCCCTGACACAGTTGGTGAAGACTCGGTCGATGTCGAGGGGAGAGAGTCCGCCCCGCCGGCCGGCTGGGCAGGACTCTACGCTTACGTTTCTTGGGCAGGCGAGCATGCTTACCGCTCACTTTACCCTTTGAAACGGGCGCCGTTTCCGTAGTAAGCCCTGCACTGGGTACATTAGGAAGATCACGACTCCTTTTACTCGTACCCGCCTTGCTTGGATTAGAAGCGTGCGGAGAGACGAAAGGAGCCGACCCCCTGAGCGAACACATCTGTGGCTAGAGAGCGAGAAGTGTCACTCGAGCGAGACGAACTGCGGGTTGGGGTACCACCCACAGTTTTATCGGCGAGAGGTATTGGCCTAGTGAGGCACTCACTCTCCCCGTTATACAATGTCTCTATCCCCGAGAGAGATATTGGCCTAGTGTGGCACTCACTCTCCCGATTTATCCCGCATGACTTGGTCGTCAAAACAGATGACGAACTCATCACGGGTGAGCCGCACACGAGGTAGGCCCTAACTTACCTACAGTCGAAGCTCAGGGGAAGATAACATTGGTGCAAGATGAACCTCTCGCAGCCAACCCTCCCAAGGCTAGGCGAGTCCCCACTGGGGAAACACTAGCCGTACGAGATGGAGACTTCGAGATGGCTGAAAATAAAGACAAGAAAACAAATATAGAACTATATAAGGCAACAACCAACTCACAATACGGATTGGGAATAAACTCCTATTACGGAAAAACACAACGTTCTGATTAAACCGCTTGTCTAAGCGTGTTGAATCAACCACCTACAGACACGGGGGAAGAGCCCGACGCAGTGTACTAGTACATCCTCTGTGAGTAATGCCCAGAAGGGGAAGAAAAACGGCAAAATAATTTTATTAAAATACCGTGAAGGAGGTTGACTTAGGAAAAGTCTGATACACCAAAATGTGTGTAAAAGCTTGGTGAACAGAATTTTTATTGCGAATAGCAACCAGAAACGCTTTTGGAGGTAAAAATCTCGCAATTTAGGCTAAGACTTAGCTCATAGATGTCACTTCTCTGACAGGCGAGAAAGGAAGAGGAAGAGCATGCCGGTTGCGCGATCATGATTGGTGGACGGGGAGCACGCGCGCGGGCCGGGGCATGCACGTTTCTGACTTAGTTTTTCTCAAATGACAGCATAGTTTGGGAAACTAGCAAATAGGTAGATACATTGATTTATTGCTGTAAATTAGGTTTTTAGTGAAACGGTCACAATATACAGTACACCATTTGAGTTTTAAATCAAGCTTTGGTGCCAGTGTGATTCTTTTATGACATGAATGTAAATTGTGTATTTTCTAAATAATTCAGATCAAATTTTCTAGTTTTGATCTTGGTGCAAGAAATACACCTTAACATTTACCAAATCAAACCAAAACATCAGATTATTTTAGTCAATTAAAACAGTAAATAATATATACCTACCTATTATGCTAGTCTCCTGACTATGCTACCCGTTTGAGAACTTTAACACAAATGAGTCACAATATTGTGCGCACCCCCGTAATCCCATTGTTATCCCCTCGCCACTCACCCGCAGTAATACGGCCATCTTCCTCTTTCTTGCTCGCTCCCGTCGAGTTAGGTTGTCAAGTCACGGCGCTCCTGATTTACGCCATTAAAAGCACTTTTCTGCCCTTTAAAGCACTTTTCTGCCCTTTAAAGCACTTTTCTGTATTTATTTTCATTCTAGATTATAGTACTCTTGTGTTTTTATGTCACTTTTTGCCTTTTGCAAGGGAAATTTTATGTTCTTTTTCAGGCATTTATTTTTAACGACCAGCCCCACATAATTATTTCTGTGTGTTTTGCTGGTGTTTCCGTTTTCCCCGATCCTGTTCTAGTTTCGTGTTTGTAATACGGTGTTTGTTTGTAGAATTTTGTGCGTATCCCCAAAATTTTTAAGTTTAATATTGCCTGCTTTCTTTAAAGTATTTCATATTTTTGTATACTTTTATTGTCTTTTATTGCAGCAATATGAGTTCGGAGGAAGAAGCAGTTAGATCACGGAGACCTGCTTCTTCGGAAGAGTCGTCTAGCAAGACGACTCGGCCCTCCAGAACACTCCCGAGTACTTACGTACATTGGGGAGGGAGGAGGGCTGCAGGTAAGTTGCCCAGTGGTGTTACCCTGCAGAGTTTGCCAGCTTCGGAGCATGCGGCTTCGGGGCGGGTGGCTTTATTTGAGCTTGGGACAGGCTTCGGGGCGGGTGGCGTCAAATTCTAGTGGTTTGGATATCATAAATCCAATCCCCCTGTCGTACCGACCCGAAGGGGGGACGTCTGTTTCCCGAATGGATGCGGCAAGCGCATTAATCCGCTAGGGGAGATTCGTGCCACTACTGCAGGGCAGCTCACGGGCTCTGCCCATGTTGGTCTGGGTTTTTCATACCCTAGGCCCCGGCCGATGCCATATGGGGGAACGAGTGCTACCCGGGCTGTTGCATTTGCCAGCTGATGGGAAGACTCGAGCCAACAATTATGGGCACTATACCTAGCATCAGGTGCTGTCACCTGAGTGAGCGATTACTAGTGGTCTCCTATTGCCGCCCACAGGCGGAACAATAGTGATTCCACATACTATTAGTAGTTCATCGGCGAATACTGGGACCTCGTCCCAGTCTGCCCTCGCACTTGGCCCCTCGAGCGCCCGACCCGTGGCTGTAGCCTTTAGTTGCTCAGCCAGTGGGGGTAGTGTGTGCGCGACTTTCGGTACATACCCTCAGCACACCTCTCCCCTGGAGGGATGCGGGCATCCCTCTGTTGAGGGTTTGGTTCGTGAATCCGAAGTTGTTTCGGAGAACCGCCCAAAATCTGTCAGACGTCCCAAGAAGCGGGACATGGCTTTGGCTCCTGTTGAGCCAGCTAAAAAGAAGCCTAAGAAGGACACATCTAAGGGGACTAAGAGAAGCAAGGCGTTGCCCGCTGCTGCCCCGTTTGATCCTCCTCCATCTGAGCTACTCAGCATGATGCGGGTTTTCGCTCAGCGGCAATGCTGGTCTCTCTTACAGATACTGCAGCCCCTGCTTCTTTTCTTCATCGGGGGTCTGACACTGAGACTATTTGGCCCCACTTACCTCGGCCGTGTGTGCTCGATACCACATTGTCTGAGCTGGGGTCGTCTCTCGCTTCTCCTCCCCCCGCAGCCCTTGGGGCTCCGCCGGGTGAGGAGACCTGTAGTGACCCATGGGAGTATCTGCCTGATTCGTTCTTTGTTTGCGGGCCTTTGTCCCAAACTAATCAAGCGGTATCAGAATTTGAGTCTGCTTCTCAATTTTCGGTTTCTGAATCAACATTGTTGGAGCAGACATAGCCTCAATCGCTTTCCCTTTGTGGGGCGGAGTCTGCTGCCTTGTCGACCAAATACCTCCCTGATTCAGTCAACCCTCGCGCAGGGTTCGACTTCTCGATTGTTCAGGCAATAGGTTCCCTCAGGGTTTTTTATACCCCCGCCAAAGTTATTTTTGATATATTTATGTGATATAAGTTAGCTTCAATGAAAGAGCTTGATTCATACATTTTTATAAATATTCATACATCTATGACATTTGTCGGGGCATTAATTGGCTGAATCATATTTCGAGGGGTGTATTGGCTCATTATCGCATGGAAGGTGGTAATTATAGATGTAAGTCTGTCCGGCGGTGCTCACTGAACCGGTTCAGTGATTCCCTCATTAACATTTCAAAATGGCCCATCCCACGAAGTGAGCGGTGCAAACATACGTGGCCCAGGCTCGTTGTCACGCTTCAACGGAGATCAGATCTCTGTTGAACAAAAGAGCTATAGGAAAGGTGAATTGGTTCAGTTGCAGATTTTCTAATATCGCTGTTTGACAAAGGAAGGTCTATCTCCACTATCTGAGGCTACCGGTCTGTGATCGGTGCTATTCGTACGGGGTTTCCAGATGGTTCGGGGATTTTTAATTCCCCGCTGTTGAGTGGATTTATTCGGTCTTTCTTTCTGAAACGTCCCCTCGCTCTCAAATAGTCCCGTTTTGGAGTTTGCCTCGGGTTCTGGAATCCCTGGCTAAACCTACTTTCGAACCGTTACGTGAACCTTCGCTTCGCCATCTTACGGTGAAGATGCTCGTTTTGGTAGCCATTGCCTCTGGTCAGAGGCGCAGTACCCTTCATGCCCTCTGTCTTACTCCCGGTCATGTTCGTTGGGAGAGAAAAGGTGTTTGGTTGATTCCTAAACTTCTTTCATTGCCAACTACCAGACCGCTTCTTCTGGCCCTGTTGAAGTATTTCTTTGTCCACTATCTGACTTCTCGTCAGTACGTGAGGACAAGGTTTGGTATTTTGGTAAGACTAAGACATGTCGCAAAGATGATAAGTTGTTTCTGATCACTGTAGAGCCCTTTTCTCCTGCTTCTCTTGATTCCATATTGGATTGACGAAGCTATTCGGGCCGCCGGCCCAGAGGCTGTCTTATCAGATAGTAAGCCCCATGCTCGTGACACTTGTAGTGTTAGCACTTCCTGGGCCCTTTTTTCAAGGTGTGACGCTTAATGATATTTTGAGGGCCGACTATTGGCGTTCGCCAAATACCTTCATTTCTTGTTACCTTAGGGATGTCCCTGCAGGAGAGGAATTATTTGCGTCAGCCACCTTGAAGGCGGCAGTGTCTTCTTTGTAATCCTGTTCCCTTCTTCACTTAAAACATGCCACCCGCTTTTGAATGTGCGCTGGTCTGGCATAATAGGTAGGTATATATGATTTATTGCAGTAAATTTGTAAAATATGTACCTACCTTTGACCCTCCCTCCTTCCCCTCGCCTTGCAAGCAACATGTTTTACTCTTGGGTTGCTCGCAATAGAGGAAGATGGCTGTTGCGTATTACTGCGTGTGAGTGGCGAAGGGGATAATGGGATTATGGGGGGTGCGCACAATATTGTGACTCATTTGTGTTAAAGTTCTCGAACGGGTAGCGTAGTCAGGAGACTAGCATAATAGGTAGGTATATAGGTTTATCTAGTAAATAAGAAAATCAGGGCTGATTTTAGTTGCTATTAGTATTGCATGGCCATGGAGATAGAAAAAAGTTGAATTTAACATGGATGTTCTGCTGCATGGTTTGGTAACAAACTGATTTGAACATTTTTCGATTGGTTTATTTGCATCATTCTTTTGGAAAACGATTGTTTCTGATATGATCAATAAACGTTTGAGTCGGTTAAAACAAACTGAACTAGTCCTGCGTCCTCCCACGTCTCATTATAGTATCATTGTACAATCTACACATCTTTACTTTTTGGTGATGCTGCCCTCATTGTTCCGTCCTTTATAGGGTCAAAGGTCATATGTCTTTTGTGCGCTCTAACTGCCACATTTCTTGACGGATTTCTTTCAAATTTTATATGGAGGTGTGTCTTAGTAAAATCTACACATCTTTAGTGTTTGCTGATGCTGCCCCCAGTGTTAGGCTTTTTATAGGTGTGAAGAAATTATTTAAACGAGCCATTTCTTTGAGTCTGAAGGGGACCCTTTATCCCAGTATATGGATGGGTGACTCTCATTCTGTATTCATTTGCATTTGAAAAGACTAAACCCTAGCTGCTATAACAGGCAAACCCCTAACTGGTGTTTGGTAGTTATTGTGTGTACTGCACAGGGCAATGCATGTAGCTATAGCTCAGCAGACTGCAACAAGCAAGCATAGGGTGCAGCAGCACTGGTAGCAGCTCTCATGCTGGTAAAGTAGCATTTTGGTGCCACGCCTTCAGCATGTATAGTGGCATGTAAGTCAGCAGTGTTTGGTTCATTGGAGCAGTTCAGAGGTCCAAACTGTAAGTAAAGACAGATTATTATGTTTATAAAAAAGAAACTTGTATAAACTTAGAAACTGACAGGTTTTAAGAGTTGTATGAAAATGAACATGAGTTAATGATTTAATCATATCAAAGAATGTATTATCTTTATATTCAATGAAGATATCCAACATTTTGTGATGCATATTTTACATTTTAATATGATAAATGTTATAGTTAAATCTTAAACATATGAAAGGATTGATCTGATGAAGTGAGATGGGTATTTCAAATATTATACATGTCTTTTGGGAATTAGATATTCAATTCTTTATGAAGTCATTCATTGCATATTATATAGAGATGTTATTTTAAAGCTTATGGTTTATCTTAATTCTTGATTGAGAAGATTGGTGTTTGTACATGAAAACGCTTTATCACATGATCATTATTTTATCCTCGTAAAACCGAGTACATATTCAATGCCCTATAATCTTATGTTTATTGTATGAAGCCGAAGTGTATAGCATTTATTCTGGAAGAAAAGGAATGGACTCCAGACTGTTAAACTATGCATATTTTCTTCCAGACGGCCGTTTTCCTGTTTCCCATTACCGGGTTTTCCTGTTCCATGTTTCTGGGTTGCCTGTGACGTTTATATTCTGCTCATTAGTACGTTTACGGCGTGTTCCGCTCCCGGTTATCCGGTTTCATCGCTCTGAGTATCCCTGTTTAGAGATATCTCCGCACCATTTTGTCTTCGTTCGTGTTCATCTTCAAAAGGACATTCATCGTGTGCAGTGACATATGACGCCTGATACTGTATGATGAGTGAACATTTGAAGACACGGACTTTGTACAATATCCCCATAATATAAAGTCGGTATATCCATAATTATACTAAAAGTGAAAGTGTCTATCAAATTTGATATAATTATGTTGAGAGCTTGTAAACCATTATTGAAGCAATATTTTGTTCTGTAATAAATCAAGTTTGATTTGAAACGTAAATTCTTAGAGTAATTCTTAGGTGGTCAAACAGCCTGTTAGACGAATGAGTCAAGTTCACATCCAAACACAATGTGACAATAGGGTCAAATGTCATATTTTGGTTGCTGTTTTGCATGCACTCTGGTGGTCATATGTGTTGACTGATTTCTTTCAGATTTTGTATGGAGGTCCATCATAGATTACTCGAGACCTCTACAGTTTTTGGTGATGCTACCGCCAATGTTCGTCATTTATATGGTCACAGGTCACATTTTAGTGGATATCTTGTGTTCGCTCTGTAGTTTACATTTCTTAACAGATTTCTTTTGAATTTTTTATAGAGATTCATTATACTCTAATCTACACACATTGTGTTGGTGATGCTGCTCCTAGTATTGGTGATGCTGCTCCTAGTATTGGTGATGCTGCTTCTAGTGTTGACAATAGTCCCGGCCACTGGTGGCAATATCTATGCCATCCTTTTGTTTGAGGGAGCTGGAGGGGGGGGGGATTCTTTATCCCTCCTTCGAACAAAAGGATGACGCAAAAATCGCTGCCAGTGCCGGGGGATACATTCGCATTGAGCGGCAATGGACATTTCTAGTGTAAGACTGTTATTTCGTCATCAATTACTTTGCTCTATTAGAGCAAAGTAATTGACAAAAAAGCAGTAAAAGACGTAATAGCATCATGAATAAATTGAAAAATCAATGTGAAATGAATAAAAAGAGGAAAAGGCAAGTCCAGGCTCATGAAGTTCAAAAGAGGTGTGTCACTGGTGTTTGAAAACAAACATATCAAAATTGGGCGAAAGAAAGCGTGCAAGCACGTCCCTGCTTAGAGGGGGAACCGACATTTGCTCCGGCGGCAATTGCTCCTGCGACAAATGCTCCTAAAAATACGACAATTGCTCCGCGACAATTGCTCCGCGATAATTGCTCCTGCGACAATTGCTCCGTCGACATTTGCTCCTGCGATAATTGCTCCGGCGACATTTGCTCCTGCGACAATTGCTCCGACGACATTTGCTCCTGCGACAATTGCTCCGTCGACAATTGCTCCGTCGACATTTGCTCCGTCGACATTTGCTCCGATCGAGCGACAATTGCTCCGCGACAACTGCTCCGTCGATAGAAATGCATATATGCGACAATTGCTCCGTCGACATTTGCTCCGATCGAGCGACAACGGCTCCGTCGACAGAAATGCTTATATGCGACAATTGCTCCTGCGACAATTGCTCCGTCAACATTTGCTCCGATCGAGCGACAAATGCTCGTCCATATCACTTTCATGGTGGGTAGCAACTGCCCCCTCCCCCCCCCCCCCCCCCCCCCCCACCACAGGATCTTCGACGCACCTGCTTCTTTATCTATCTTTCTTTTTGACTTCTTCCTTGCCCTTTTCTTTCTTTCTTCCTTCATATTTTCTTCCACATGCACAGCCGAATGCATACCGACACGGGCATTGTAGTACTAGTACCAACGGCAAGTTTTGAGGGGGAGGACACATCCACAAGTCCCCCCCCCCCCCCTCCCATACGCCACTGGACTCCACGTACATAGGCCTTTGCATGTTTTTATTTTGATTGTTCTTTTACTTTATCATGGTTTATATATTTCCTTTCACTGCCATACGTTTGACGTTTGCTCTGATTCTTGTTTCTGTGTGTGTTTTTTTTAATAGTTTTGTTCTTAATAAGCCGACACCAGCTCAGCGCGGCAGGAGCCGGGGAGCTGGTTCCAGGCATAATTATGACCAGCTTAGAGAGAGAAAAAGAAAGCTGTACAGTTTAGTCAATATTTGTTTGTTTTTGTTTGCAAGGCGTTTGTCAGCTCCACGCTGAGGGAGACCCGGGAGCGAACACTTAATACCCCGCTTGACCAGTTTAAAAAGTTGAACTTGGCAACCCAGAATGATTGTCGTACTTTTGTATTACTGGTATAAATTATTCTATCTTTCACGTTTGTATTATTTTTGTTTATATATATATATATATTTAAACCATGCAGTTCTGCATCGGGGAGTCAGGGAGCTAGAGGCATTATTATGATATTTTCTGTTTGATAGAGTACTGCCATATTAATAAGTATAATACATGTATATGTCAATTTGTTTTGTTTGCGAGGCATTATGCAAGCTCCACGTGGCGGGAGGCCCGGGAGCGAACACTTAATTCCACCAATTCCCCATATTTTGGGCGTATATTCCCTTCCCCTCACTATTACAATATTAAATTGAACCTATGAACTTTAGCAATTCGCAACAACCCACATACAGGACTGGCTTGTTTTCCCCACCAGCAAGTGTCATGACTAGTAAAAATGCCCAAGATAAAGAAAGAGAGAGAGAGAGAGAGAGAGGGGGGGGGGGGGGGGACAAAATAATAAAACATATAGATGAATAATTAATAGGTATAGGCAAAATCACAATGGAAAGTGGTAGAAAAAATCTTTAAAAAGGTTTATTTCCAAATCCCGAAACACCAACAACAGCTATTGTTCTGAATTCGTTGTGTTCGCTTTTGATGAGGATTTTATATAAGGTTGTCGTTGGAGCAATTGTCACATACATAAGCATTAACGACGACCGACGGAACAGATGTCGGCGGACAAGTTGTCGCATGAGCAATTGTTGCGGAGCAATGATATTGTCACATATTCATTTTATTTGACGGAGCTAATGTCGCGAAGGAATTGTCGCTCGAATGAAACAAATGTCGGCGGATCGAGTGCTTTCCGCCGGAGCTAATGTCGCCGGAGCAAATGTCGACGGAGCAATTGTCGAGGAGCAAATATTTATTTCTATTTACTGAGTTTATTGTCGCGGAGCAATTGTCGCATATTCATTTTTATCGGCGGAGCAATTGTCGCATATATTCATTATTATCGACGGAGCAGGTGTCGCGGAGTAGGTAATTGTCGCTCGATCGGAGCAAATGTCGACAAAATAATTGTTGCAGAAACAATTGTCGCAATTGTCTCATATATTCATTTTATCGACGGAGCAATTGTCGCTCGATCGGAGCAAATGTCGACGGAGCAATTGTCGCAGGAGCAATTGTCGCATATATGCATTTTTATCGACGGAGCAGTTGTCGCGGAGCAATTGTCGCTCGATCGGAGCAAATGTCGACGGAGCAATTGTCGCAGGAGCAAATGTCGTCGGAGCAATTATCGCAGGAGCAAATGTCGACGGAGCAATTGTCGCAGGAGCAAATGTCGTCGGAGCAATTATCGCAGGAG
This sequence comes from Heliocidaris erythrogramma, assembly GCA_025617745.1. Classification (NCBI taxonomy): domain Eukaryota; kingdom Metazoa; phylum Echinodermata; class Echinoidea; order Camarodonta; family Echinometridae; genus Heliocidaris; species Heliocidaris erythrogramma. The sequence goes on along the minus strand of CM046870.1, from coordinate 18,389,207 downwards.
CAAATGTCGACGGAGCAATTGTCGCAGGAGCAATTATCGCGGAGCAATTGTCGCGGAGCAATTGTCGTATTTTTAGGAGCATTTGTCGCAGGAGCAATTGCCGCCGGAGCAAATGTCATACATTCGCTTAGAGATTAAAAGGCACCTCGGGGGGGGGGGGGGGGGGGGGGGGGGGGAGGGGGGAGGGCTTGCCTCTTGCTTCCTAAATATTATGGTTTTAAATTTTGATAAGATTCCAGATTCATTCAAAAGCAGTCTAAAACTTACTTGTTCAGTGCTTCCTTCTTTATTCTACACTACGCCTAGAGCACTCTACAGAGAGGATTTGGTGCATTATAAATAATATGTATTATTATTATTACTATTATTCACAAGTTGATAATCCAAATGAAATTAATTGTGTAGGATGTGGATAGTTAAATTAAAGGCTGATACATGTATATAGCCACTTGTAACATTTTTTACAAATTTACAAATCTTTTTTTAGTATATGAAGGAACCTGACTATAGATCTATACACATTTGGAAGGCCCTGTGCTCACCAAAAACTGGAATCAATCTTCACGTACATGTACCAATGAGTGGTTTCCAATTCTATTTCACAAAATGGCATGATAAATTGTGGCATTTAAAAAAATCTGCTAAACAATTCAAAGTAGTAGTCCCACACATACATGTATATATAAAATTAAAGTTAAATTTAAATAGTCCCCCTATTTTAAGGTCAAAATCCATATTTCATTTATATTTTGAGAAAATGGTTTAGCTTGGTTGTATTTTTGAAATATTTACATTATATATCCTTTGTTTTGTAGACTGGGTAAAGTTAAGGTGTGTGACTGTTACTGGAAAAAAAATACTTTAAACTGACCTAATAAACCTAACTTTAATGACATTTGGGATATCCTTCAAAAAAAAAAATAATACAAATGTAAAACACCGTTAAAGACCTCAGCCTGACCCAAAACAACCATATATTGACGTAAAGCTTAGTAAACAAAGAATATAATTACCCTGGGTATTCATAAATTTTCGTCTCCGTTTATCCATAAAAAATAAAAAAGAATTTTTTTTGGTCCGCCCCCTCCCTATGGCGTAACAACAGAGGAAACTGCAGGGGGTCGCTAGACGTGTGACGACATGTCATGTATACAGCTCCGAGTGCGTCTACACGATATGTCGTCATCAAATTTTCACCCCCGCAAAGTAGCGTTCCTCAGAGACGGGGCCCTCGTCAGAAAAACCACCGGGGCTCAACATTCGGGACGCTGTTACTCATTCCACAGGAAACGGAATCTCATGAAGTTGGTTTCAATTTGTTCAGAAAATATATAGCTCCCCGTGGATGAATAAAGGGTATATTTCAAAATTTGGTCAGGCTGAGGTCTTTAACAGTAAGCATAACTGCCAACTCATACTATTTGGGCGTAATTATTACGATTTTTTTATTGTATATTACTCCTTACGATTTTGTATAAAAAAATTATGATTTTCTGATTTTCTGAATAATGTATGAATGTGCAAACTTATACTACGTAGATAACCTACAACTACCTTATCTTGTCTATGTGCACTGTTTGTGCTTACATGTACAATGTATACGAAGCATGGTGTGAGAACAAACAGTGTACTTTGACAAGATAACGTACTGTGCAGTGAGTCCATCTTATGCATGATGGCGGTGCACGATTGTGCGATCGCGAGATAGGGAAATCACAAATCACGTGATACATGCCCAGCAACTTACCCGTCTTGTTATCGATCTTCTTACACGTCTAACTTCAGCCAACTCACTAGTTATACTCGTGTTACAAAACGGAAATGGGGCCTGTATCACGATTTAACATAAACTTGTGAACAAGGCCCCATCCTATGCAAAATGAAGACAGACAACATGGTAGTGGGGCTTCACGATTACATATAAGGGCATAGTTGCAAGGGAGGGGATAAAGGCAAGGACGGATCTGAATCGGCCGGGCCCCCCCTTTTGAAACCTATAAGTACACAATAAAACAAATTGGGGGGGGGGGGGGGCGGAGGGGAGAATTGCAAGGGAGGGGTTAAAGGGATATAAGGGGATACTTTCCCCCATTATCTAAATTTTGTTAATGGGGGACTCCCCCAATGTATATTTTTGAAGGGGTAATGGCGAGGGGGGGGGGGGAATTGCAAGGGAGGGGATAAAGGTATGGGCATCCGAATCCAGGGGCTAAAGCGGCTGTGCCCCCCTTAAAATCCAAGTGGCATGCCTTAACTACACAATAAAATGCCTCTTTTTTTTTTTTTTTGGCGGTGGTGGCCGTGGGGGGATTGCATGGGAGGCGTTACAACGATATATAAGGGGATACTTCCCCCAATATTTAAACTTTTTTGGGGGGTGATTAAAAGGGAGGGGATAAAGGCTTTGGCGGATCCCGGGGGAGGCATTATAGGCCGCGGCCCCCTTTTGAAACCCGTAACTACACAAAACAAATTACCCCCAGAAATTACCTCAATTTATTTTTATTTGGAGGACAGGCGGAGGGGGAATTCCAAAGGAGGGGATATAAGGGGATACTTTCCTCCAATATTTTATTGAGTATAAAGCGGAGATAAGGAGATATACTTTCCCCCAGTATTAAACTTTTTTTTTGTTGGGGGGGGGGGGGGGGGTAATGGCGCGGGAGGGAATAAGGGGGATATATAAGGGGATATTCACTTGCTTTTTTTCTGGGGGGGGGGGGTACATGTAATTGCAAGGAAGGGGATAAAGGCATGGACAGATCCAGGGGGAGGCAGAATAGGTTGTGCCCCCTCCCCCTTTTAGTTGATCAGGGTTTTTTATGCTTTATTCATTTCAATTAACATCATACAGGTTAATCGGAACAATGATCAAAAAGAAAAAGAAAAAAAAAAAAATGGGGGGCAAATGGTTGTTCTTTTGGGGGAGATTGTGTAGGGGGTAGTTGCCCCGGTACATCATGCGTTATTATTTAAATGAACAGATGAATAAAATTGCGTGATATTCTTTTTTTCTTTTTTTTTTTTGGGGGGGGGGGGGAACTGCGCTGAAGTGGCAGATAAAAATTAAATGAAATTAAAAGGGGGTCCAACTGAAAAGCAAATTCAAAAAAAGGCCGGGGTGTCCTCAGGAACAAAAGAGGGGTTGAGCAAAATAACAGAATAAAAATAAAAGGTAGAATACACTCGGGGGAAATTCACTGTGATGACAATGCTGAAAAAATACAATGATTTAAAAAAGAAAAATTTGATTTTTTTTTTTTTTTTTTGGGGGGGAGTGGTTGACAGCCCCCGTCCGGTACGCCCACGAATAAATAAATCAAGAATATATGAATACATGTACATTTCAAACCCCCCCCCCCCCGTGGCACTACCAGTACATAGTGTCCTTTAAATGTTACACCCTAGAGTAGAAATGCTCACCGAGTCCCACCCCCCCCAAGGCATTTTCACGAGTAGATGTGGAACAACAGTCCTCGATATTGAGGCCCCGCTGCTGTGTTCTGTGCCTTGAAATTCCGTAGCACGGGGCATCGATAACGATTATAATTACTATGGTCGTGAAACAGGCCCCATTTGGGCACTGTAGGACATGCAGCGGGGCCTGGATCACGAGTATAACTAGTGAGCTGGCTGAAGTTAGAACCCTAAATGCCTAATACAGAGGTATGATCGATTACAATTGCAAACTAGCAAACTAGTTTTTTGTTGGCTATAGACTTCGAAAAAGCTTTTGACTCGGTTTCACATCAATTTCTTCAAAAAGTTCTGTCATCATTTGGTTTTGGTCCATCTTTTCAAAAGTGGGTTAAAGTTGTATACATGAACACTTTAAGTTGTGTATTAAATGAAGGAAGGTCCACTGGTTATTTCAAAGTAGAAAGGGGAGTAAGGCAGGGAGATCCTCTTTCTCCGTACCTTTTTATCTTATGTATTGAAGTAATGGCACACAAATTACGAACAGATAAATTGGTGGAAGGAATTAATTTTGGAGATAAGGAAACTAAACTAGTACTTTATGCCGATGATATGACAATTTTTGCTCGCAATGAAAAATCAATTGATAGGTTAAAAGTACTATTTGCAGACTTCGAAAAAACTTTCTGGACTGAAAATAAACAACGACAAATTAACTAAAATATTAAGGTTAGGTTTATGCCAACGTTTAGATTATGATTTTTCTTTTGCCGAAATAGTTGACTTTCTTAAGGTTTTAGGGGTTTTCTTTTCCCTTGATGAACACAGGAAAGAAGATTTAAATTACAAAGAAATCTTAAGTAAAATAAAAACACTTTCAAATTTTTGGAAGCAAAGGGATTTAACACTCATGGGAAAGATTCAACTATTGAAGGTGCATATTTATTCTAAAGTTCTTTATCGGGCGTCACTTACTCCTGTTCCAAAATCGGTTTATGATTCACTGGATGAACTAACTTTTGATTTCATATGGAAAGGAAAGACAGATAAAATCAATAGAAATACAATGTTTTTAGACTATAAGCAAGGGGGATTGAAGATGTTAAACTTTTCTGCACAAGTGAAATCGCAGCGAATTATGTGGATTCAAAAACTTCTAAATAAAGATGAAGACATGAAATGGAAACAATATTTTAACTTTGTCACTAAACACCTGGGTGGAGATTTAATATTTTCATGTGACTATATACCAGGTTTATTAAAAGTGACAGCTCCACAATTTTATATGGATTTATTAGAAGATTGGGTGAATACAAGACATATAAGGAGTATAGACATTGGTGATGTGGTAATTTTCAATAATAAGCTTATTCGATATAAAGGAAGTTGTATATACGATAAGAGGTTGTACGACAAAGGAATTTACAAATTAAAACATATTCTGGGAAACGATGGTAAACTAAAATGTGATAGACACTTTGTCGATTTAGGTGTAGAAGTGAATGACATTGTAAAGATCAAGCACCTTTATGCCTGTTTACCCTTTTGTTGGAAAAGTAATATTAGAATGGAAGAAAAAAATAATTCTGGAACTGATTTCACTTTGGGAAAGAAAACAACTAATATAACTGATGTAAAATCAAAACAAATCTATGTACAACTAATAAAGAAAGATGGTTTTAAGCCTTTGGTTTTTGAGAGAATTGGAAGGAACTATGGTTTTTCCTGCAAGGAAATAGAAAACATATTTTTAAGACTAAGAGAGTGTACACTTAATAGTCGATTAAGAGAATTTCAGTTCAAACTTATACATAATATATTATATACAAACCACCACCTCTTCCGTTTTGGTCTTGTCTCGACTAACTTATGCTCATTTTGCGAAACAGAAGAAGAAACATATAAACATTTATTCTATACTTGTGAATTTGTACAATCAGTGTGGGAAATGTGCACAAGATTTTTAGATTTTGAAATACATAACTATAGTTGGGAGGAAATTCTGTTTGGGAAGGAGGAGAGAAATAAAGGAAAACATCAATTAATGAATCACATTCTAATTCTTGTTAAATATCTGATTTATAGAAATAGAGAACTTAAAAAACCACCTTCATTTAATGAAATAAAGAATAGTATTGTAGGGGATAAAGTAGAAGAAAGGAAATTAGCAGCAATGAGGGGGACTCTTACTATCCATTTTTCTAAATGGGAAAACCTGAATATTAGACAAACAATTGGAACCCAGAGCCAGTCGTCCACCGGTTAAGGGGGGGGGGGGGGAAGGGGGAGGTTCGGTAGGGTAGGGTAGGGTAGGGTAGGGTAGGGTTGGGTTGTTTGTTTGTTTTTTTTTTTTTTAAGAAAACTTTCTCTCAGGTCAACAGTACAAAGGGAGTATAAATTACGACATTGCAAAACAAAAGTGTTGCATTATACAACTGGATATGTTTATCTCATTAAGAATTAAGTTTGTTTGTTTTTTTTTTCTCTGGAAATATTAAATCTTATTTGTATGATGTATGGAAATTGAACATGTAAGGAAAAAAGGTGGAAACGCTTGTCATTAGGAGAATTAAGAGTATATGATTAAGGATATCAATTTATCCGGTTTTTGTTTATGGATTTTTTTCTTCAATATTCAAGTAATATTAATTTCTTTTGAAGCTTTTTGTTAGATGAAAATTTATATTGTTTCAGAATATCATATTTGTAGTATGTGTTATATACGATGATGGTAATTTGTACCATGATTGTAATTTGTTCCAAGAGAGAAAAAAGAATAAAAACTGATAAAAAAAAAAAAAAAACTAGCGGGGCCAGTATCGCGAGTATGCCCCCCTAATAACCGTCATTTGTCCTCTGAGAAATGATTCTAAATTTCAGAAATGAGTCCAAATGGAATATCATCGCTATTTTTCATGATTCAGGTAAGAGAGAATGTCTAACTTGTTGGTTAATTTGTTGAAATATTCTCTTGAAAAATCCCTGCTGGAATTCACTTTCCAGCAGGAATGGGAAACGTTCTTCCCCAGCACCAGCGGCCTAGATTATTGGTAGTGTGGTGGGTTCACTGCGTGCACATCGTGAATTGTTCTTCATGACCAGGCTTTTGTGGTTTGTTTTCTACTTTATAACTTTTTCTTGGTGTTTGAATTTAGCTGTGGTTGACTAAATACGGTCTGGGAATTCCTGGCATGTTATAGAATTACGGGAAGGCAACTTTATTATCACTAGGGGCGCACCGCAAACTTGCGGCACGGACGATTGGCCAGACGCTGGACGCTGCTGTCTCATTTTTTCCTCCAAGGGCAGAGTGGGGAAAAATATCTCATAGATCGGCGCGCCGCTGCCTCCCGCTAATCGTCCTGCTGAGGCGCGGCGCGTGATTTCTCTGATTGTCCCGCCGCGGCGCGCTGCTATAGACTGACTTTTATAGATTGTGCGCTTTTCAGTATTCCAAGGCATGATTGGGGTCAACTCCAGGGAGCTCCAGGTACAATAACCAAAGTCGACCTCGCCAATCTTTCCCCGTACTGTACCGTCGATTCAAATGACTTGATCGCACGGTGCGTAATGTGTACCCTATACCGTCGCTGACTTGATCACTCAGTGCGATCAAGTCATTTGAAACTAAGGTACAGTGGATGGGGGTTTCAAAGTTTCATCCTACTTTTAGTAATAATAAAAAAAAAAGACGTTATTTTTATAATGTCCAAACTGAGAGTCGAACCCACAACATACCTCAGGTTAAATGTCCGAGGGCTAACGCATCTCGCCACAGCAAGACGATGGGAGCAACCGTCATCGCTTATGGAATCCTATGATTGCGAAATTGATTTAGATCGGAAAGGATCAGGTGCGCATGCGTCAGGGAGGACAGGGACAAAAAGTTCGTGGGAAAAAAAATTTAGTGGCCCGGCGCCGATAACCTTTCTGTTTACCGACGCGACTTATGCGACCCGGTAAGCATCAAAGAAAATGATAACGTGAGATTCGTGTTTCATAACGCCGAACGTTATCTTTGCCTATTGACATTACTCAATTTGCAGGAACGATCGATTTTTCAGGGGGGGGGGGGTGGCTAGACCTAACTTACAGACGAAATATGTAACCCTGTACCTAACTTGGATCAAACAAAAACTAGGCATACTCGTGATAGGCCTTGCTCAAGAAAAAAAAAATGTATAAGGCTGCTAACTTCCCTAACCCTGAAGCTAAGGACCTGACGAGACCAAAAAAATATGGGTCTACCTTTTCCAAAACTTGACAAACCTTCATTTGTGTGCCCCCTCTTTTACTCAATCCTGGATCCGCCCCGGCGTATCCTAACCCTAACACTAACCCGAACACTAACCCGAACACTAACCCGAACCCTAGTAGTAGTAGGATGAAGTTAGAAGGCTCAAATGATTTGTAATATACATAATCATGATTTTGACCCAAAACTATTGAGTGAAAAAGTCTGACACGTCATCAATAGTCTATAGTCTATGTTAAATTCTCATATTCATAAATGAAGAAAAATGACTTAACGTATAATTATTTTTTAAAATTTACACAAGCTGTCGGGGCACACAAGATCTTGGTAAATTCATCAAAAGATCAAACGCTGACATGGCTAGTACAATGGGTATTGTGTGTCTGGACGCTCAATTCAAACGGACATTTTTTTTTCAACAAACATGCATTAATAACACAATTTTGTTAAAGGTTTAGATATGCTAAGAAAATATTTTCTTCTTCTTCTTATGGTTATATCTGCAGCAGAAAATATCTGGAAGATTCTTGCAAACCTTTTAATGTGTGTCATACCGCAGCCTACATCCTTACATGTGCTATTTACAGTTTATAAATTTTTAGGACGGGGGGTCCGGTGTCCGAAACATCTTTTGCTCTGGGTTTTCTCAAAGAGTATGCATCAAATATCACAAATAATTGTCAAGGTTTGTGCTTTGTAGCAGTGTCCGACATTACATTCAAACAATTGAAATATTGCTTGTAAAGTTCTTGAAATTGCCGTCTTGTCCGGACATGGCTACACCATCTCAAAAATGAATGAAAAAATCACTTTGAATCAACATCAATGCTAGTCGTACATTAATTCAAAATAATTCGTGAAGAATTTCTTAAAACTGAAATTGTCTTCTCCAGACAAACAGTGACGATAGACTATTTTTTTCCCCTAAATCATAAACGCTATATTTACAGCAATAAATCGATGTATCTACCTATTTGCTAGTTTGCCAAACTATGCCGTCAATGGAGAAAACCTAAGTCAGAAACGCGCATGCCCCTGCCCGCGCGCGCGCGCCCTCTCCCCGTCTACCTATATGATTGCGCAGCCGCCATGCTCTTCCTCTTCCGTTCTCGCCCGTCAGAGAAGTGACATCTTTGAAGCTAAGTCTTACCCTAATTTGCGAGATTTTTACCTCCAAAAGTGTTTTTGGTTGCTTTTCGCAATAAAAATCCCGTTCACCAAGTTTTCACTCATTTTGGTGTATCGGATTTTTCCTGAGTCAACCTCCTTCACTGTATTTTAATCAAATTACTTTGCCGTTTTTCTTCCCCTTTGGGGCATTATTCACGTGTCTGTAGGTGGTTGATTCAACGCGCTTAGACAAGCGGTCTTATCAAAACGTCGTGTCTCCGTAATAGTTTATTCCCACTCCGTATTGTGAGTTGGTTGTTACCTTTTATATAGATCTATATTGTTTGTAATAATAATAATAATTTTATTACCTTATATAGTTTTCTATATTTGTTTGCTTGTTTTTATTTTCAGCCATGTCGAAGTCTCCGTCTAGGGCTGGCATTCCCCAGTATTTAATACTTATAAGGGGACTCGCCTAGCCTTGGGAGGGTTGCGAGATTTCATCTCGCACCAATGTTATCTTCCCCGGAGCTTCGACTAAGGTAAGTTAAGGCCTACCTCGTGTACGGCTCGCACCGTGATGAGTTCGTCGTCTGTTTTGACGACCAACTCATGCGGGATAAACCGAGAGAGTGAGTGCTGGGACTCTGCCAATACCTGTCTCGAAGATAGAGACTTGTATAACGGTGGGAGTGAGTGCCTTAGGCCAATACCTCTCACCGATAAAACTGTGGGTGGTACCCCAACCCACAGTTCGTCTCGCTCGAGCATCATTCCTCGCTCCCTAGCCATAGGTATGTTCACTCAGGGGTCGGCTCTTTATGTCTCTCCGCACGCTTCTAATCCAAGCAAGGCGGGAAAGAGTAAAGAGAGTTGTGATCTTCCTAATGTACCCAGTACAGGGTTTACTACGGAAGCGGCGCCCGTTTCAAATGGGTAAAGGGAGCGGTAACATGCTCACCTGAGAGTTGTGATCTTCCTAATGTACCCAGTACAGGGTTTACTACGGAAGCGGCGCCCGTTTCAAATGGGTAAAGGGAGCGGTAACATGCTCACCTGCCCAAGAAACGTAAGCGCCTGAGTACTGCCCAGCCAGCCGGCGGGGCGGACTCTCTCCCCTTGACATCGACTGTGTGTTCACCTCGTGTGTCAGGGGGGGCCAAGAAGAAGAGGGTTAGCACCAAGGGGCGTTTACTTCTGAGTCGGGCGTCTCCCATGAACTTCTGAATTATCTGAAGATCATTGTGGAGAGGAGTGGTTGGTCAGACTCTGTGTCCGTACCCCCCACCACGCCTGACTCCAACCCCTCCCCCCAAGGGGGAAGGGGGGATACCGCCCCGACCCAGGTCCGGTTTCGGATCCGTTTCGGATCCGGTTCGGATACCGGATCCGGTTTTCGGATACCGGTTTTCCGGGTCCCGAACTTGGATAGGACTAAGGTCTTTTGTAAGGATGATCAGCTCTTTCTTTTTCCTGTCACCCTTTTTCCCAGCGTCGCGGGAGTCTATCTCCCGTTGGATTGTCGAGGCTATCCGAGCTGCGGGTTCGGAGGCTCTTCTGTTTGAGAGTCCTCCAGGAGCGCACGATACCAGGAGTTTTCTACTTCCTGGGCGTTTTTTCAGGTTATTCCTTTGGAAGATATCTTGCGGGCTGCCTTTGGCATTCCCCTTCCTCTTCACATCCTTCTTTATTAAAGGTGATCCTTCGGGTGAGGTTGGTTTTGCTACCTCTGGGTTGAGAGCTGTTTTTTGTCTTCACTCCTGCCCTGCGTTCGTTCTTCCCGTCCTGGGACATGCCACCCAGGTTTTTATCTGTGCTATTCTAGCAAATACAGTCAAACCTGTCTTAGCGGCCACCTGTCTATAGCGGCCACCTGCTTATAGCGGCCACCAAAAAATCCCCCGCAGGAAATTACTGTGTTGTAGACCCTGCATATAGCGGTCACCTGCCTAACGCGGCCAGCGGCCACCCATTATGTATCCCTCGGACAATATCTGACCGCGTATAGCGGCCACTATTATCGAGTCGAGCCGTAGCTTCATGCACAAAAAAGTAGTTTTTGCCATAGGCGCGATGTGTTTACCGAGTCCTAGCTCAGTCACACTCTCACACAAACGTCGTGAATAGATTCTACAATGCCATGAAGATCTAATAGTTTCACCACATTGCCGACTAATTAGAGATTAAAAGTCTTTTTAGTAAGAATTAAGCACTAGTATTGTTCGTTTACGTAATGTTCGCACCATCCAGCTGTAATCCCCTGCACTTTAGTTGTATTGTTCTCCTAAGCTATAGCGGTCGGCATTGCATTGATATTGATCGCTATTGCGCAATAGCGCAGGCTCGTACACTGCAATATAATTTTTTATTTTTAAAAGATTTATAAAAAAAAATTTTAAAGCGTTTAAAACTTTTGAAAAAAATAATAAAGGAGTGATTTTTTTTAGAAAGTGAAAATAATAAAATACTACCCAAGTATTATTTTTTTTAAAGATCAATAATAACGATTTCATGTAGGAGAGATTGTCCTGCTGGAAAAACGGCGTGAAAACTCGACTCGGATCGTCCACCGGCGATCCAGGCCATTGTCGACGTTCGCACTTTCGACGAATGCAAGCGAGCACCTTCTAGTTCTATCGCCTGTTCTCAAAAACAGTTAAAACTTCTTTTAAACCATTCAAAAGGCAAATATTTATTGAATGAAAATTGATTGCACGATTTTATTCAAAAGATAAACTTATTATTGTAATTTTTTGACAGGAAGCAAAGCATGATTAGACATCGTTTTTAGACTATAAAAATCAAGAAAAGCAGTCTACCGCGGGTGGTACGTACGTGGTAATTTGAGGGAAAATTCATTTTACACAGACATGACAGATTGCTCGTATATCTATTGTTTTTCTCATTTATTGACAACAAAGCATATTATTTTAACATTTATATATCATATGACATGTCATACGTCAAATTTGTTGATCTATAGCTTGTTTTCCTAAGTGATATATATGGATGCATGTACACTAACTTTGTTGCGTGTAACAGTGTATGTGCAAAAAAATAAAAATGGCCGCCGACCTGTCTATAGCGGCCACCTGTCTATAGCGGCCACTTTTTCCGTTTCCCTTCGGTGGCCGCTATAGACAGGTTTGACTGTAGGTAGATACATCGATTTATTGCTGTAAATCAAGAAAAACTAATTTTGTTATTTACTAGATAAATCTATGTATCTACCTATGTCCCTCCCTCCAGCCCCTCTCCTTGTCTGACATGTCCTGGATTCTGTCTCTGACTGCTCGGAAGACGAAGAGCATGGCGGCTGCGCGATCATATACGGGGAGAGCGCGCGCGCGGGCGGGCAGGGGCATGCGCGTTTCTGACTTAGTTTTTCTCGATTGACGGCATAGTTTGGGAAACTAGCAAATAGGTAGATACATAGATTTATCTAGTAAATAACAAAATTAGTTATAATTTTCTTGACTTGAATTAGGCTGCATGCACTGTACATGTACATAAAAGGAAAATATATTTAGGGATTGCCATATATGTAGGGATAACTCACATATGCGCGTACCGTCATCGTCATAGTGACATGGCATGCTCAATGATAATGATAATGTGATTTTTTTTTGTTCTCTGTCCGAAAATGTCCTGGGACATACGGCTAAACACGCCCACACATACATGTAGCACAGTCTACTGTTACATATCGCCAGTACACACACACACACACACACACACAGACACGCTCATTAGATCATTTAGAATTTAGAAAATGCCAGTTTTATAACGGAAACTGAAAATATGTCTTTTTTTGGGGGGGGATAATTATTCATTCTCTCTGAGACTCTCTCTCATAAATGTCACTAGTTTTATTTTAAAGAAAAGGTTCTTTAAACCCCTCAGCCTGAATTGCCCTTTCAAAATGCGTAGCGTATTAGCATTTAGACGATAGTCGATATTAGAATTCCTATTTTCAAAATTCATCTTTCAATAACTATTAATATATCGTGATGAAATGAAAATGAACTATCACATCATCATATCATATGTCGTCATTAACTCATATAATCATATCATCACATCAGGGGCTGTACCCCTTAGAGGGCTGAGGACCTTTTTTATACCCCCGCCAAACGAAGTTTGAAGGGGGTATATAGGAATCAGTCGATGGTTGGGTGGGCGGGCGGTCGGGCGGGCGGGCGGTCGGTCCGTCCTCAGTTTTTGACAGAAAGTCATGAAATTTGGTACACACATTGGTCTTGGTGGGAAGATATGCAAGACATATTTTTCGGATGAGTCGGAATCTGCGTTGCCATGGTAACGGCATATTTATGGCAGAAAATCAAGGAAACACATTGCGGATTGAACTACTTCCTCAGTTTTCGACCAAAAGTCAAGAAAGGCTGTTGTCACGGGGCGGGGGTATTAATCATCATCTTCAGTGATATTTCTAGTTTTTTTTTCCTTGTCAGAGATTTTTGGACTTAAAAAGAGACACTAAAATGCTGAGGACCTTTTTTTTTGCTCACAGCACCCCCAGTATACAAAATCGTTCCCAGGCCCCTGCATCACATCACATCATCATAGCATCATTTTCATATAATCATGATTATTATGATCATAATCATCATCATCATCATCATCACATCATTATCTTTATAACCATATCGTCGAAACAGTTACCACCATCAATATCAACATTCATCAAACTCATTCATTAAAATATATATATCTTCAAGCCAACTTTTTTTCCCCGTCCGACCGTAACTTCATCCTTTAACTCACATTGATCATCATCATTACGGTCATTAACTCATATATCATATCAATTCGTCATGATCGCTATGATTATATCATGACATCGTCATAGCATCATTATATTATCATTATCATCATCTTATTATGTTGATAATCATATCGTCAAAACAATTATCATCCTAATCATCTGCATCAAAGTCATCCATCAAAAAATATTAAGCCAAAATTTTCTTCCCTGTCCGACCGTAACTTTATCCTTTAACACACATGAATGACATGATCATCATATCGTCATTAACTCATATAATCATTATATCATCATTATCTTGATAATCATGTCGTCAAAACCAGGGGCGGATCCAGGATTTAGTAAAAGAGGGGGCACAAAAATGAAAGTTTGTGAAAAGGTAGACCCATATTTTTTTGGTCTTGCCAGCTTCTCGAAAAGACGCTCAGTGGGGGGGGGGGGGGGGGGGGGTAGGGACGAAAAAAAAAAATTTCGCCAAACCTTCAAAAATCGCTCAGTAAGGGGGGTTATGGGGTCCAGTTTCCCTCCATAATTCCCTGACAAGCAAAAAAAAAAAAAAAAAAAAAAGGTCTTCACTCTAAAAGGGGGGGCACAATCGCAAAAATGGCGGATCGTCTATGGTAAAAATTCATACTTCTCTTCCAAAAGGGGGGGGCACGGGCCGGCTGTGCCCCCCTGGATCCGCCAATGGTCAAAACAATTATCGTCATCAATATCATCTTCATCAAACTCATATCATTCATCAAATAATATCAAGTCAACATTTTCTTCCCTGTCCGACCGTAACTTCATCCTTTAACGCACATGATTATCATCATTATGGTCAAATAATCATATCAATTCATCATGATCATCATAATTATATCATCATGACGTCATCATAGCATCATAATCATCATCTTCTCATTATCTTGATAATCACATCGTCAAAACGATTATCATTCACTTTGATGAATGATTCATTTATCAAAAAATATCAGCCAACATTTTCTTTCTGCTCGACCGTAACTTCATCCTTTAACACACGTGCGGTTCCCTTCTGAAGTTTGATCTGTTTATAAATACTAAGCGCCTTTCGCCCGTAGTGCCACCGCTTTGTGAAAAAAACAGCACAAACTTCATGGGCTGGCTTGCATATTTTTGCGCGTGTCATGATTTGTGATTAACAAATGAGGTCACAAGCCCAATTTTATGAATGGAAGTGTTGATCGCGTGCACTCTAGACATTCTTTTCTTCCCACTGCCTTGCTTTTCACTTTCGCATGAATAATGAAGGATATTGTGGATACTCTTAATCTGATTTCTTCTTACTTCTTTGCTAAAGTTTTTCTGGAAATTGTGACAGTGTCAGATCGTGCTCGTTAATGTAAAAACATCTGTTACTGGACGAGTTATGAGATGCCAAGTGCGAGCATGGAGCTACTTGAACATGCATGAGTTTGTAAACTTTGGCAGTTTATATGGACAGTCGAATTTCGATCCCGGCTACGCAGCGTACACCTCCGCATGATGAGCAGGCACACTCAGCCATCCTCTGCGATGCGGCACGCCTCGTCGGGACGATCAGCAGGAGGCCGCGGCGTGCCGATCTATGAAATAATATTTTCCCCACACTGCATGGAAGAGAAAAATATGAGACAGCGGCGTCCAGTGGTGCGGATGATCGGCGCGCTGTGCGTATCCCCAAAATTTTTAGGTTTATTATTGCCTGCTCTCTTAAAGTATTTCATATTTTTGTATACTTTATTGTCTGTTTTATTGCAGCAATATGAGTTCGGAAGAAGAAGCTGTTAGGTCACGGAGACCTGCTTCTTCCGAAGAGTTTTCTAGCAAGACGACTCTGCCTTCCAGAACTCTCCCGAGTACTTTCGTACATGGGGGAAGTGAGGAGGGCTGCAGGTAAGTTGCCCAGTGGTGTTTCCCCACAGGGTTTGCCAGCCTCGAAGCATGCAGTTTAGGGGCAGGTGGCGTTAGTTGAGCTTGGGACATCAAATCTGAAGCCCATGGTTTCGGGGTGGGTGGCGTCGAGCTCTAGGGTTTGGATACCATAAATCCAATCCCCCGGTCGCTCAGACCAGAAGGGGGACGTCTCTTTCCCGCAAGGTTGCGTCCACTCTCATAAATCCGCTAGGGGAGACGCGTGCCACTACTGCGGAGCAGCTCACGGGCACCGCCCATGTTTGTCTGGGTTTTCATACCCTAGCCCCCGGCCGATGCCATATGGAGGAGCGAGTACTACCGGGGCTGTTGCATTTGCCAGCTGATGGGAAGACTCGAACCAACAATTATGGGAGCTACGGTGCGGTCACCTGAGTGCGCGACTACTAGTGCTTTCCTATTGCCGTCCACAGGCGGAACAATAGTGAGTTCACATACTATTAGTAGTCCGTGCGCGTATACTGGGACCTTGTCCCAGTCTGCCCTCGCACTGGGCACCTTGAGCGCCCGACCCGTGGCTGTAGCATCTTCTTGCTCAGCCAGTATGGGCAGTGTGTGTGCGACTTTGGGTATATACCCTCAGCGCACTTCTCCCCTGGAGGGAGGCGGGCATCCCTCTGATGGGGGTTTGGTTTGTGTTTCCGAAGTTATTTCGGAGAACCGCCCGAAGTCTGTCAGACGCCATAAGAAGCTGGTCGCGGCTTCGGCTCCTCCAGCTAAAAAGAAGCCTAAGAAGGGGTCTAAGAGAAGCAAGGCTTTGCCTGCTGCTGCCCCGTCTGATCCTTCTCAATCTGAGATACTCAGCATGATGCAGGTTTTTGCCCAACGGCAGGGCTGGTCGCTCTTACCAGATACCACAGCCCCTGCTTCTATTCCTCTTCCGGGGTCTGACATTGAGACTAATCGGCCGTATGTGCTCGATACCTCATTGTCCGAGACGGGATCTCTCGCGCCTCCTACACCCGCAGCCTCGCCGGGTGAGGAGACCTATAGTGGCCCATGGGAGTATCCGCCTGATTCGGCTATTGTTCGTGGGCCATTGTCCCAATCAAATCAAACGGAGCCAGATTTGGAAGCGGCTTCTGAAGTTTCGGTTTCTGAATAGACATTGTTGGAGCAGGCAGAGCCTCAATCGCTCTCCCTTTGTGGGGTGGAGGTGGTTGCCTTGTTGACCAAATATCTCCCTGAATTTCAGTCAGCCCGCGCGCAGGGTTCGACTTCGTGTTAGTTCAGACAGCAGGATTCCTCTGAGGGTATTTCTCTCACGGAGGATTTCATGGCAGAGTATGACCGCATTGAATCAGCGCTTCTTGTTAAGCGCTCTGCTTTTAATTAAGGGTAAGGCCTTTGCCTTTAATTCCCAAGATCAAGATAGCTTTTTCAAAGCTAAATCTCTCTCCGGAGATTTTGGGGGGTGGTCGACATCTGCGTGCGACCAATCCGCTTACTTCAGGTCCAGGGTGGAGGAGTTGAATGTCACTGTTGGTGATAACTTATTGATGACCTGCTGCATACTCTTTCCTGTCTGCACTGGTCTCAATATTCCAGTGCGGCGGCTTCGGTTACGTACCGTCGCAGGGTTTTGGCCCTCTCCGCCCTCGGGTTAAGGAGACTGACATTTCGTCACTACTCTGGGATGTCACTTCTCAGGGTCCTTTGCTCTTTGGCGGACAATTCGCTACATTTTTTCAAAGGGAGATTGACGCGCGGAAGCAGATCTCTGAGATGACTAAGCAGTTCCGCGCTCCCTCCAAGTCGACACGGGGCCCCTTCCCGACAGAACGCTGTTGCTCCCACTTCGGGACAACACAGTCAGGTTTCTGTGGGCTTGCCTGCTGAGGCTCAGTCAAACCCCCCTCGTGGGAGAGGGGGGCATGTCAGAGCTTCTTCGAGAGGTAGTCGTGGCTCCCTGCGAGGCAAGGCGACTGGTTCGCACAAGGCTAAGCCTAGTCTTTGACTGTCTTCCCCGAGCGCTTGTTCAGTCCGATATGGTAGGTGGCCAACTTCGTTCTTTTCTCCCGGCTTGGAAGGCCATCACCACGGACGCCTTCGTGCTTTCCATAGTGCGAGACGGATTCTTCATAGATCTATCCGCCTCGCTGCCCAGAGGGGCTGTAAGATCTTGTTCACCTCCCATGTCTGCCCTGGCTCGTTGTCACGGTTCAACGGAGATCAAATCTATGTTGAACAAAAGGGCTATAGAAAAGGTGAGAGACCGGCCGTCTTTCTCTTTCTCCGATCTTTGTTATTCCCAAGCGCTCGGGAAAACTCCGTTTGAATTTGAAAAGAATAAACAAATTCATTCCTCCGGTGTATTTTCGGATGGAAACTCTCGCCTCAATTCTCCCATTCATCAAGAGGAAGGATTACGTGATCTTGATAGATCTCAAAGATGCATATTTCCATATCCCTATTCATCGCGCTTCGCGCGACCTTCTGGGGTTTTCCTTCCTTTCAGAGACTTTTCACTTTCGCGCTCTGCCCTTCGGGCTGCGTCCAGCCCCTCGGGTGTTCACGCAGGTAGTAGCTGTTTTGGCAGCCTCGCTGAGGTGCCGCGGCCTTCGGCTGTTTTGCTACCTGGACGACTGGCTCCTCTTAGCAGAGTCACAGGAACGTTTGTTAGACGAGGCACGTCTGCTCGTCAAAGTCACTCAAGACTTGGGTTTCCTAATAAATTGGGAAAAGTCAGATTTGATTCCTACTCGCAGCCCGGTTTTTCTGGGGGCTGTGTTAGACATTTGGAATCAATTGGCTCGGCCTGTTGAGACAATACTGGCCAGAAAGGTCAGGGCCAGAGAGTGGCTTCAGTTCTTAGGTTATCTAGCCAGTCTGGTCGATGTTCTAGAGGATTACCAGCTCCTTATGAGGCCTTTTCAGAGGCATCTCCTCAGGTTTTACAAACCGTGCAGGGATTCTCTCCTGGTCTGGGTTCCAGTACCAGTAGAAATCAAGTCCCTTGTGTCCTGTTGGACGAATGTTGAGTTTCTCGCGCGAGCAAGTCCTTCCGTACCCCCCTTCCGTCGATCTCATTCACGACAGATGCCTCTCGGCTAGGGTGGGGCGGACATTGCAACGGCAGTACGGTTTCGGGGCGTTGGTCTCATCTTGGGACTCTACCCCATATCAATGTCCTGGAATTCATGGCAGTCTTCTTAACCCTGCGTCACTTCAGAAGACGACTTTTCAGTCGTTTAGTTCTGATTCTTACGGACAATGTCACAGTTGCGGCTTATATCAATCGGCAGGGAGGCACTCGTTCTGCCACCCTGGATGCCTTAACAGCGCAGCTGTGGAGGTGGTGTCGTCACATGGCGATCACGCCTGTT
Organism: Heliocidaris erythrogramma; assembly: GCA_025617745.1. Taxonomy (NCBI): domain Eukaryota; kingdom Metazoa; phylum Echinodermata; class Echinoidea; order Camarodonta; family Echinometridae; genus Heliocidaris; species Heliocidaris erythrogramma. The sequence goes on along the minus strand of CM046870.1, from coordinate 18,370,372 downwards.
GCCTCTTTCAGGAAAACCTCATTGCGGATTTTCTATCCCGGGGCAGGTGTCTTCCATCAAAATGGAAGCTTCATCCAGAGGTCTTTTCCCTCATTTACAGTTGCTGGGGCCCGCTTGAGGTAGACCTGTTTGCGTCAGCTCTCAACAACCAGCTTCCAAGGTACTGCTCCCGTGTTCGTGACCGGGAGGCTGGGCCCTGGATGCTTTTTCTCTCAGTTGGGAGAATCTTTGAGGGTTTGCCTTTCCTCCCTTCCCTTTCCTCCCTTCCCTTTCCTCCCTTCCCTTTCCTCCCTTCCCTTTCCTCCCTTCCCGCTGATTCCGCGAGTCTTGGAGAAGATCAAGGAAGATCGGGCTCGGGTGCTTGTAATAGCTCCTTTTTGGCCCAGGACGAATTGGTTTCCGGAGTTAGTGAGCCTTCTGGTGGCTCAACCGTTTCAACCGTTTCTTGCTGTTTGACAAAGGTAGGTCTATCTCTACTATCCGAGGCTACCGGTCTGTGATCGGTGCCATTCATTCGGGGTTTTCTTATGGCTCTGAGATTTCTAATTCCCCGCCGTTGAATGGATTGATTCGGTCTTTCTTTCTGAAACTTCCCCCTCGTTCTCAGTTGGTCTCGTCTTGGAGTTTGCCTCGGGTTCTAGAAGCGCTGGCTAAACCTCCTTTTGAACCGTTAGGTGAAGCTTTGCTTCATCTTACGGTGAAGACGCTCTTTTTGGTAGCCATTGCCTCTGGTCAGAGGCGCAGTACCCTTCATGCCCTCTGTCTTATACTCCTGGTCATGTTCGTTGGGAGAGAAAAGGCGTTTGATTGATTCCTAAAGCTTCTTTCATTGCCAGAATGAGACGGCTTCTTCTGGCCCTGTTGAAGTTTTCTTTGTCCACTATCTGACTTTTCGTCAGTGCGTGAGGACAAGGTTTGGTGTCCTATTAGAGCTCTCAAATGGTATGTTGATAAGAATAAGACACGTCGCAAAGATGATCAGTTGTTTCTAATCACCCGAGAGCCCTTTTCTCCTGCTTCTCTTGATTCCATTTCTAGATGGATTGTCAAAGCTATTCGGGCCGCTGGCCCAAAGGCTCTCTTATCAGATAGTAAGCCCCATGCTCATGACACTCGTAGTGTCGGCACTTCTTGGGCCCTTTTTGAAGGTGTGACGCTTAACGATATTTTGAGGGCTGCCTACTGGCGTTCGCCCAATTCCTTCATTTCCTGCTACCTTAGGGATGTCCCTGCAGGAGAGGAAAATTTTGCGTCGGCCACTTTGAAGGCGGCTGTGTCTTCTTTGTAATCCTGTTCCCTTCTTCACTTAAAATATGCCACCCGGTTTTGAATGGGTGCTAGTGTAGCATAATAGATAGGTATATATGATTTATTGCAGTAAATTTGTAAAATCAGCACTGATTTTCTTATTTACTAGATGAATCTATATACCTACCTATGACCCTCCCTCCTTCCCCACCTTCCCCTCGTTGCAAGCAACATGTTTTACTTCTTGGGGTTGCTCGCAATAGAGGAAGATGGCCGTTGCGTATTACTGCGGGTGAGTGGCGAAGGGATAACAATAGGATTACAGGGGGTTCGCACAATATTGTGACTCATTTGTGTTCTTGAACGGGTTTGAGTAGTCAAGTGACTAGCATACTGTAAAAGTGGTTTCTTTCGCGTACAGATACTTTCGTGGTTTCCATCGGTTTCGAGTGTGTTTAAATTCGCGGTCGGCAAAATCTGTGACAATGACCACACAGGAGTTGACCTACATTGCGCGGTATCGCTGTGTACCGCTGTGCGTGGCTGTGTGTGGCATGTGGCAATGCGCGGAATCTTTGTGTGTGTGCAATAGCATTGTATGTGTACAGCGTGTAAGAAGCTGTAAGCTTTGCAAGCGGCGAGTTCAAAACATTTCCTAGCGTTAATTTCGCGCGACTTTTCCAAACATTTTCGCGTGATGTTAAAAAATCTCAACACGTGAAAATAAAACCACTGCGAAAGAAACCACTTTTACAGTAATAGGTAGGTATATAGATTTATCTAGTAAATAAGAAAAATCAGTGCTGATTTTACAAATCCATTGGCTAAAATATTAAGTTAATCATGTCAATATTTCTTCATAATGTACTGTAGATTTATGATTTAGCCCTCTAAAGAACAAGAAAACGTACCAGCTTCAGGGGGCTTCGTTCCCTGAACCCTCAAAAGGGGCTTTGCCCCTTGACCCCATCAGGGGCCCTGAGCCGGAGCCCTTTTGGGGGATCAAATAAGTGTCAAAAATTGCTTTTAAAGTAAAGGAAATAGGGTCTTCATTCAGACCTGCAAAATATTCCCTACCATTCCAGCTTTTTCATATAAAAAAGAAATGAACAATTATTTTTGTAATATTACATGTAGGGTTCAAAAACATGATAAATGGTTTAAAAATAAGGCTGAGATTGCATCTGGGAGCATCTAGAACTCCAGAGCTTCCTGGACCCCGGCCGGAAGGGACTTCGCACTCGTCATGTGCGCTTTGCACACATTATGTCCCCCCCCCCCCCCCCCACACACACAAATAAACATTACTCTTTTGGTCTTCAAAGGTTGGCAGGTATGAGTAAGAGGAAAGGTTGAAAAATGGAAATCACTCCTCCTTACATCAATCTTTGCCCCTCATTTGAACTGTGGAGTTTAAAAATGGATGTTAACAGTATGATGTAACGTCCGAAACATGCTTACCGCGTACCAGAAAATACTGTTAACATGGCTCAAAATTTTTTACAAGTAACTTTTGATGTGATTTTTTTACGATGAATTACAATTTAGGAAATACTAAACCATCCAGCAATGCATTTCATCACGTAGAGTGGTTTCAAAATTATAATTTGTTTATATTTCAGTTTCGCAGAAAGCTTAGATGATTCATTAAAAAATAGTTTTTAGCATCCTATTCATGCTTTCTTTATGTTCAAAGCTAAATAAAATATTGAAAATCTTTTTCTTAATGTGGGAAAAGATTGTGAAATCATAATTGTATCCCGAACTAGTGATTTGACATCGTCTCGCCGCGTCTGCCGCAGAGATTTTCTTGTGAGCGCTCTCTCCCAGCTGCAGTTCTTGTCGGATCACCTTCAAATTTCGCATGGAGATGCATTATGGTAAGATGAAGATGCCTATTGTTTTTGGTGTGGGCGGAGTCATTGTTGCCATGGTAACCATATTTTTAAAAGAAATGCTAAAGATTTTCTTGTGAGCGCTCTGCCTGCTGCAGTTTTTGTCGGATCACCTTCAAATTTCGCATGGAGGCCCTTACGAAAATAAACCATGGTATTACCACAGTTACCATAGTATTACCATGGAAATACTACAGTTACCATAGTATTACCATGACCTACTTTGCTGGTACCATGGTATTACCATAGATACCATGGTAGTATACCATATGTCTATGGTTTTACCATGGTATTACCATAGATACCATGGTAGTATACCATGTGTTTATGGTTCTACCATGGTATTACCATATTATCAGCGATTTTATAATGGTACTGCCATGGTTTGCATGGTCTTCCCATGGTAATACCATAGTATGTGAGGTTTTACCATAGTACTACCATGGTATCCATGGTACTCCCATTATGATGCCATAGTACTACCATGGTATCCATGGTACCTCCCATTATGATGCCATAGTTTGTACAATTGTCTGCATGGATTTATAGTGGTAATATATGGATATCATATGCGACTACCAAGTTTCCATGGTACAACCATAGTATTACCATAGTGTCTGTTACAACCACATGCATGGTCTTTCAACATTATCCATGGTTATACCATGGTACAATTGTATAAAATAGATAATGGATGGTATCGGTGCTATTGTAGTAGCATCATATTATGGGAATACATGCATAAATTGCACTGTACTAGCAGTCATATACACGCTTTCTACGCCTCATCCCATGGTAGTTTTCTTGTTATTCCATATTCTTTGCAGTAATGTTTCCATATTTTTAAAATCAGAATCGATCAGAAGTGCACTGGATTTAGCAACATTTCACGACATAATAAATAATGCAGTCTAACCAGTGTCCAAAATATTGTATGAGCCCCTCCACAGGGCGAGTAGCATCCGCTGGAATTCCAGCAGGATTTATGAAATTGTCAGTAACACCTCTAAACTCGCCAATGTCGGGTTTAAATCTCATTCTGATCAATATATCTAATAAAGTTGTCTGCTCTCAACAACATGCTATTTTCCGTGTACCATTAAAATATTAAAACTTATCTGGATACGTTTTAATATTTTTAAACTTTAACAGTGGATAATTCCCTTAAAATGCACTTTTTTGCTTTCATACTTTGTGGGAGGTAGAGAATTACATAAATGTTATCATTAAAAGTGATTTTAGATCATTCCTTTGATGAGCTCTTTTGATGACGTGCATACCAAGAACACAGTCTTTAAAGGTCCCCTGTTATGAAATTATAATTCTGGGTATTTTGTACATGCATCTCATCTAAATTGAAAAATCACATCCGTTTGCAATAAATACGTATCAAGATATTTTTTAAATAATATTTCCCCCAGGTATTCATGTCCAAACAGTCTGCTAAGCTCCTCCCCTTTTAAACCCGAATTCTCCTTCCGCGAGCATGATTGACGTGTGACGTCACAAACCGACATTGCCGATGCTTGTTTACAATATTGCCTACGTATTACATGTGCAAACTAACTTGCTGTTGTGTATACCACCTCGAAAACCACCTCTAAAGCGAAGTATGCCGCAACGCTGCGTTGTTGCAGGTTGCATAACACCACAAAGGAGGGTGTCAGTCTACATTTATTCCCTAAAGACCCAAATATAAGAAGGAAATGGACCGCAAAAGTAAAATTAACTCACGTACATTGGAAGGGGCCGAGTGAGCACAGTGTTGTGTGCTCCGAGCACTTTTGTGCGGAGGACTTCGTCGATAGCACGGGGCTGCGTATGGCATCAAGAAGAGGCCGTCCCTGAAACAAGTTTGATCATGAAATTTGGCGACTCTGAGCTTTACCTCACAAGCACCTCTCTCAGTTGGTCTTTAC
>CM046870.1:17949326-18364810 GCA_025617745.1 Heliocidaris erythrogramma | reverse complement strand
CTCGAAATATGATTCAGCCAATTAATGCCCCGACAAATGTCATAGATGTATGAATATTTATAAAAATGTATGAATCAAGCTCTTTCATTGAAGCTAACTTATATCACATAAATATATCAAAATATATTTGGCGGGTATAAAAAACCCTGAGGGAACCTATTGCCTGAACAATCGAGAAGTCGAACCCTGCGCGAGGGTTGACTGAATCAGGAGGTATTTGGTCGACAAGGCAGCAGACTCTCGCCCCACAAAGGGAAAGCGATTGAGGCTATGTCTGCTCCAACAATGTTGATTCAGAAACCGAAAATTGAGAAGCAGACTCAAATTCTGATACCGCTTGATTAGTTTGGGACAAAGGCCCGCAAACAAAGAACGAATCAGGCAGATACTCCCATGGGTCACTACAGGTCTCCTCACCCGGCGGAGCCCCAAGGGCTGCGGGGGGAGGAGAAGCGAGAGACGACCCCAGCTCAGACAATGTGGTATCGAGCACACACGGCCGAGGTAAGTGGGGCCAAATAGTCTCAGTGTCAGACCCCCGATGAAGAAAAAAGCAGGGGCTGCAGTATCTGTAAGAGAGACCAGCATTGCCGCTGAGCGAAAACCCGCATCATGCTGAGTAGCTCAGATGGAGGAGGATCAAACGGGGCAGCAGCGGGCAACGCCTTGCTTCTCTAGTCCCCTTAGATGTGTCCTTCTTAGGCTTCTTTTTAGCTGGCTCAACAGGAGCCAAAGCCATGTCCCGCTTCTTGGGACGTCTGACAGATTTTGGGCGGTTCTCCGAAACAACTTCGGATTCACGAACCAAACCCTCAACAGAGGGATGCCCGCATCCCTCCAGGGAGAGGTGTGCTGAGGGTATGTACCGAAAGTCGCGCACACACTACCCCCACTGGCTGAGCAACTAAAGGCTACAGCCACGGGTCGGGCGCTCGAGGGCCAAGTGCGAGCAGACTGGGACGAGGTCCCAGTATTCGCCGATGAACTACTAATAGTATGTGGAATCACTATTGTTCCGCCTGTGGGCGGCAATAGGAGACCACTAGTAATCGCTCACTCAGGTGACAGCACCTGATGCTAGGTATAGTGCCCATAATTGTTGGCTCGAGTCTTCCCATCAGCTGGCAAATGCAACAGCCCGGGTAGCACTCGTTCCCCCATATGGCATCGGCCGGGGCCTAGGGTATGAAAAACCCAGACCAACATGGGCAGAGCCCGTGAGCTGCCCTGCAGTAGTGGCACGAATCTCCCCTAGCGGATTAATGCGCTTGCCGCATCCATTCGGGAAACAGACGTCCCCCCTTCGGGTCGGTACGACAGGGGGATTGGATTTATGATATCCAAACCACTAGAATTTGACGCCACCCGCCCCGAAGCCTGTCCCAAGCTCAAATAAAGCCACCCGCCCCGAAGCCGCCGCATGCTCCGAAGCTGGCAAACTCTGCAGGGTAACACCACTGGGCAACTTACCTGCAGCCCTCCTCCCTCCCCAATGTACGTAAGTACTCGGGAGTGTTCTGGAGGGCCGAGTCGTCTTGCTAGACGACTCTTCCGAAGAAGCAGGTCTCCGTGATCTAACTGCTTCTTCCTCCGAACTCATATTGCTGCAATAAAAGACAATAAAAGTATACAAAAATATGAAATACTTTAAAGAAAGCAGGCAATATTAAACTTAAAAATTTTGGGGATACGCACAAAATTCTACAAACAAACACCGTATTACAAACACGAAACTAGAACAGGATCGGGAAAACGGAAACACCCAGCAAAACACACAGAAATAATTATGTGGGGCTGGTCGTTAAAAATAAATGCCTGAAAAAGAACATAAAATTTCCCTTGCAAAAGGCAAAAAGTGACATAAAAACACAAGAGTACTATAATCTAGAATGAAAATAAATACAGAAAAGTGCTTTAAAGGGCAGAAAAGTGCTTTAAAGGCAGAAAAGTGCTTTTAATTGGCGTAAATCAGGAGCGCCGTGACTTGACAACCTAACTCGACGGGAGCGAGCAAGAAAGAGGAAGATGGCCGTATTACTGCGGGTGAGTGGCGAGGGGATAACAATGGGATTACGGGGGTGCGCACAATATTGTGACTCATTTGTGTTAAAGTTCTCAAACGGGTAGCATAGTCAGGAGACTAGCATAATAGGTAGGTATATATTATTTACTGTTTTAATTGACTAAAATAATCTGATGTTTTGGTTTGATTTGGTAAATGTTAAGGTGTATTTTTGCACCAAGATCAAAACTAGAAAATTTGATCTGAATTATTTAGAAAATACACAATTTACATTCATGTCATAAAAGAATCACACTGGCACCAAAGCTTGATTTAAAACTCAAATGGTGTACTGTATATTGTGACCGTTTCACTAAAAACCTAATTTACAGCAATAAATCAATGTATCTACCTATTTGCTAGTTTCCCAAACTATGCTGTCATTTGAGAAAAACTAAGTCAGAAACGTGCATGCCCCGGCCCGCGCGCGTGCTCCCCGTCCACCAATCATGATCGCGCAACCGGCATGCTCTTCCTCTTCCTTTCTCGCCTGTCAGAGAAGTGACATCTATGAGCTAAGTCTTAGCCTAAATTGCGAGATTTTTACCTCCAAAAGCGTTTCTGGTTGCTATTCGCAATAAAAATTCTGTTCACCAAGCTTTTACACACATTTTGGTGTATCAGACTTTTCCTAAGTCAACCTCCTTCACGGTATTTTAATAAAATTATTTTGCCGTTTTTCTTCCCCTTCTGGGCATTACTCACAGAGGATGTACTAGTACACTGCGTCGGGCTCTTCCCCCGTGTCTGTAGGTGGTTGATTCAACACGCTTAGACAAGCGGTTTAATCAGAACGTTGTGTTTTTCCGTAATAGGAGTTTATTCCCAATCCGTATTGTGAGTTGGTTGTTGCCTTATATAGTTCTATATTTGTTTTCTTGTCTTTATTTTCAGCCATCTCGAAGTCTCCATCTCGTACGGCTAGTGTTTCCCCAGTGGGGACTCGCCTAGCCTTGGGAGGGTTGGCTGCGAGAGGTTCATCTTGCACCAATGTTATCTTCCCCTGAGCTTCGACTGTAGGTAAGTTAGGGCCTACCTCGTGTGCGGCTCACCCGTGATGAGTTCGTCATCTGTTTTGACGACCAAGTCATGCGGGATAAATCGGGAGAGTGAGTGCCACACTAGGCCAATATCTCTCTCGGGGATAGAGACATTGTATAACGGGGAGAGTGAGTGCCTCACTAGGCCAATACCTCTCGCCGATAAAACTGTGGGTGGTACCCCAACCCGCAGTTCGTCTCGCTCGAGTGACACTTCTCGCTCTCTAGCCACAGATGTGTTCGCTCAGGGGGTCGGCTCCTTTCGTCTCTCTCCGCACGCTTCTAATCCAAGCAAGGCGGGTACGAGTAAAAGGAGTCGTGATCTTCCTAATGTACCCAGTGCAGGGCTTACTACGGAAACGGCGCCCGTTTCAAAGGGTAAAGTGAGCGGTAAGCATGCTCGCCTGCCCAAGAAACGTAAGCGTAGAGTCCTGCCCAGCCGGCCGGCGGGGCGGACTCTCTCCCCTCGACATCGACCGAGTCTTCACCAACTGTGTCAGGGGAGGCCAAGAAGAAGCGGGTTAGCCCTCAGAGGGCGACTACTTCTTCTGAATTATCTGAAGATCATTGTGGAGAAGAGTGGTTGGTCAGACTCTATGTCCGTACCCCCCACCACGCCTGACTCCAACCCCTCCCCCCCTGGAGAAGGGAGGGATACCTGTACCCGCCCTGGTCCGGATCTGGTTCGGATACCGGTTTTCCGGTTCCCGAACCTGTCATCTACTACTTGCCGAGCAGCGACTTAACCACCAGGCTATTCTGGTTCACGGCAAGCAGTAGATGACAGGTTCGAACCCCGCTGGTTCCAATTTTTTCTGACTTTTCATTACAGATCGAGCATACGATCTTTAACACTGGGAGTAAAATGTCTAAAAAAATTGTTTACAAATTAAAACTCCTCCCATCAAGCTTCTGCGGTTACTAATCTTTACTAAATTGTAATTCAAATAATTTACTTCTTGCAAAGGGATTGAAATTAATAACGTATGATTTTAGATGAATTTAGAAGAGAATATTATTTAACATTGACAAGTCGGCTGTGATGGAACTCTATTGTATATATGATAAAAAGTGTATGACTGCATATAAATTGTATAAATTATGTTGGGTTTTAGAAGTAAACATATATTTAAGAAGTACATGTAAGACAATGTCTAAACTTCTCTAAAAACTGTCCTCATTTCTGTATGCAAGAAAATATTCATTAAAAAGTGAGAAAATATAAATGTATTTTTGAATCGATGTGTGTAAACTATAATTGTACCTTAAATCTTGATCGTAAGAAAGATATACATGTAATTGATTATTATTCTGTGAACATGATAAAGGTCCTTTCACGTCAATCAATCATCAATGAAATGAACCATAGGAAGGACGGGGTGAAATGAACCAGGACGTGTGTTCAAGGTGTATGTATGAGAGAGGGGAGAAAAAAAAAAAGATGAGAAAAGGCGAAATTGAGAAAATTTGGTGAAAAGGAAAGAGAGAAGGGGTTGGGGGGTGAGAAAGAGAAAGTGAAGAGTAAAGGTGAAGTATATTAAATCAGTTCAGGTCAATTAAAATGGCCAAATTTTCAAGGTTCATAATTCTCTCTGAAAGGTATTCACAAGACTACAAGACTGCCCCTTAAAGGAGAATTATCCCCACGAGACTTTTATCATTGACCTAATTTAGTTTCTGATAAAGTAAAAACATCGTATATTCGAGAATCGAGAGGATGGGAATTGTCGATTGAATCCTCCGATTTTTATTGTTCTCGAGAGTAAAGCAGCGTCGCCATGTTCCCGGTGCGATCGGGCTGTGTGACGTAGGGCATGGAGTTGGCCGTAGCGCATTGTAATTGGCTCGCAATAGTTCACCAACATTATTTTAAAAAGAGTTTATTATTATTAATAATAACATAAATTACGGAAGAGTTTCATAATTAAATTAAATAAATCAATTTATATTATCTACGTAACTATCACATTTGAAAAACATTTATTAGAGTAAAATAATCATCGTAAGTAAAACGTGTTCCAGGACACACTAGCTTGATTATACGATTCGCCCGGGCAATAAGCTTAGCCCGCAGATCTACGTGATAATCGGCCTCCGTGAAATGATCACTGCAGATCACATCATTTTTCCGATCAAGTTTGAAGTCTTTTCCTTGGAATTTTTCCACGTTCAATATGGTCACCCAACGCTTGAACAATTGCTGACATTTCTGCGGGTCTGGGAACCGATGGAATGATTTCCCTATCGTTTTCTTGGAACAGTTACAACAGCCGAACGCTTGACAATACACCATGTTTACCGTGTGTATATGCAGCGCGCGCTTCATGCAAGCTAGCTACTAGCTAGTGAGTTCTCCATCCCCTACGTCATCACGCGCAAGGTTTTATGGGAAATTTAGAGAAAATGGACGCCGCCAGTAGGAGTAGACATCGTAAAAAGTGGTCTCTATTTTCTGCTCTTACAACGGCATCAGTTGGTCTAAAACGGTGATTTTTATATCAAATTAAAGGTTATTTTATTCCCTATGACCCTATTTACATTTAAATGCCTGGGGATAATTCTCCTTTAAGAAAACTTAAGGATACCTCTTCCCCTACACCTAATATTTTATTCTTACTTTTGCCTTCCATCATACACCCCCCCAACCCCCCCCCCCCCCCCCCCCCCCGTTTTTTATAGCTTCTTTATCCTACTGGTCAAAGAGAATAAATTCTTTGAAAAATTACTTATTTTGAATGAATAAGTTTTTCTCTTAATTCGTGAGATGTGATAAATATGTAAAAAATATTTATCTTCTTCTTAATAACTATGTAGACAACTCGACCCTTTTGTGCTGAAAATCCTATTAATTAGCTATTAGTAATCACATGTTCGGTCCTAATTATCATAAAGTTTTAATGACACCATATGAATGACGCCCATTCGTTAATTATCGACGTGCCGTCATTAGCCATGTGATGAATACATTCCCACACATGAATAAATTAAGAGGATTTGACCTTTCTTAGTGCGCATGCATGACACTGATCCACGTTTTTATTTTAGTTGCGTGTAAAGCATATACACGGTAGGGGAGCATCTTACAAAATGAATACCAATGCATAGGGGCTTCAGGCGCTTTCAAATCATGCCCAAATGTTACAGCGTAATGGCGGCCGCTTTAGGGGCTTGGGCTAAACATACTAGTTAATGGTGACATGATCCATGCATTTTAGCAAGAGAAACTCTTTTGATATGCCCTAATTTGCATGAACAGAGAGGGGGGGGCAGTGGATGTTACATTTCCCTATCACTTCTTTATCTTAAAAAAATATATATGATTTGATTTCGACATGGCATTATTTGTTCAGTATTGTAGTATCACAAAGGTATTCAATGATGTTATAGTTATTTACGAGCAAGCCAAGAAAGAAAACTCAGTTTTGGGCTACATTTCCTTTGAATCTTCAATTTTTTGACATGTTCATCATTTATGATACAAATTTATAATCTATTGATTTCTATGTTTGAGCATATTTCAGACTGAATTCAATTCTTAACATAAGAACGGCATTCAGTTTTGTCTGTTGCCTGGTGTTTACCTGTTCTTCGCAGCATTTCTGAAGGTTGGGGTCATGATCTAAATCTAACGTCATAACATTGAAGAAATGACAATTTGTAAGGTTGTAAGAGCAATTTGATGATTACTTACATGTACCTCGCAATAATTTCACTTATCTGAAAAGTCACTTCCATTTTTGTATTGGTCGGAAATTTGTCAGGGTGCAAATTGCCACCCTCGCCCCTTTCAAATATAAAAGCTTAGTACTAGTACTCTTCCCCACTTCTCTCTCTCTCTCTTTCTATGCTCATATATCCTAATTCATTTTTTTGTGTTACATCACTACATATGGGCCTACATGTATTTTGAAATGTAATTATTTGTTTTCTTCAGAGCACTGGCGTAAATCTGCAAGAATTTCTTTTCAACTGGGGGATGACCGTTCAAGGAGAACAAAGCCACCCCCCCCCCCCCCGATGAAAAGAATTAAGGAATGTGCGGATTTACGCCAATGCTTCAGAGGGTGTCCCTTCGAGCCAGAGTCAGCGATATACATGTATAAATATACAGCTTTGTGTAAGTTAGACACAATAAGCCACTTGTTGCTTTGTTGGACAAGCACACAACAAAGAATGTGAATCAGAGTATGTCCAGCTAATATTGAGTATCCCAATCCATGAGTATAGTTGGCTCTGTTGGTGCTTACAGAAAATGGAAAATAATTATTATTGATTTGGGGTATTTTCAGCACTTTCCACCATTCAGATTTCTTAGAACTTTTTACATGTTATAAAGTGCACTTATGATACAAGAACATTTGCATTTACTGGGAGGTCATTTCCATAAAAATGACTGTATTTATAAAACAGCTAGTAAGGCCAATCTACACTCATCCACTTCAACCCAACAACTTTCCCCAATTTCAAATCAGCTTTTAATTGCTTACTCACCTACATGATAATCCACAACGGTTTGTTTTTTGTAGGTACAGTATCTTAAAAAGAAGTTTCATCACTTCCTATAGGACTTACATATACAATGCATAGAACATTGGCTTGGTATAATTGAGAAATGAATGTCAGGAAAACTTACAATCCCCAGCCTCCATCGGGACACTGAACTGATCGTAAGTAACGCACCATCTCCTTCTTGGATGCATCAGGTAGCACCACACCTGTTATGTAACACACTATGATCAAACCTACAGCAAAAGATAGAAAGGTTTAATAAATAATTTTAACAGTAACATATACACAATGCATATAAAAAAAAAGAACTAAGATGCAAAATACATATATTGAATCCCAAATTGATTTGGTGCTTAATGAATAATATACTAGCATAAAATATGAAATGAATGAGTATACAATGCAAAATGTTTTTATTGAAATGAAAATTATAAGTTGACGCATAATTTATAGAGAATCTACAACCCAAATGAAACAAATGAATCAAGTATTCAACACAATGCGTTTATGTTGAATATAAAATTGAATCTACAGACCAAATGAAACAACAAATAAATTAGAAATAAGGCGCTTAACTTTGGGATAATATACAACCCAAATAAAAAAATATGAAATAAATGAAGTATACAATGCAAAATGTGTTTATCGAAATGAAAATTATAAGTTGGCGCGTAATTTATAGAGAATCTACAACCCAAATAAAACAATTGAATCAAGTATTCAACACAAAACGTTAATATCGAAAAGAAAATTGATTTGGCGCTTAGCTTAGGGATAATATACAACCCAAATAAAACATCCAATGAATTAAGTATACAACGCAAAATGTTTTGGTTTTCTTTGTCGAATTGGAAGTTGATTTGGTGCGTAACTAATGGATAATATACAACCCAAACTAGAAATGTCCATTGCCACGCAATGCGAAATGTATCCCCGGCACTGGCAGCAATTCGAAGGAGGGACAAAGAGGCTCCCCCCTCCCCTCCCTCAAACAAAAGGATGGTGTAGAGATTGCCGCCAGTGACCCGGACTATTGTCAACACTAGGAGCAGCATCACCGAAACAAAGTGTGTAGATTAGAGTTTCATGCAAAATTCGAAAGAAATCTGTCAACAAATGTGATCTCAGAGCGCACACAAGATATCCACTAAAATATGACCTTTGACCCTATGAAAGACGAACACTGAGGGCAGCATCACCAAAAACTGTAGAGGTCTAGAGTAATCTATGATGGACCTCCATAAAAAATCTGAAAGAAATCAGTCAACAAATGTGTCCTCCAGAATGCATGCAACCAAAATATGACATTTGACCCTATAAAAAGTGGAAAACTGGGGGCAGCATCAGCAAACACTAAAGATTTCACACACCTCCATATAAAATTTGAAAGAAATCCGTGAGGAAATGTTGAAGTTAGAGCGCATGACCTTTGACCCTATAAAGGACGGAACAATGAGGGCAGCATCACAAAAAAGTAAACGTGTGTAGATTATACCAAGTTACATCTCCATACAAAATTTGAAAGAAATCCATTACGAATGTGGCCTGCAGAGTGCACTCACGCCATGCCCTGAAGTATGACCTGTGACCCTATAAAAGACGGGACACTGGTGGCAGCATCACCAAAAACTATAGGTGTGTAGATATTACCAAGATACACTTCCATACAAAATCTGTCAAGAAATGCAGAAAAGTGCAAGAAATGGACAAATGACCTTTGACCCTGTAAAGGACAGAACAATGAGGGCAGCATCACCAAAAAGTAAAGCTATGTAGATTATACCAAGATACATCCCCATACAAAATTTGAAAGAAATCCATCCAGAAATGTGGCCTGCAGAGTGCACTCACGCCATGCCCTGAAGACCTTTGACCCTATAAAAGACGGGACACTGGTGGCAGCATCACCAAAAACTATAGGTTTTTAGATTACACCAAGAGACACCTTCATGCAAAATTTGAACGAAATCCGTCAAGAAATGGACAAATGACCTTTGACCCTATAAAGGACAGAACAATGAGGGCAGCATCACCAAAAAGTAAAGCTGTGTAGATTATACCAAGATACATCTCCATACAAAATTTGAACGAAATCCATCGAGAAATGTGGCCTGCAGAGTGCACCAAGTCTCACACCATGCCCTGAAGTATGATCTTTGACCCTGTAAAAGACAGGACACTGGTGGCAGCATCACCAAAAACTATAGGTTTTTAGATTACACCAAGAGACACCTTCAGGCCTCGAAAGTCAGCAATTTTAGGGGCAGGCAATTTCTGGTTTTGGGGGCAGTCTCAATATTTTTTTTAGGGGCAGCAAGGCAAGTCAGTGGGGCACCAAGGCAAAAAATAAAAAATAATCAAAAATCGTCAATTTTATATATTTTTCGTGATCAGGTTGGAAATATTGTAAAGATAATATGGTGTGAAAATCAGATTTTGAAAGCTTTGAATTCGCTCACAGCGAGCAACGAAAGATCGACTTGCAAGATCAAACATCCGCGCTCGCACGCCGCTCCATTGATAACACACGCAAAATCACAGGCAGGTGTGTTGACAGCAGAAATGTCATTTCCCCATAGACAATACACGTAATCCGGTAATACCAGTTCGTTTTGCGTGCGTCAAAAATAACAGAAATTTTGCGAGGTCGTGTTTCGGAACTTATATCTCGAGACAACGATCATCATTTGCAAAACGGATTTCATATTTGGATTCATCATCACTCCTTTTATGAACATCGTATTGGGAAGCAATTTTGAAGGTAGTTTCCAGTCTACGAAATTAGAAGAAACTCTTAAGTGTCCGGTAATACAATACACCACTATACGCAAAAAACAAGAGCCCCAGGGGGCACGACGCTCACCTGAGGTGGATCAATTCACATCTGGTGCATGTTCTCTCTAGCACCACCAGGAGATATGTTAGAAATTGAAACAACTAGGAGGATATACATGTATATGAGATGATGTTAGAAATTAACATAATTCCCCCCCCCCCCACCCCCATGGTCTACAATGTCATGTATTATTTGAATCCCCTACCCCTAAGGATGATTCCTACCAAGTTTGGTTGAATTCCGATCATGTGTTTTGGAGAAGAAGATCAGAATGTACATTTTGCTTGGCAGCGCCCCCCCCCCCCTCCAGTATGTTACCCCCGCAGGGCCCCTATAGGGCCACTCAGAGAAATTTCATGAACAACATTCATTCTTCATCTATAGAGGTATCTCCATACACAATACCAAGTCTTAGCTATGCCTGGTTCTGGAGAAGAAGATGTTTGAAATTTACATAGCTTTTACAATTGGGGGCTCTCCCCCTGGGCCCCCTGGGGGCCACATGTACCATTTTAGCAACTTTGGGTCCCCTACCGCTAAGGATGATTCCTACCAAGTTTGGTTGAATTCCGATCATGTGTTTTGGAGAAGAAGATCAGAATGTACATTTTGCCTGGCAGCGCCTCCCCCCCCCTCCAGTATGTTACCCCCGCAGGGCCCCTATAGGGCCACTCAGAGAAATTTCATGAACAACATTCATTCTTCATCTATAGAGGTATCTCCATACACAATACCAAGTCTGAGCTATGCCTGGTTCTCGAGAAGATGATGTTTGAAATTTACATAGCTTTTACAATTGGGGGCCCTCCCCCTGGGCCCCCCTGGGGGCCACATGTATCATTTTAGCAACTTTGGGTCCCCTACCCCTAAGGATGATTCCTACCAAGTTTGGTTGAATTCCGATCATGGGTTTTGGAGAAGAAGATGAAAATGTAAAAAGTTAACGGACGACGGACGACGGACGACGGACGACGCACGACGCACGACGCACGACGCACGACGGACGACGGACAAATTTCCATCGCAATAGCTCACTCGAGCCTTAGGCTCAGGTGAGCTAAAAACAAGAAGGGCCCTGCGTAATATGATACAGTGTACATGGGACTGTCAATATAAGTAAACGGTTGTTTCACATCTTCAATATATTTTAGAGGCAATAGCATTCATTCTATGATAACCTTACCTTTGAATAAAGAAGTAGAGCGTTCGGCTTTGAGCCGCCGCGTTCTTCAGCTCACACTCTTTAATCGCTTTCATGCGATTGGCTTTCGGCATTTTTTATTTATTTTTTATTAGTCGATCTAATTAGGGATTTGTTATGTGCGTCGCATCATCGCATGCTCAGCTTATACAAGCGACGCACCTTGGATGCGTACACATGTGCGTGAGCTGAGAGAAAAGACTGACCGTGCCATCACTGTGTGTGCATGTCAGACTCAGTATCATATAGAGTTACATGTAACTCTATGCTCAGTACATACTGCTCCGCGCGGCCTCGCTCCCTGCTGCCTCTGGCCGGTGTAGCGGCACATACGGTTCTCCGGCAGATACCGTATCCGCCGGCAGATATCGTTCTACCTCGGAACCATATCTGCGGGGTTTGACGTTTGCAGATTTGGTTCCACGCCGCTGCAGATAAGGTGTATTGTATATATTGGCAGATTTGTACGAGACACTCTCATGCCTAATAGACCTGTTTACCAAGAAAATTATAACTAATTTTGTTATTTACTAGATAAATCTATGTATCTACCTATTTGCTAGTTTCCCAAACTATGCCGTCATTCGAGAAAAACTAAGTCTAAAACGCGCAGCCCCTGCCTGCGCGCGCGTACTCCCCGTCCACCAATCCAATCGCGCCACCGCCATACTCTTCCTCTTCCGAGCAGTCAGAGACAGAATCTAGGACATGTCAGACAAGGAGAGGGGCTGGAGGGAGGGACATAGGTAGATACATAGATTTATCTAGTAAATAACAAAATTAGTTATAATTTTCTTGATTTACAGCAATAAATCGATGTATCTACCTATTTGCTAGAATAGCACGGATAAAAACCCGGGTGGCATGTCCCAGGACGGGAGTAACTAACGCGGGGCAGACAGAGACGACGAAGCAGCTCTCAACCCAGAGGTTGCAAAGCTAACCTCACCCGAAAGAACATCCTTAAGATAGAAGGATGTGAAGGAAGTAGGGGAACGCCAAAAGGCGGCCCTCAAAATGTCTTCCAAAGGAGGACCCAGAAAGAGCGCCCAGGAGGTAGAAACACTCCTAGTATCGTGCGCTCTTGGAGGATTCTCAGACAGGAGAGCCTCCGAACCCCCAGCTTGGATAGCCTCGACAATCCAACGGGAGATAGTCTCCCGTGATGCTGGGGAATAAGGGTGACGGGAAAAGAGAAAGAGCTGATCATCCTTACGAAAAACCTTAGTCCTATCCAAGAACCATTTGAGAGCCCTAACAGGGCACCAAGAATTATCCTCCTTGACAGAAGAGAATTCTGACAGAGGACTCAAGAACACTTCGATTGAGCCAGAAGAATCCTTCTGATTCTTGGCAATAAACGAAGGTCGAGGGACAAGACGTACACCTTGCCTTTCCCATCTGATATGCCCGGGCGCCATAGAGAGAGCCTGAATAGTGCTTCTCCTCTGCCCAGAAGCAATAGCGACGAGGAAGGCGGTCTTAATCGAGAGATGGTGTAAAGACGCTTTGCACAACGGCTCAAAGGGCGGTTTGGCCAAGGCGTCCAAAAACAAAGGAAGGCTCCACGCAGGAGTCAACTGGCGATTTGCTGGTCGTTTCAAAAGACAGACCTCGGCAAATGAGTCAAGAAGGGAGAGTTAGAAACTCCCGAACCATCAGAAAAAAAACCAAGGTGAACCGGAGCAATAGCGGACCGGTAACCACGATTGGTAGAGAGGGACCTGCCCTTATCGAAAAGGGGCGATAAGGAAAAACTGCAATAGCACCCACCGGGGCAGAACGGGAAGCAAATCCCATTTCCCCACACCAAGCATGGAAGGCTTCTAATCTCGAGATGTAAACAGCTCGGGTAGAATCTCTTCTGGACTATGAACTGGGAGGCTCTCTCAGAGAGTCCTGCCGTCCTCGCATCCTCCCCGATAGAGGCCAGGCGGTCAAATGTAGAGCCGCCGGGCGATGGTGGAGGATCCCCGACAGGGGCTGAGCTATGAGGTCTGCTCTCCGGTGAAGGGAGAGAGGCCGACCGTCCAGCAGAGACAGAAGAAGAGGAAACCAAGGTCTCCTCGGTCAGCAAGGTGCTATGAGCAGAAACCACGCCTGATCCTCCTGAATCTACCCCAGGACCTGAGGGATTAAGGAGACCGGCGGAAAGGCGTAACCCCGGAAGTTCTTCCACTGAAGGGAGAACGCATCGAGGGCCCAAGCTTCCGGATCTCGCACCCGAGGGCAGTATCTCGGGAGGCGATGATTGAGAGCTGTCGCAAACAGGTCTATCTCCAGAGGGGCGCAGACTGAACAGAGGTGTCGAAGACCTCTCGGTTCAGTGGCCACTCGGAGGGGAGACACATGCCCTGGGACAGAAATTCTGTAATCAGATTGTCCCGCCCGGGAACATAGGAGGCGATCGGAATCACTCGGTGAGACCGACACCACTTCCAAAGTTTGGCGGTTAGATCGTTCAGGGTAGTGGAACGAGTCCCGCCTTGTCTGTTGATGTAGGCAGCAACAGTAGTGTTGTCCGTCAAAATCCGGACGGAGTGACCTACAATCATGTTCTCGAAAAAAAACGGACATGAAGACTGCCATCAATTCCAACATATTGATGTGGGGTAAGGTGCACAGGTGTGACCAGTCCCCCGAGACCACCTGGTCCAAAAGAGACTTGCCCTTGAAGAAGGAACGACTCATTCGACCCGGGGATAAGCAGGCGTTTGATTTCCTCGGATAGAGGAATCCACACCTTGAGCGAGTCTACACTCGGCAGATGAAGCTGGAAAGGCCTCATATGAAGCCGATAGTCTTTGAGGACATCTACAAGGCTCGATAAGTGGCCCAAGGACTGGAGCCATCGGCCTGCCCGAACTCGACGTAAGCGACGAAGAGATCGAGCCAGTAAGACAATAGTTAGAACTCTCTCCCGACTGGGGCGGGCAAGTTGGTTCACAATGTCTATTTCCGCACCCAGGAAAATGGGTCTGCGGGTAGGAGTCAACTCCGACTTGTCCCAGTTGACTATGAATCATACTTCTTGCGTAGTACGGAGAAGTAGGTCCATGCGTGACTGAAAGACGGACACAGAGCTCGCCACCAGGAGCCAGTCGTCCATGCAAGTGAAAAGTCTCAGACCGCGATACCTGAGGAAAGCGGCTAGGGAAGAGACTACTCAAGTAAAAACTTGAGGAGCCGGTTTCGGGCCACAAGGTAAGGCCTTGAACCGGAAGGTTTCGCTCTGAAAGGCGAAGCCTAGAAGGTCCCTTGAAGAAGGGTGTATCGGTATGTGAAAGTAAGCATCTTTCAAGTCTACCGAAATGGCCACATCTGACGGTCTGATCGCCGGAAGAAAGGAGGCCAAAGTTTCCACGCGGAAAAAGCTCTCTTGGAATGAAGGGATTGATGACCCTCATATTCAAGATCATTCTGAGCTTCCCCGAGCGTTTGGGAATTATAAGATAAGGGAGAGACACAGATGGGGGTGGTCTCTTACCCTTTCGATTGCGCCATTTTCTAGCAGCTCTTGAATCTCGGAGGAGATGTGCTCTAGAAAGGGGGGCGATATGATCGCCGGAAGAATGGAGGCCAAAGTTTCCATGCGGAAAGGTCTCTTGGAATGAAGGTATTGATGACCCTCATATTCAAGATCATTCTGAGCTTCCCCGAGCGTTTGGGAATTATAAGGGAGAGACACAGATGGGGGTGGTCTCTTACCCTTTCGATTGCGCCCTGTTCTAGCAGCTCTTGAATCTCGGAGGAGATGTGCTTTAGAAAGGGGGCGATATGTAGGCGGGTTGCGGCGGAAGGCTCCGCCAACCCTCTCCTCCAACGCTCGGGGCGCACTCGCCGCGAATCCCGGGCCGAACCACGGCCCCGACCGCGACGATGCCTTCTCCTACCTCGAGGAGAAGGCTCCGCCCTGGCCCCCTGTAGTGAGGGGCACTGGGCTGAACTTGCAGTGCACGAGAGGCTGAAAGCTGGAAGTGCCACCGCGTCTAGGAGGCGGAAAACTAGCCTGGGCCTGCGGCTTAGGAGCCGAGGACTTAAGGCGTTTCAGAAGTTCCGTCGCCTGCTAGCGTGAATCAACCTCAAGTTGAATCACATCAGACACCTTACCTCCAAAGAGGTGTTGGCCGGAGTGCGGGACCCTGGCCAGGAGGGCAGGTATGTCCGCATCCGCAATGCCCAGAGAGGAAAGTGCAAGTTCCCTCCTGGCATTAGTGGCTATGCTGTCGACACAGACAGTTTTGACCACCACGAGCCTGTCAAGGACAAGAGGGCTTCGTGTAGGAACATGATGTCCGAGTCGGACATCTCAAGTTCCTGCCTCCTAGCGTAGGGAAAGGAGCGTACCCAAGTAGGCAG
The DNA here is from genome assembly GCA_025617745.1 of Heliocidaris erythrogramma. Lineage (NCBI taxonomy): Eukaryota > Metazoa > Echinodermata > Echinoidea > Camarodonta > Echinometridae > Heliocidaris > Heliocidaris erythrogramma. Next base: position 18,348,803 of record CM046870.1, on the reverse strand, counting down.
TCAGCCTCAGGCCAGTCCTGGAATGAGCTTCCATCAAGGACGGGAACTTCTCCCTTTTGGCGTAAGGTGCACTCTGAAAGTTGACACCAAGCCTACCACCTACATGTAGGAGGTCACTGGAACAAGACTTTCTCGTAAAATAATCGAGAGTGTCTTGTTGAGAGAAAGTGAATTCCCTGGCCGAGGGACGGGCCCTACCAAAGATGAAAGAGGCTGTGAGGCGAAGTCATTGTAGACTCGCTTAAGTCCTCCGTAAGAGGGATGCCTTTGGAGGGACGCTCACCTTGAAAAAGGAGAGACGGATCGGCCCGACTCTGAAAAGAGGTGTCGGGAAGATATTTCTCCAGCAGGGCTTGAGTCTCTACCGCCAAGGACCGACTGGTTTGGGGTGTAATCTCAACCTGTGAAGAGGCATCATCCTCCGAAAATCCGGACTGAGAAACCTGATCCCAAGAAGGGCGGTTTAGGTAGTCCCAGGATTCCTCCCCAGGCGGAGCACTTAGTGCCGCTGGAATGGGAGTAGCCCCGACCGGACGATCAAAGCTGAACGTGGTCTTGTGTGTTGGAGACCAAACACAATGAGCCGGATACCTGATAAAGGAACCGGATCCCCACCCACTAGGTGCAGTGGTGATAAACAAGGGAAAACCAGTCTTCCTAGCCGGATAACCGGTAAAAACCGGTATCCGAACCGGATATCCGGGTATTCGAACCGGATATCGGATATCCGGTATCCGAACCGGACCCGGGTTGGTGGGTACAGGTATCCCCCCTCCCCCGGGGGGGGGGGGGGGGGGGTGTTGGAGTCGGGCGTGGTGGGAGGTACGGACACAAAGTCTGACCAACCACTCCACTCCACAATGATCTTCAGATAATTCAGAAGTTCATGGGAGACGCCCGACTCAGAAGAAGTAGTCGCCCCTTGGGGGCTAACCTTCTTCTTCTTGGCCCCCCTGACCCATGAGGTGAACACACAGTCGATGTCAAGGGGAGAGAGTCCGCCCCGCCTGCTGGCTGGGCAGTACTCAGGCGCCTACGTTTTTGGGCAGGCGGTCACGTGACCGCTCCCTTTACCCACTTGAAAACGGGCGCCGCTTCCGTAGTAAACCCTTTGTACTGGGTACATTAGGAAGATCACGACTCTCTTTACTCTTTCCCGCCTTGCTTGGATTAGAAGCGTGCGGAGAGAGACAAAGAGAGCCGACCCCTGAGCGAACAACATCTATGGCTAGTGAGCGAGAAGTGCAGCTCGAGCGAGACGAACTGTGGGCTGGGGTAGACCCACAGTTTTATCGGTGAGAGGTATTGGACGGGTTAGGCACTCACTCTCACCGTTATACAAGTCTCTTCTTCGAGAGAGGTATTGGCCATGTTTCAGGACTCACTCTCTCGGTATATCCCGCATGAGTTGGTCGTCAGAACAGACGACGAACTCATAACGGGGCGAGCCGTACACAAGGCAGGCCCTAACTTACCTTGGTCGAGGCTCCGGGGAAGTTATAATGTTGGTGCGAGATGAAAATCTCGCAGCCAACCCTTCCAAGGCTGGGCGAGTCCCCTTATAAGTATTTAAATACTGGGGAACGCCAGCCGAAACGGAGACCTCGACATGGCTGAAAATAAAGACAAGCAAACAAATATAGAAACCCATATTTGGTAATAAATTTATTATTACAAACAATATAGATCTATAAAAGGGTAACAACCAACTCACATTAGTCGGAGTGGGAATAAACTCCTATTACGGAGACACGTTTTGATAAGACCGCTTGTCTAAGCGCGTTGAATCAACCACCTACAGACACGGGGGGGCAGCCCGACACAGTGTACTAGTACACCGTCTGTGAATAAAGCCCCGAAAGTGAGGAAAAACGGCAAAGTAATTTCATTAATTTACCGTGAAGGAGGTTGACTCAGGAAAAATCCGATACACCAAAATGAATGTGAAAACATGGTGAACGGGATTTTTATTGCGAAAGGCAACCAAAAATGCTTTTGGAGGTAAAAATCTCGCAATTTAGGTTAAGACTTAGCTTCATAGATGTCACTTCTCTGACGGGCGAGAACGGAAGAGGAAGAGTATGGCGGTGGCGCGATTGGATTGGTGGACGGGGAGTACGCGCGCGCAGGCAGGGGCTGCGCGTTTTAGACTTAGTTTTTCTCGAATGACGGCATAGTTTGGGAAACTAGCAAATAGGTAGATACATCGATTTATTGCTGTAAATAAAGTGATTCAAATTAGCAAAAAAAAAAAACTAGCAAAAAAAAAAGTTGTTCATTAAATAGGCTTCAAAATTGGTCACATATAGATTATTTTGCATCTCAGCCCTTTTTCAGAAGCAAAAATTTTCAAAAGGGAGGCCCCTCCCCTTAGACCCCTCCCCCAGGACGGCGAACAATAATGCCTTGCGCCCCCCCCCCCCCCATTGGGAAATCCTGGATACGCCCCTGCTAGTAACGAGGTATTCCATTAACCTGTTATTAATGAATGAACTACCCAGTTCGCATACATTATTTGTTGCTATGTCTAGGTACGGTATCTGCCGGGGTTGGAACATGATCCGCCGGCAGATAGTGTTCTTGGCCGTTTTTAGAACGGTATCTGCCGATCCCTGTATCTACCGCTACACCGGCGCGCCCGGCTATGCCCACCAGCCAGCTATACGTTACCTGGGTAGCTGCAGCTGGCTGGCGGGCAGCAGAGAGCGCGGCCGCGCAGAGATCCATCGAGCGATGTTAAAAAGTTGCAGTTCGTTGTCATGCAGTGACATTATGTACATTTCTATGAGTGCGTGTGGACTGGTAATAATGTCATTTTGGTGTAAAAAATTCACTCGTGTAGTGAGTTCCTCAACAAGCTATTGTTTGTTTGTTTCGGATGAAAGGGCATCACGGCAAAATAAAAAAAGGGGCAGCCACAAGTTGCCGTAAGTATCGTATTTTTAGAGGGGCATCACGGCAAGTTGAAGGGGCATTGCGGCAAATTGCCTTTTGCCGACCGGGTAATTCGAGCCCTGCACCTTCATGCAAAATTTGAACGAAATCTGTTGAGAAATGTGACCGCCAGAGCGCACACGAGAGTGGACACAAGACATCAATCAAAATATAGAGGGAGGAGTTATAGATAGTTATAGATATAGATAGTGGATAGAACCAATGAGTGGTTCGAACTCAAGTGCATAAATTCCTTTTTTTTTAAAGTTGTTTATACATGTACAATATGTTATGCTTGTTTTTCTTTCTCTTAAGTTATGATGCATAAGATATACTTGTCTGATTTTATTAATGACTTACTGCTGATTTCTGTTAATTTATGTATATATATATATATATATATATATAGAGGCAACAAAATGAGTACATCTGTAGACGTAGCTGTTGGTACCACGCTTTTAATTAGCTTTCGGGCAATAAGCCCTTCTTCAGATCTACATGAGTACGACAGAAACGGCAAAAAGAATAACTAAGATATTTGAACGCATATTATATACACAACAAACAATAATATAATATATAATATATAAAGGGAACATATAATGCGATACAACTAGTATAACTAGAATATATGAACATATTCATGGGTGTAATTAAGACCCTATAACGACGTCGAAAAAGTCAATAAACAAAGATATATATATATATAGAAATTTAGTAAACTTACTATGAGAGCATCTGCGTGTGGTCTGTACATAAAATAAAATATATGGTTCCTTGCTTGTGGAGGTTGAGTGCATTCAGCCGTATAAACATGTACCACGGGATTTAACCTTAGTTCCATACCGTCTGTATTATATATGTGTTAAACTGTTATGGGTATATAAATGTATAAACATATCAACATGTTTATAATTTATAAAGCAGAAAAGCAGATATTGCACGTGAATTATAAAGGAAAATCTTCCGAGAGTTCGATCACATATATACATGCATTATATAATATATACAAAAAGTGCACATGAATGTGTACAATATATATAAATTATAATGTACAATGCAACACGGGCGACGACACGATACACTCACAACACTCCAAGAACTCATGAACAACATTCACCCCACCATAAAGTTCACCTTTGACTCATCACCGACACAAACTCACTTCCTTGATGTAACTGTCAAGCGCACACACTCTCAACTCCACACGGAACTCTTCACAAAACCTACTGACACTCACACCTACCTCCTCCCCACATCTTGCCACCCACCGCATACGTTTCGAGGGATTGTATATAGTCAAGCCCTACGGGTAAGACGTATTTGCTCTGATGAAGAATCCACTACCCACCATCTTCAGAAGCTTGAACACTTCTTCCTCGAACGAGGTTATGACAAACAAACAGTTAAACAACAAATTTCAAAAGCAACACACATCCCAAGGGAGGAACTCCTCTCTTACAAAATAGACCGGGACCTTGATGGACATGATATCTACTTCCCACTCACATACTCTCCAGCCACCTCATCTGCTCCCCGTGACATTCACCAACACTTCACCACACTACAACAGTCAGAAAACGCGCAACGAATATTCCACAAACCTCCGACAGTATCCTATCGCAGGGGACGCACGCTGAGAAACCTCCTTGTCCGTGCAAGAGATCCCTCCCACACACCGAACACGAGTACCACACACCCAAATGGCTTCTTTCGCTGTGATGCTAAAAAATGCAGTATGCACTCACACATTAATGAAACGACAACATTTAGTAGTACAACCACTGGTAGGATATTTAGAATAGGATCCCGCATGAACTGTAAATCTACGTTTGTAATTTATCTTCTTACATGTTCACAATGTCAAATGCAATACGTCGGCAAAACGGAGACCTCACTATACAAAAGGCTGAATAATACTAGATCAGAGATCCGTAATTACCATAAACCACTGCAACACAAGACATTACCGTACGCCAAGCACTTTAACCTCCCCTCACACTCCCTTCAAAATCTACAAATTACAGGTATTGAACTTATTGACAATAAATCTCATGACATGATCCTCCGTAGGGAATCCTTCTGGATTGAGAAACTTAAAACACTTCACCCCCATGGCATTAATATGGAACCCTGATATGTTATGGATGCAAATTATTAAAAAAAGTTAGAGCCTCCATATTTTTTGTTGTCATTAGATTTCATTAACCTCAACATTATATCTAAAAATGTTCTAATAATTGTATTATCCTCTTATGTCTAGTTACATGGGCGTCGACACGCGTGGGTCTCCTTTGTAACTGGATGGGAAGATCTTTTCAACATTTCAACATCCCCTCCCGGAGCAAGGGAGACCCGCGTGTCGTCGGGGTCATCCCTATAGCTAGAAGGTCCGATAGTTAGCGGGTCCGATAGACCGACACCCAATAGATAGAAGGTTCGATAGACCGAATGTACGAGAGGGTCCAGTAGACAGAAGGTTCCATAGACCGAATCGGCAGGAGGGTCCAATAGTCCGAAGGTTCTATAGATCGAATGACCAACGGGTCCGATAGTCAGAAGGCCCGATAGATAGAAGGTTCTATAGACCTAATTGGCAAAAGGGTCCGATAGTCCGAAGGTTCAGTAGGGGTCCGATAGTTAGAAGGACCGATAGACAGACACTAAATACATAAAAAGGGTAAAATAGTGGATAAAATGATAAGTGGGTAAAAAATAAGTGGTTAATATAAGTGGGGGCGTTCCAGCCAAAGAAAAAGCAAAAAAGGAAGAGGCTGAAAAGGAAAGAAGAAAAGAAAAGAAAGGAAAAGAAGAGAAAAGGAAAAGAAGAAATCAGAAAGGAAAGAGAAGAAACAAACCTTCAAAAACTTCGCTCACTAGCATTATTAGGGTTATTTACCAATGCCCATTATATTTTCATTATTGATATATATTAGTTATTAATACAATCGCCATATTTATGTATATAAACCAATGCCAATTATATTAATAAGTCATATTCTTATGGAAGTTATTTGGTTTGCATCTTGAATCTCTAGCTAATGTTATGCTATTTTGCTACTCAAAGAATGTTAGCAACATAACTGAAAGGAATCGAGCGGCAAGTTGACCTAAAGGGGCTAAATAGATGAATTTTCAGAAATAATGGCCTGTGACCAATAGTCTCTTCCCAATATGAGAACAGAAGATGCCGATAACATGTTACACATATTATGAGAACGGAATAACAATACGCTAGAACCTATTCTCAGGATACAAAATTCTTCTTTTTTTTCTCTCTCTCTCTCGTTCGCTCGCTTTGCTCGCTTGTACAATCAAGAAACTAGGCCTAGATTGTTTCTTGCAGCAAGCACCTCTTACGTCCTGCGGCAACAAGAAGCCCGAATATCATAATATTCGGGCGGTGAGGTATCCGACTATTCTCGAATTAGATTTCCATGTTTAAAAAAATGGTCAGCGTTCCCCATTGCCAATACATCGGTTTAGTGGCAAAATTAACCGGGGGACTGAGCTGCATGGGTGGACCACCTCCACCCCACGGTGATGATGATGATGCTCTGATAAAAATACTTTTAACATGTTGGAAATGTATAAAACAAAAATAAGTTCCCCATTTTTTTTTTGAGGGGAGGGTGGGCCTACATACCTAGTGCATCGGTTTATTGCAATACACATAGAAGAAGATAAGGCATTACACTTTTCCTTTTATGAGATAAAACTATTAGAAACTTGTTGTATCCACTTATTTTACCTTTATTACGTTATTGTCGGTCTATCGGACCTTCTAACTATCGGACCCCTACTGAACCTTCGGACTATCGGACCCTTTTGCCGATTCGGTCTATAGAACCTTCTGTCTATCGGACCTTCTGACTATCGGACCCCGTTGAACATTCGATCTATAGAACCTTCGGACTATCGGACCCTCCGCCGATTCGGTCTATAGAACCGTCTGTCTCGTCGCCCGTGTTGCATTGTACATTATAATTTATATATATTATACACATTCATGTGCACTTTTTGTATATATTATATAATGCATGTATATATGTGATCGAACTCTCGGAAGATTTTCCTTTATAATTCATGTGCAATATCTGCTTTTCTGCTTTATAAATTAACATGTTGATATGTTTATACATTTATATACCCATAACAGTTTAACACATATATAATACAGACGGTATGGAACTAAGGTTAAATCCCGTAGTACATGTATATACGGCTGAATGCACTCAACCTCCACAAGCAAGGAACCATATATTTTATTTTATGTACAGACCACACGCAGATGCTCTCATAGTAAGTTTACTAAATTTCTATATATATATATATATATCTTTGTTTATTGACTTTTTCGACGTCGTTATAGGGTCTTAATTACACCCATGAATATGTTCATATATTCTAGTTATACTAGTTGTATCGCATTATATGTTCCCTTTATATATTATATATTATATTATTGTTTGTTGTGTATATAATATGCGTTCAAATATCTTAGTTATTCTTTTTGCCGTTTCTGTCGTACTCATGTAGATCTGAAGAAGGGCTTATTGCCCGAAAGCTAATTAAAAGCGTGGTACCAACAGCTACGTCTACAGATGTACTCATTTTGTTGCCTCTATATAATTAGCACCCGAGTACACTACCCCACCATGTTAAAGAGTGTGAGCCAATTGTTGCTCTTATATATATATATATATATATAAATGTGAAAGAAATGAGAGAATAATGGTTGCGTAGCTTAAATCAAAGTTCCCCAGAGCTGTCCTCCCTTTTTGAAATTTTTGCAAAGGCTGAAAAAATGTCTCCGCCGGGAATCGAACCCGGGTCGTTGGCTTAGAACGCCAATGCCTTAACCACTAGACCACGGAGACGGGTTTCGGCGACACCAGATTCAATTGACCACAAGAGTAAAACATGTTGCTTGCAAGGGGAGGGGTAGGAGGGAGGGTCATAGGTAGGTATAAAGATTTATCTAGTAAATAAGAAAATCAGTGCTGATTTTACAAAGTTACTGCTATAAATCTTATACCTACCTATTATGCTAGACTAGCACACATTCAAAATGGGTGGCATGTTTTAAAGTGAGGAAGGAAACAGGAAACAGGGTTACAGGGAAGACACTGCCGCCTTCAAGGTGGTTGACACAAATAATTCTGCTCCTGCAGGAACATCCTTAAACTAAGGAGAATTACGCTCAAAAATAAAGACGATAGTGTTCAAAGGTGTTATTTATTCCTACTTGTTAGACTATATGGCTTCGCGTCAAAATATACGAGATCTATACGAATCAAATTTTTCTGAGCAAAATTTACCATCTGCTAGCAATATGTATCGTCTGCTAGCAGCAAATGGGGGCTGCCATTTTGTTTATGTGTACAAGAAGATTTTCTTAATCCAAATGCTCAAATTGCCTTTTTCAAAATTAAAAACCCATTTGAGATTAAAAATATAGAGTAGATATGGCAATTTATTTTTAAACTGAAGATTTCCTTATATATTTCTGTTGAAAATCGATATTCGCTTAATAGAAATCAATTTTCTCGATACTGGACGTATGGGACGGAGCAAATTAATTCAAATTTTATGGATGCTTCTTCCCTGAGCATCTATAGCGGCAAACTATGCATTCACCTGCTTTCGGATAATGGACTTGAAAAGTCAGAATGCATGCTGCATATATTATGTTCTGCTCTGTTTGGCAAACCCAAGAAAATAGATTTTTGTTAAGCAAAATCAGACAATTTAAAAGTATCATTATAAAGATTTAATTTTTATAATACATGTAAACAACACCCACTTTATATTTTCCGTCACATATGGGATTTTAGGTAATGAAGAAAATCAATTTAGGATTTGGATTCAAAATATCTTCCTGACTGGAACATTTCTCAATGGTTCATGTACAACTCCAAATCAGCAAGAAAATGGCAGCCCCCATGTAAATGAGCAGGAGACGATACCGGGTGTTGGAATATCTTTATTTATACCCTTTTCTGATATCTTATTAGAAAATGATTTAGGCCAATAAGTAGGAATATATTACACCTTCCAATATAAGTAAATTTGTAATCAGGGCTTAATTCTCCTTTAAGGTAGCATGAGATGAAGGAAAAGGGCGAACGCCAATAGGCAGCCCTCAAAATATCATCCAGCGTCACACCTTGAAAAAGGGCCAGGAAGTGCTAACACTACGAGCGTCATGAGCATGGGGCTTACTATCTGATAAAAAAGCCTCTGGGCCGGTGGCCCGAATACCTTCGACAATCCATCTAGAAATGGAGTCAAGAGAAGCTGGAGAAAAGGGCTCTCGAGAAATCAGAATGTAGCTGTTCCATGACATCCAGCCCTGTTAAATTCCGCAGCTCTGTGATGGACATGCCTAGCTGGGTTGATGTGATGCACCATCTTCTGATGGCATTACTTGAGTTGTGGAATCGTACAATGCCCCTCATTGGTGATGCTGCATCTCTATTCACACTCTGCTCTAGGGCCAAATCGATGGCTGATCTGGCAAAATGACTGCTTGTTCATCTGATGGAGAAAGCCCCTGACTGTAGAATCAATCGACCCTGATATCCTGCCTTCTTGAGTTGAGTGTGAAAGAGAATTTTGCATAGTTGGGTCGATTCAAACCAATGAAGAGGTCGATTACGACTGGAAGTATGTTGATGTAACAACCGACATCATTTGAGCATAGTGCACACATGAGATCTCTGTGAACTTGATTAATCATGAAGACATACATACACCAGTCTTGGTCAGTGGGGCCAAGTTTTCCAGTCATCACTGCCTTGAAGAATAGCTCACACTAATCCATGTGTTTTTGAAAGAGTCGACTTGTACTGAGCATCTGGATCCTAAGGAAAAGAATGAGCTTGCGAGCCGCAGAGACAATAGTTAGAATCATGTCTTGACTGGGCCGAGCCAATTGATTCCGAATGTCTAACACAGCCCCCAGAAAAACCGGGCTGCGAGTAGGAACTAACTGACTTTTCCCAGATTTATCAGGAAACCCAAGTCTTGAGTAAGATTGACGAGCAAACGAGCCTCGTCTAACAAACGATCGTGCGACTCCGCTAGGAGGAGCCAGTCGTCTAGGTAGCAAAATAGCCTCAGCGAGGCTGCCAAGACGGCTACAACCTGCGTAAAAACCCAAGGGGCTGGGCGCAGCCCGAGGGGAAGAGCGTGAAAGCGAAAAGTCTCTGAGAGGATGGAAAACCCCAGAAGATGGGAATGGGAATATGGAAATACGCATCTTAGAGATCTATCGAGATCGCGTAGTCCTTCCTCTTGATCAACGGGAGAATGCAGGCGAGAGTCTCAACAATCTTTCTTTTCAAATTCAGTATCAAACGAAGTTTTCGCGAGTGCTTGGGAATAACGAAGATCGGAGAAAGGGAAAGAGACGACCGGTCTCTTACCCTTTCTATAGCCCTTTTTTTTTCATCAGAGATTTCATCTCTATTGAGGCATGAGAACGAGCCAGGGCAGACATGGGAGGTGAACGAGATCTTATAGCCCCTCCAGGGAGCAAGGCGGATAGATCTATGAAGAATCCGTCTTGCACTACAGAGAGCACGAATGCGTCCCCGGAGATGGCCTCCCAAGCCGGGAGAAAAGAACGAAGTCGGCCACCTACAATGTCGGATTGAACAAGGAAGACCATCGAAGCCTTGTGCGAAGCCGTCGCCGAGCCACGAGTACCTCTCGAAGAGCCTCTGCAACGCCCCCCTCTCCCACGAGAAGGAACTGGCTGAAGCTCAACAGGCAGGCCCCCAGAAACACGACTGTGTTGTCCTGAAGTGGGAACAACAGGCCTCCGACGGGCAGAGGCCCGCGTCGGCTTAAAGGGAGCGCGGAACTGCTTAGTCATCTCACTGACCTGCTTCCGCGCATCAATCTCTCTCTGAAAAACCTTAGCGAATTGACCGCCAAAGAGCGAAGGACCCCCAGACGGAACATCCCGGAGAAGTGGCGCAATGTCAGACTCCTTAACCCCAAGGGCAGAGAGATCCAAAACCCTGCGACAGTACGTAACCGAAGCAGCCGCACTGGAAAGTTGTGACCACTGCAAACTAAAAAGAGTGTGCAGCAGGTCATCAATAACCAGCTTATCACCATCAGTGACATTCAACTCCTCCGCCCTGGACCCGAGGTCGGAGAGAAAACCTTGAAAAGCAGCCAAGAGCATACCTGCTCTGACTTGGCTTTCAACACTGCTCCAACGCTTATCCTCAGACTTAAAGGACCCACCGACCCACCGCTAAAATCTCCGGAGAGAGACACTTAGCCCTGAAAAAGCTGTCTTGATCTTGAGAATCAAAGGCAAAGGCCTTACCCCTAACTGCAGCAGGGCGCTTAACAAGGAGCGCTGATTCAATCGGTCATACTCCACCTTGAAATCCTCCGCGAGAGAAATACCCTCGGAGGAATCTTGCTGCCTGAACCAACGCGAAGTCGAACCCTGCGCGCGGGCTGACTGAAATTCAGGGAGATATGTGGACAACAAAGCAATCGCCTCTACCCCACAAAGGGAGAGCGATTGAGGCTCTGCCTGCTCCAACAATGCCGATTCAGAAACCAAAGCTTGAGAAGCCGCATCCAAATCTGGTTCCGCCTGAATTGATTGGGACAATGGTCCGCAAACAAAAGCCGAAACAGGCAGACACTCCCATGGACCACTATAGGTCTCCTCGCCCGGCGGAGCCCCGAGGGCTGCGGGAATAGGAGGCGCGAGAGATCCCGTCTCAGACAATGAGGAATCAAGCATAAAAGGCTGATTAGTGTCAATGTCGGACGGTTCTCCGAACCAAATCCTCCACAGAGGGATGCCCGCCTCCCTCTAGGGGAGAAGTGCGCTGAGGGTATGTACCCAAAGTCGCGCACAAATTACCCTTACTGGCTGAACAAGAAGATGCAACAGCCATGGGCCGGGCGCTTGAGGCACCCAGTGCGAGGGCAGCCAGGGAGCAGGTCCCAGTATTCACCCACGGACTACTAATTAGTATGTGAACTCACTATTGTTCCGCCCGTGGGCGGCAATAGGAGAGCACTAGTAGTCGCGCACTCAGGTGACCGCACCTGTTGCTCCGTAGAGCATCCATAATTGTTGCCTCGACCCTTCCCATCAGCTGGCAATATAGACAGCCCGGGCAGTACTCGCTCCCCGACTTGGCATCGGCCGGGGGCTAGGGTTTGAGAACCCAGACCAACATGGGCGGTGCACGTGAGCTGCCCTGCAGTAGTGGCACGTGTCTCCCCTAGCGGATTTATGCGAGTCATCGCTACCGTGTGGGAAACAGACATCCCCCCTTCTGGTCTGAGCGACCGGGGGATTGAATTTGTGATATCCAAACCACTAGAGCTTGACGCCACCCAAGCTCAACTAACGTCACCCGCCCCGAAGCCACATGCTCCGAGGCTGGCAAACCCTGCAGGGAAACACCACTGGGCAACTTACCTGCAGCCCTCCTCCCTCCCTCATGTACGAAAGTACACTGGAGAGTTCTGGAAGGCCGAGTCGTCTTGCTAGACGATTCTTCGGAAGAAGCAGGTCTCCTCGACCTAGCAGCTTCTTCTTCCAAACTCATAACGCCGCGATAAAACGGACAATAAAGTATACAAAAATATGAAATATTTTAAAAGAGTGCAGGTAATAATAAATCCTAAAATTTGGGGATACGCACAAAAATTTCACAGCAAAAACCGCATAAACAAACACCGAACCAAAACAAATCGGGTCAAACGGAAACACCCGCAAGACACACAGATATAACTACGTGGGGCTGGCCGTGAAAAGAAAAATAACTGCCTAGAAAGGAAACAAAAATATCCCTTGCAATCGGCAAGAGTGACATAAAAACACAAGAGTACTATAATCTTAGACGAAAATAAGTACAGAAAAGTGCTTTTAAGATGCAAAAAAGCGTGCTGAAAAGATACGAAAAGACCTGATTCGACATCCTAACTCGACGGGGGCGAGCAAGAAAGAGGAAGATTGCCGTTGCGTGTTGCCGCGCATGAGTGGCGAAGGGGAGAACAATTGGATTACGGGGGGTGCGTACAATATTCTGACTCATTTGTGTTAAGTTCTCGAACGGGTTTGCGAAGAGACCAGCATAATAGGTAGGTATGATTTACTGTAGTAAATCTTAAACTTAGGGGAGGTATTGAAAGTTTCTGTACATGCAAATAATATGTTAACGTATAACCATTAAGCTTTCCTTGTTTACGACTAAGACCTGCTTTAATATTGATTCATATGTACCCCACTCAGTAGAGTTTTTTATTCTCTTAGCAGTTTTGAACAGAAAGCATTTCTAAGTGATCATCCTCTATAGATCCTCAGTAATCTGACTGCAGTGTTGAAGTGATTTTAAAATATAATTCAGAGCTATGCTCAACGTCAACCCGAAGTAAACGTCAGATATACCGATAAAGAAAGGAAACTCTTCCATCTGATATCAAAATGATACAAGTACGAGAAATTTCACAAGGGAGGCGAGGATAACGGCACATCAATAATTTAGGAAAGTCAGGTCCTTTCGTTCTTGTGTGTTTTAATTATTATCCCTAGCGTAGCACATAGCAGATGACAAAGCAATAATGTGATCATGATGATTCCCACTACCGGTCTCAGCATTCGCTGAAAGTGTATGCATGACAAAATGCACACGCATAGAAAACTGTTTGTGCAGAACTCAAGTCTGACTTGAATTCCGCGAGTTGATCATTTGTGTTATCCTTTATTTTCTTCAAACTCTTTATCCTGTTGAAGGCCGGGTAAAGTTCCTGTACTGTATACAAATTATTTTTCTGATCTCAGAGACCCTTCAGTCTGCTAGCTAGTTTTCTTAGACTGAGGGTAAAATACTTAGCCAAAAAATTAAACTTAATACTGAAGTTGACTAAATATTATCTACATGTAAGCCCAAAACTGTATAAAATACTCATATTTCTAATACTGACAGCTTGGTCCCCATGGCAATTGCTAAACTTTACTTAATTTTACCTGGCAGGAGAAAGAGTGGACCTCCATAGTCTCCTGCCCAATGACCATCTTCTGTTTGTAGCTTGGAGTAAAACTTCATCCCATTCTTTGCAGCCTCTTTGGCAGTCTTAGCTCTGGGAAGTGGTGGGGCAACATCATCCTACACATCAAACACAAACAATATGAATACAAGAAAACTCAATTCAACAGATTATAATTTTGAACTACAAGCTGGCCCTAAAATCACTTTTGCTGGTCAGAATATGAGGTCATATTCAGGACTCTGGCTTGTACTTGATATGCCATGCACAACTAAGAGTCAATGGGTAAAGTAATTATGATAATTATCCTAACCAAAATGAAATACCAACTCTTGCTTACCAAACAACCTTTTTGTAGCATCATATCATCTAATGCATGCAGTTCCAAATATTATGGGTTAACCAGACAAGCAAAAAGGAACGATTTTTCAGTCCTCGTGAGAAATATCTACAGTCACAAATAATAACTAGAAATGTCCATTGCTGCGCAATGCGAATGTATCCCCCGGCACTGGCAGCAATTTTTGCATCATCCTTTTGTTCGAAAGAGGGACAAAGAACCTCCCCCCTCCTCTCCCTCAAACAAAAGGATGACATAGAGCTCGCCACTATTGTCAACACTAGGAGCGGCATCACCAAAACAATATGTGTGTAGATTAGAGTATAATGCATCTCTATAGAAAATTTCAAAGAAATCTGTCAAGAAATGTGACCTGCAGACGCACACAAGACATCCACTAAAATATTACCTTTGACCCTATAAAAGGCGTAACACTGGTGGCAGCATCACCATAAACTGTAGAGGTCTAGAGTAAGCTATGATGGACCTCCATACAAAACCTGCAAGAAATCAGTCGGCAAATGTGACCGCCAGAGTGCAAGCAAGACAGCAACCAAAATTTGACCCTATAAAAAGCGGAACACTTGGGGCAGCATCGCCAAACACTAATGATATGTAGATTTTACTAAGACACACCTCCATACAAAATCTAAAAGAAATCCGTCAAGAAATGTGGCAGTTAGAACAGACAAGACATATGACCTTTAACCCTATAAATAATAATGGCAGAACAATGAGGGCTACATTATCAAAAAGTATAATTTGAAGATTGTATCAAGATACATCTCCAGACAAATTTGAAAGAAATCTATTAAGAAATGTGGCCTGCAGAGTGCACTCATGCCATCCTCCAAAGTACGACCTTTCACCCTACAAAAGATGGGACATTGGTGGCAGCATCACCAAAAACTATACATGTGCAGATTTTACCAAGATACACTTCCAAATGAAATTGGAAAGAAACATGTCAAGGAATGTGGCAGTTAGACTGCACATAAGAGTGCACACAAGACATCTATCAAAATATGACCTTTGACCCTATAAAAGACTGAACACTATAGGAAGCAGCACCAAAATCTATAGGCTTGTAGATTATACCAAGATACACCTGTATTCAAAATTTGAACAAATTCTGTTGAGAAATGTGGCCTATAGAGCACACACAAACCATCCACAAATATATGGCCTTTTACCCTATAAAGACGGAACACTGGGGGCAAAAATTATAGGTGTGTAGATTATACCAAGATACACCTCCATACAAAATTTGAAAGAAATCCGTCAAGGAATGTGGCAGTTAAAGCACACACAAGAATATGCCACCGCCGCCGCGGCGTAACGCTGCTGAATCCGAAGTAACCTCTGGCATTGTGCCGGGGATACAATAACATAAAATGAAAAATCTTACAATGTTGAGTCCAAGAGACCACTTTTCAATAAAATTTTGAGGACGGCCAGGGTCTTCCCCCCCAGGGAAGTAGCGCCAAGTCTGTCGACCATTGACGTTGGTGAGCCGCCATCTTGATAGATCAGTGGCTGGTGTAGTCTTGTATGGACCTCCTCGATTCTTCCTTTCAGACATGACACTATATTGGTTAAAACATCAAGAAAAATATGAAACATTTTGTCAATTTCCACATTCAGAAAGCTTTGCAAATGAGTTTCTTCACATTTGAAATTCTGTACACTTGGACAATGTATGTATACAACAAAATAAATCTAGACCTATCGCAGATATTTTCTTCAGAACTAAAGTTACAGTTACATTACAATTTCATTTCGCAAGAATTATTAAAGAGGAGCAAAGAATGATTTTGAGAATTAAAATAAAAGTAGTGAAGGAAAATGAAAGAGTTTCTGGAAATAAAACAAGAGCAAATCAGAATCTATACAGCTGTCATTATGCCTCCGCCCACCGCAGGTGGGTGCCGGAGGCATTATGTTTTCGGGTTGTCCGTCCGTCGTCCGTCTGTCCCACTTCTCGTTACCGCGATACCTGAAGAATCATTTGAGGTAGGAACCTCAAACTTGGTACTAGTATGTATCCCCATACGAAGATGAACTGATTAGATTTTGGGGTAAGTAGGTCAAAGGTCAGAGGTCACAGAGGCCAATTTACATGAAATTACATGAAATTCTTTGTTTGTAGCACCGTTACCGCGATATCTCAAGAACTGTTTGAGGTAAGAACTTCAAACTTGGTACTAGTATGTTTCCCTATACGAAGATGAACTGATTAGATTTTGGGGTAAGGAGGTCAAAGGTCAGAGGTCACAGAGGTCAATTTACATGAAATTACATGAAATTCTTGGTTTTTAGCACGGTTACCGCGATATCTCAAGAACTGTTTGAGGTGAGAACTTCATACTTGGTACCATTATGTATCCCCATAGAAAATTGAAATGATTAGATTTTGGGGTAAGTAGGTCAAAGGTCAGAGGTCACAGAGGTCAATTTACATGAAATTACATGAAATTCTTGGTTTTTAGCACCGTTACCGCGATTTCTGAAGAACTATTTGAGGTAAGAACTTCAAACTTGGTACCAGCAGTATGTATCCCCATAGAAAGAGGAACTGATTAGATTTTGGGGTAGGTAGGTCGAAGTTCAGAGGTCACAGAGGTCAATTTACATGAAATTACATGGAATTAGTGGTTTTTAGCACCGTTACCGCGATTTCTGAAGAACTATCTGAGGTGACAACTTCAAACTTGGTACCAGTATGCATCCCCATAGAAAGATGAACTGATTAGATTTTGGGGTAAGTAGGTCAAAGGTCAGAGGTCACAGAGGTCAATTTACATAAAATTACATGAAATTACTGGGTTTTTAGCCTCCCTATCAAATATTTCTAGAACAGTTTGAGCCATCAACTGAATTTAGGCGGAGGCATATAGGAGACGCAGTCGAATTTCATCTTGTTTAGATCTATTCTTTCAGGACTGTATTTTGGCCAAGACAGATCAGAACAAGATGAACAGCATGCAATGCATTTTAGAATTACTAGACTCTACTACCTATTGACAATTCATGCCAGGCAAAATGCCAGGCATAATACGGAAGGTAGGGGGAGATCTTGTACTTGGAAAGATCCCTCTGCAAACAAGGCATTAGCGATAATGTGTCTCGCCCACATGCGATAACTAGAAATATCGTGATCTCTGTTGCCATGCAACAGGTCCCCCAAGTACATAAATCTGCATAAGTTATGCTTGCATATATCTACATTACTAATGTTTGGAATGTAACGTTTACATAGTTATGTCAAAAGAGAGTCTTGCAGGTAAACTTTAACGTATGACCTCAAATGACCTCTGACCCTATCATGCAGGTCCCCTCAGTGCATCTACAACCCAAGTTTGGTTGAAAAGTGAGTGATGGTTACAAAGTTATCTGTCATAACGTTTGTGATGGACGGACGCCATTTGGATCCATTTTGAGACAATAAAATGGTCAGATGCTGGATGTGAACTTCATTCTTGTTAACATACATATGATGCAGTAAAATTAATTTAAAGCCTCAAAAAACCTCACAGGTTTTGCACCCTGATCTCTCCCCACGCCCCACAAATAATAACTAGAGTAGTCGGAGGGGGGACCAGTCCGAGTACATGTATCCCCGAACCCATAACCCATTTGAATCAATGTTGTGACTGAAATGGATAAAGTGGCAATTTGGGACCTTGGGTATCACTCCTGACAAATTTGACCTTTTGTACTTTTCATTTTTTAGTTTGAAATTGAAGGTGATCCGACAAAAACTGCAGCCGGTAGAGCGCTCACAAGAAAGTCTTTACCATTTCTTTAAAAAATATGGTTACCATGGCAACGATGACTCCACCCACACCAAACACAATAGGCGTCTTCATCTTACCATAATGCACCTCCATGCAAAATTTGAAGGTTATCCGACAAAAACTGCAGCCGGTAGAGCGGTCACAAGAAAATCTTTACAATTTCTTTTAAAAATATGGTTACCATGGCAACAGTGTCGACTCCGCCCACACCAAAAACAATAGGCTTCTTCATCTTACCATAATGCACCTCCATGTGAAATTTGAAGGTGATCCGAACAAAAACTGCAGCCAGTAGAGCGCTCACAAGAAAATCTCTGCGGCGGATCAACGAACACTAGTTCGGGGGATACAATAAAACAAAATCGCAGATGCAGAGATCTTGATCATACAGACCCATTTTTGCCGATGCCTTTTGCTTGAATAACAACTTTTCAATTTCTAGCTAGGCAAGCAAGCAAATTTTAAAAACCTTTTCGTAGTGAAAATTTACAGAAGTTACATAATTATCTAGCAAACTTGCTGGCCAAATATGTGGATATTCTGGCATCTTGCTGCCCGATTATGAAGTGGTGATTGCCCGACTATCGGAACTTTGAAAATCTTCAAGGGGGGGGGGGGGGGGGCTCCAGCTCATTGCCGAAGAGGAATGCCTTTTGCCCTAATATCAACTTTTCAATTTCTAAATTTTTGCTAAATTTAAATGTGCCAACATCTCGTACGTGTATGTACGAGGTATTAGCACCATTAAATTGTTGCACTACTTTGACGTGTTCATCTAGAGCACATTTCGTGCCAATCCAAAACATTAATTAGAGTACACATTTTTATGCCTCCGCCCACCGAAGGTGGGTGCCGGAGGCATTATGTTTTCGGGTTGTCCGTCCGTCCGTCCGTCCGTCCCACTTCTCGTTACCGCGATACCTCAAGAATCATTTGAGGTAGGAACCTCAAACTTGGTACTAGTATGTATCCCCATAGAAAGATGAACTGCTTAGATTTTGGGGTAAGTAGGTCAAAGGTCAGAGGTCACAGAGGTCAATTTACATGAAATTACATGAAATTACTGGTTTTTAGCCTCATTATCAAATATTTCTAGAACAGTTTGAGCCATCAACTGAATTTAGGCGGAGGCATATAGGAGACGCAGTCGCATTCATCTTGTTCTGTTTGAACTGGTGCTCCTCTCTGGATGCCAGCAGTGTCTTTTTACTCTGATGATATACTTTGAAATTTTTGTCATATTTAGTATTCTGTGATAATATATTTCACCAAATTCAAATTCTTCTATATATCATCTCTCTCTCAGTAACTGATGCTGATTTTTAAAGGAGAATTAACCCCTGAGTACAAATTTACTTATATTGAAAGGTGTAATATATTCCTACTTATTGGCCTAAATCATTTTCTAATAAGATATCAGAAAAGGGTATAAATAAAGATATTCCAACACCCGGTATCGTCTCCTACTCATTTACATGGGGGCTGCCATTTTCTTGCTGATTTGGATTTGTACATGAACCATTGAGAAATGTTCCGGTCAGGAAGATATTTTGCATCCAAGACCTAAATTGATTTTCTTCATTACCTAAAATCCCATATGTGACGAAAAATATAAATTGGGTGTTTACATGATTTATAAAAATTAAATCTTTATAATAATACTTTTAAATTGTCTGGTTTTACTTAACAAAAATCTATTTTCTTGGGTTTGCCAAACAGAGCAGAACATAATATATGCAGCATGCATTCTGACTTTTCAAGTCCCATTATCCGAAAGCAGGTGAATGCATAGTTTGCCGCTATAGATGCTCAGGGGAGAAGCATCCATAAAATTTGAATTAATTTGCTCCGTCCATTGCGTCACAGTATCTAGAAAATAGATTTATATTAAGCGAATATCGATTTTCAACAGAAATATATAAGGAAATCTTCACTTTAAAAATAAATTGACATATCTATTCTATATTTTTAATCTCAAATGGGTTTTTAATTTTGAAAAAGGCAATTGGGCATTTGGATTAAGAAAATCTTCTTGTACACATAAAAAAAATGGCAGCCCCCATGTATTGCTAGCAGACGATACATATTGCTAGCAGATGATAAATTTTGCTCAGAAAATCTTGATTCGTATCGATCTCGTATATTTTGACGCGAAGCCGTATAGTCTAACAAGTAGGAATAAATAACACCTTTGAACACTATCGTCTTTATTGTTTGAGGTTAATTCTCCTTTAAAGTACATGTAGTATGTTCTCATTTTTATGTATTTCATACATGTATGTCAATCTTTGTATTTATATTGTAAATACATAATATTGTATCTCATATTGTCAACCACTTTTTATTCCTTTTGTACAAAATCCAACCTATGGTTGCAATAAATTAAAGAAGCAAGTAGCAGGTACATGTACATGTATAATGTTCAAAACTGAGTAAAATGTGAATGATTAACATGCCCACACGGGCCATTCCTCTGTAAAGTCAAACATTCTTGACAAAAATGAAGTTCATTCTTGCTGTTTTTGAATTTGTATACAGTTAATGTCTAAAGTTACATGGATCACAATTTTTTTTTTTAAATTGAAGACCAAATTATGCTAATACTAGCAAAAAATTTCCTGTGGCACCACTTTTCACACTGAAAAGCAAGTAGTTTATTGATGAAATATATTTGAACAACTGATTCGTAGCAGACTTCTCTTCGAATATAGATAGGAGGTTCAATTTAATTTAATAGCATCATAGGTTAAACTGGGGGAAGAACTTGAATATCATTGCGGAGTGAAATCAAAATCTAACTATAAAATGGAAAAAAAATGTACAGCCAACCTCGCTTAAGTCAACGTCGTATGTGTCGAATAGTGGCTCAAGTCAATGAAAATAAAAAGTCCCAATTTATCGTCATAGACTTACAGTACGTGTGTTAATCCTTTGTAGAAGTTGATTTTCGTAGGTCGAATACTAGCCTATATCGATCAGATTCTCAGAACAATACCATGAAAAAACATTAAATTTACACCAAACAAGTCGAACTAGACGGTGATGTGAAATCAATCATTGTCAAAACTGCCACACGCCAATTTTGTTTACAAAAATTCCCAGACTTGCTGGCGCGATCTCCGCGCACTCTCTTGCACTCTCTTGCACTCTCATGTGAAGAACAAATGTCACGTGTTAGTCATGTTTGCATGGCCGGCTGCCTGGACGGACGCCATACCTGCATGCAGGTACATGAAAGGTACAGTACATGTATGTTCTTATTTTCTCGAAGTCGGCACAATATAAATCATGGTACATTATGTGATGAGAACTCCCAATCAATCGCCGGGCCACAGGCCTGCCGGTCAGTCTTCACCGCGGCGTCCCTGTGTTATACACGTGTCAGACTTTCTTCGACTTCCGCACAAGTCGAAAATCGCCTATGTTGACACATTTCACTCAGTCCGGTCACGATCGGCGAGGTTGGCTGTATTGTAAAACGGTGTATTTAGTAAGCAGTCAAGAGACAATTATTGTAATAATTTGGTATCAAGTTACACTTCATATAACAGCAATAGAAAAAAATACGGTTGGATTTCCCTTTAACATGTACGCTCTGTATGCGCTGTGTATGCGACCTGTATACGTGCAGCAGGCTAGCAATACGCTGTCCATTCGTTATTAACTCATTACAGGGTCATTACATAGTGAAATCCTGAATTAAATTCCATGACTTTCCATGACCTTTCCATGACTTTTATACAGTTTTTTTACATGGCCGCAGGACGCAAAGCCATACGTTGCCTAAACTAGTGCATGTCAAATAAATGCTCGATTTGGATTCCATTCAGAATCGACTCCGACCAGGCCCGGCCCCGGCCCGATACACTGTACATTGCACCGCAGCACCGGTGGCTTCACTATGTCACTGCATAGAGGTAGTCTGCAGTTTAACGACAATTGTCCGATTTTCATATAAAAAGCTCCGCTTTATAAAACAATTATCGAAATTCTACATACATGACCAGTATAATCCTAGTCTAAGCTTCACTTTCATAACTGTAATGACGAAAACCAGATTGAATTCGCGGCTATAATGATGAAAATAGATCGTCTTTTTCATTTGTTCTCAAGGTGGCTGTAGATGACTATGCGTGGTATGACCAAGAGTTGGCGCTATACGGCATGTTCCAGAGCTATACATACAGAGAGTCGTAACACTGATCCGCCATGTTTTAAACACAGACAGTGTACGCGTTAGCTTCTTGTCGAGGCCCTGGCGCTGTTGAAATCCTTGGCGATATGGAGGCGCTTGTGCCGAGGGCCTCTTGACACCCGATCTGAATTTCTTTTGTATTTCATTGTTTAGACGAATATTTTGGTCGGTGAAAATCATCCATGACGTAATGTTCAATATTCATGACTCGACTGCACGCTATTTCTTACATATTAATTAATCGCAGCCCAAAATGGCGTTCAACGTTTCTTCCACGACGAGTGATGACGATATTTGTAAGAGCTTAGAATGTTGAAGATTGACAGATTCAAAGATTTGCAAGTTGATGCAATCAAATCTGCACTTAAAGGACAAGATGTTTTCGTGAAGCTGCCTACTGGCTATGGAAAAAGTGATATTTTTCACGCGCTACCGCTCTGTGCTGATTACCTCCGTGGGCCAGGGATGGAGAGTGAGACTGCTGCATGCTTCGCGACGGCTAGGGCCAGGCGAATCCCCCAGGGACTTGCCGGGCAGTGAAGTTGCTGGTTGGTTACATCAGAATTGATGGAGATGCATCTATTGTTGAACGGTGACTTTTATTGCCCATTCTTCATTATTTGTAAATATATGATGATCGTTTGAGAAATATGTACATTTGTCTTATTTCAAATTACCATGGTTTGTAAGCTAGAGATCGAATTCTTCATAATGTGCTGTCTGTGAATGTATTTTGAGCAAGAGATTTACGTAATCCCCCCAAAAAATAATAGACTACTCCAGAACTGAAGTAAGAAATCCTTGAGATTTCATTGGCCAATTTGCTGGGCGATCGCCGCGGTTATCTAACTATTCACGTTTTCATGCATAATTCAGTAGGAAATCGTGCCTCATGAATATATAATTCAGGTCGGGTGTCAAGAGGAGAAATTTTGCCTCCATATCGCCAAGGATTTCAACAGCGCCAGGGCCTCGACAAGAGGCTATGTACGCGTACGCTTATTATGCGCGTGTCACAACTCTCTCTATCAACGCGCTCTGGCATGTTCCTTTTTCTATTTTACATGTGACCTACATGCGCCATTTTTTCTGTGATTCTAACGAACGATAATTATTCTTAGCTTAGTTTGAATTATTATGGTGTGGCGTCACTGTGGCATGAATAATATTTATTTCCTCAAATTTTGGAGGGGGTTTTCCTTCATAGTTCTTCCATGTCTTATATTTTTTAAGTGAAGGGCTTGTTGACCATTGAGATTTGACCTACGTTTTTTTCTTCGTCCTACTCTCTTACGGTAGGCCTACTTTAAAGAAAAAATTATTATTCCTTCTCTTAATATTTCTTAATTCTGAAGTACTCTGACAATATATTTGGTTTTTTTTAAGACCTGAAAGCTTTCTTTTCATTTTATATTTTCTTCTCAGACTTTATTTCTTTTTCTGTGATTTTTTTTTGTTGCTTTTTTCGTTGGTTCTACGAACGCCGAGTTTCCATTCCGGATTAAATTTCGTTGATTTGTTTCATTAATTTTTATATCATTTCACCGGATTTAGATATGCAAATATATTATGTTCTGTCCCTGCCCCCTAAATATTCATCTTGCTCGCTCGCGCGCTCTCTTTCTTTCTTTCTCTCTCTCTCTCTCTCTCTCTTCCAAGCTCTCCTGCATGCTGATAGTTTCCCTGTCTTGCTAATACATCACAATGAGGTGTGCGCTATTAACGGCGTTGTACACACACCGACACACACACACAGGCAGTCTGACATGATGCACATACCTCCACATGTATACACACACTGTAGTGATAGTTTTTGCGGAGCCAAGTAGCGTCGCTGATAAGTTCAAACTTTCACTCATTCTGGGGCCGATTCCAAGGCTCATATATATTATCACACAACAGAATCGACTCTCAGAACCGCGGAACCGCCGGGCACGATTACTCGACTCTGGACATCACGGAGTAGATTCCTCGGTTCTCGGAACGGGAGTCGAGTAAAATCGATTACTCGACTCTCGCTCCCTGTAGTGACAAAATACTGTATATAGTTGAATGTCCGTAATTTTGATATTCCATGACTTCCCATGACTTTTCAATGCCTTAAAAGAAGACACCACTGACAAATTTTGAAAAAATATGTTGTTCTGCATGTCCCTAGGAACTAATCAGTATCGAAATTGTAATTATTGAACAGCCTACAACTGCGTATATTTTGATATAAAAAGTATGTTTTTGCCACTGTCGATACGCAAATTGGCTCGTGTCGGCCAAAGCTGTCACGTCATTGCAGCACTTTGAGTTTCCACCACAATGCGTGTGCGTTATGCGTCCGTAAATGCAGACGATATTCGCATGCGTACAGCTCAATAGTATTCGTGGAGTTGCAAAAATGCCGTTGTGCCAGGCAATTTACTGTTCAAATCGGCGTGACAATTGTCCGGGAAAAATCCTTGTTTGCCATCCCTGATCCGAAGAAGGATAGAGCAATGTGTGCTGTATGGATAAGGAACTTTGAAACAACCAAATTCAACGTCAAAACGTACATTTATTCCCGTTTTCGAGTGGTCTGTGAAGACCATTTTGACGGCGAAGACGAGGAGCAAAGTCATATGCCACTGGACCATTTCTTCGCCAAGAAAATCCCTCATTCATTTCCTTAGCTTAGATTACAACCTTATTGAAGAATGTGATCAGATTTTACTTGAAGATTAACCAGGAATTTATGTTAATGCCGTACTTGCTATCTATATCGCGAACGTAAGAACGTAAACAATGCAGCTTGCTGCATTAGCTTTCCGTGCGTGCCTTAAAGTACACGCGTTAATAATGGGAAGCACGTACGAACGATGACAAACAGTAGTGCCAATTTTAATTTTATTAATTCGATCAATTGTAAAAAAAATTTGCTAAAGCACGTTATTTTTTCAGCAGATAATATTCAAAAATACAAAAAACTGAAAAATTAATAACATTTTCTTTTTGTCATGCATAATTGTCATGCATAATTGTCTCACAAATAGCATTTTAATAGGCGCTGGGAAAGCGATCTGTGTATTGCTCCATATCGGCATTACCGTGATTTGCCGTCACCGTGGTTTTTGCAGTAGTGCTGCAGTGACGTAAAAGATTTTTGCGGCTCGTACTAGTAGATATTGTAATATTTATTTTTTAAAAATCGAGATCTATGATTTTACAACAACAATAATTGAAATAATAGGCGCTGGGAAAGCGATCTGTGTATTGCTCCATATCGGCATTACCGTGATTTGCCGTGATTTGCCGTGGTTTTTGCAGTAGTGCTGCAGTGACGTAAAAGATTTTTGCGGCTCGTACTAGTAGATATTGTAATATTTATTTTTTTTAAATCGAGATCTATGATTTTACAACAACAATAATTGAAACTATACGTCGCCGACAGCGTGCGCCGTCGCACGCAGTCGCCATTTTATATCTGCATGACAAGAGGATGCATGGATACAAAAACACTGGTGAGTTCTCAGAAATTTCTTATGCTCTTTTTTTGGATTTTTTTGTAAAAATATGTACGATCAAAAACACATACTAATTCCAAAAGTTTCCCTAGGAGGAAACGCTGTGCTGAAGGACCTGTTGGTCGCGGGAGTTATCAGGAAAGTGTTATTTCAGGGCATTTTCATGTCCTGCTAACCTGTGTGCATTTAGATTGCTGGGGAAAAACGCCTGGCTTCGTGATGTAAAAGGCGTAGAGCCATTTTTTTTTTTTTTTTACACTCACGAAGCTAATCTGGCTATTCATGCCTGATGTTAGACAGAAAAATCCGTCTGTTTGGAGGAGTTTTATAACATTTTTTGACTTTCGAGGCTCTCCTCCAATATGTAGGAGAGGGATTCCGCGAAGCCAGACGTAGTCTCAGCGGAGCATATCCCTGAACGAAATACACTGATTTTTCGGTCTATTCGGGAGGACAGGGTCATTTGTGAATCGCGCCTCCCGGAAGAAGCACACAACTCCCGAGGAACCTAGCCGTTTCAAGTCCACCATTGTTCTCCCGTATGTTGATAACATTGCGCACCTACTCCGCCGGCGCTTGGAAAAGCATGATATTCGCGTTGTGTTTATAGTCTATGGGCCAACGTAGACCCCCTTCCCCCCCCCCCCTTAGGCACATTTTTTTGTGATGTTTTCCTGGTAGCTAGGACCCTAGGCTATCAGAATCTGCCTGTTTGCCAAAGAGTTAGTGGTGGGTGTGGCCACCAGGGCCGTTACCATGGCAACGCATCAAGGAAATATAGGAATTTACTAAAATACCTAATATTTTCTAATTCAGAAATTTGAAAAATGACTGGTAAGCATCTAAATATATGTATTTTGAGTTTCCTGATTGATTGAAACCAAAATCTAGGTCATTTGAGGTCACGGTCATGTCAAAAAATGGCCGTTACTATGGAAACGGTAACATAAAAAGTTTATATTTTGGAAAAATATCTAAACTTATCAGTATAAAATAGACAGAGAGGTGTCTACACAATCTTAGATTATATTTTTCTGTTAGCTAGGACCCTCAGCTCTCATAATCTGCCTGTTTTCCATAGAGTTCATGGTGGGCGTGGCCGCTAGGGCAGTTACCATGGCAACACATAACAAAATACTGGAATTTAGAAAATACTGTATATTTGTCATTTAACAGCATAAAATATATGGTAAGGCCTTTAATATATGTATTTCAACCTGCCCCACTGACTCCAACTACAATCTGAGCCATTTGAAGTCATGGGCGTGTACAAAAGGGCCGTTGCTATGGAAACGGTCCCACAAAATGCTTATATTTGTGTAAAATATCTATGATTTATCAATACAAAATAGAAAACAACTGTCTGCACAATCTTAAATCATGTTTTTCTGTTAGCTAGGACCCTCAGCTCTCATAATCTGCCTGTTTTCCATAGAGTTCATGGTGGGCGTGGCTGCTAGGGCCATTACCATGGTAACATAACGAAATACTGGAATTTAGAAAATACCGTATATTTGTCATTTAGCAGCATGAAATATACATGGTAAGGACTCTAATATATGTATTTTAATCTGCCCCAATGATTCCAACCACAATCTGAGTCATTTCAAGTCATGGGCGTGTATAAAAGGGCCGTTGCTATGGAAACGGTCCCACAAAATGCTGCTATTTGTGGAAAATATCTATGATTTATCAATACAAAAAAAGAAAACAACTGTCTGCACAATCTTAAATCATGTTTTTCTGTTAGGTAGGACCCTCAGCTCTCATATTCTTCCTATTTTACATAAAGTTGGTCGTGGGCGTGACCACTAGGGTTGTTACCATGGTAACACACCAATGAATTGAATTTTAGAAAAAAATATATATCTGTAATTCAACATCACAAAAACAAATTGTAACCATCGAACTATATGTATTTCGGGGTGCCCGTTTCATTGCAAATAGAATCAGAGACATTGGAAGGCACCGTCATGTCAAAACATGGCTGTTGCTATAGAAACAGTATGATAAAAATTGAATATTTCTGTAACTAATCAACACAAAACAAAGAACAAGTGAATGTACACCATCAAATGGTGTTTATCTGTCAGCTTAATCTGAGTCATTGGAATTCACCGTCATGTCAAAACATGGTTGTTGCTATAGAAATGTTATGGTGGATTTATATATAGTAGTGAAAAAATATGTAACTATCCAATGCACTTTAAAGTAAGGGTCTCCACAACCTGAAATGATGTTTTTTCCCCCTGTACGTTAGCTAGGACCCTGGATATCATATCCTCCCTGACTGCCACAAAGGTGGATACTGGGCGACCACTAGGGCTGTTACCATGGTAATAAGATAGGAAATAACATATATGTGTAATTCAACAACGTGAAAGTATTTAGTATGCATTTCATCTATTTCATGCAGCACTTTTGAGTGCATTTTTTTTTGTGCTTTCAAGGTCACAGTCAGATACACGATTATAATTCTTATTATCCATTTGGTCTCAAACTGACGCCGATGGTGGGTGTGAGCACCAGCCCCATTACTATGGCAACGCACCATCAAAATATTGGAAATTGTTTGAAAATTACATATATATATTCTGTTTCAACAATAGAAAACACAAAATATTGGTCTTGATATATCATAAACTGCCAGAGTTATTACAGTCATAATCCAAATCACTTAAGGCCATAGTAATGTCAAAACAGGGTCGTTGTCATGCTAGTATTAATATGAAAACTGAGCAATTAAAAAAAAAAGGTGACAGATTTTTGTTATTACATAGCAGCAATTATGTTGCAAAGACATTTTTTAATTGTTCGCGTGTTCGGATAGCTCCGGGCAAGATGTGGGTGTCCATGTGGGGGACCGTTGCAGTAACAACAGCTGATCCTAACTGGTTAGCTGTACTTGAGTAGTTATGCTTCCACCTCTATGCCTTGGCGTTGGGAGGGAGGCAATGGAGGCTTAATAGATGGATTCACCTCAGTCACAGAACCTAATATATTCATAAGATGATAAACTTGTCGGTCTGTAGCTAAACCTGTCTACCTGAAATAAATCTGAGAGGATTGGAATAGAATTTAGCATATTTTCCCCTAATCCTACCCATAATAAATCTGCATGTTCATTAAGGATTAACAGCATGGCCAAGGTGGTCTAGGATTTGGACTTCATCAGAAACAGGGCCAAAGAATTGAATTTTTGGGTGCCTCATCATAGATCAAGTCCAGGATTAAAGTGTTGATACCTGCCTGGAGTTTTTTATATTTGCTAGAAGGTATTCAAAAGTGTCACTGGGAAGGCCTGTGGTGCAATTGCAGCTCGCATTCTCATGACTTGCATGATTGGGGTACATGTATATTAGCCATGGACTTGATGTGTTGGGGACCATAAGACCTATAAGTTTACATATTGGTTGCCCTTTACAGGTAAGCTGCAGTTCTTTTGGCTTTAGAGGAGATTTGACCAATAGTTTGTGAGATTGTTCCTCTAATACTATCCTGCCTTAAGCATGGTTGGATAAAGGATGGGGTATATTTTTGGCAGAGTTTAGTGGCTAAGTCCATAATATTTTGAAATTAGTGAACACCAGCGGGTTTGTCTATCTATCTTTTACAGCTTTAAGGCGTTCTGCAGCCTTACTTGAACTGAGTATTCTCTTATTAAAACTTGGTTGACTTTCTTACAAGTCTGATATGGTGAGGCACTCTTATCTGGCTTGAATCACATGCTAAGAAGGTCATGGTGAGGAGATTATCCAACCCTCCCCCCGTTTGGTTTGGCAGAATAAAGTCAGAACTCAGGATGGAGATATAGGTGTCATCTATACCTCCACCACTATGTTAGAAGAGAATTCATTTTTGCAATACTTGAGTAATGTCTCTATGGTTAGGATGAAGATGAGTGAATCCTCACTTCACCCTAGAGGGAATTCAAATTTACTTAGTATAGTTTGGTATGTAATTCTGAAGTCTGTCAATGCCTTTATTGTATCTGTTCTTCATGATAACTCTGATTGATGGGTAATCCTCAACCTCATCCAAAGTAGTGGGTGTTGCTGCAAGAGGAATTCTGCTGAAAATGTTCCGTACCTCTATCCCAAGGATGCTTTCTAATGGCATCCACTTATAGAACTCCTTGAAGGGGCAAAGTGGAATACAAGTAGCTCTCACTCATGTCAACTGGGTGTGGACACTTATGTACCTCAGTTATTATTTCACAGATGACCGTGAACTCAAAACCGACACATTAATTGCAGTTAGCAGTACAGTCAGAAATTAACTTTATAAAAATATATCATCACTAACACTATCTTTCGTGTTGTGAAATCACAGAAATATGCCACTATTTTCTAAATATAGATTTCTCGATCATAATCTGCCTTAGCAGCGACCATATTTGGATATGATCATTGGGAATAAATGATTAACATTTTCAATGCAATCATTCAGGCTGCTTGCAATGGAGATATCTAGCATGTCTATACTGTTATATTGTTTTAAAATAATGTTAAACTAAAACAATGCCACTTTCTGAAATGCCAATATTTTAAAGATATGCTTTTGGTGCTCACAGCCACAGTACAACACCTACCAAGTGGTCAAAGTTAATACTGTAATGCGACAACACAGTAGATGAGAGCATCTCTAAGGCGCCTTACGAAAAGTTTTTACAGCGGCGGGCCCTCGGCGGCGCCGAATCATTCGGCGCCGCCGAGGGCCCGCCGCTGTAAAAACTTTTCGTAAGGCGCCTAAGTACAGTGGTACCTTTTCAATATGAACTGGCTTATAAATACAATGAATTTTCAGAATCTTTGCATATCTATTTGAACATTTGCATCTTCGTTTGTCATAGCAAGTGTCATAGCAAGTGTCCTACCAGGCATGATCTTGATTGACGAGGCCATGATCTGGATTTGAACCAATGGGACAGTTGCACTTGTTTATAATTCATTATTTAGATACATAAATATCCCTTTCTTAAAAATCAATATTAGCTTTCTTATCATTCTTTTCCTTTAGCAACGGCATATTTTTATGTGATTTACCTAAACTAATCCGGCTTTTGATTGCAATTAAAGGCGCAGCTTCAATTGTGTATAATTAGATGCCTACATTGTACTTCGTTACATTACAAATACATGGTGGAAGCACTGTGGTATATTGGTGAAAGCCTTTCACTCTCATACGAGAGCTCTTGGATTCGATCCTTGATCGGTGCTTACATCACTGGGCAAGATGTTTTGCCCACATTTGTTTTGCTTGACCCAGATGTATGAAATGTACAAGGCAATGATAGTTGCAGGGCAGTAATATTACTAATGTGGTTATCCTGGGTAAGTAAGATACATTTATTATTATCTATTATTCTAAAGCTCTTGTTTTTTGGTGCCTTACCATGGTAGCTACCTTGACAGTCCAACCCACAACCAACTTTGTGGCCACTAGGAAGCTTTCGATTATGATAGCTGACAGATAAACACCATTTTAGGCTGTACATACACTTGTTCTTTGTCTTGTGTTGAAATTTTCAATTTTTATCATACTGTTTCCATAGCAACAGCCATGTTTTGACATGACGGTGACTTCCAATGACTCTGATTCTACTTGCAATCAAACGGGCACCCCAAAATACATATAGTTATATCGGTACAATTTGTTTTTGTGATGTTGAACTACAGATATATAGTATTTTCTAAAATTCAATTCCTTGGTGTGTTACCATGGTAACAACCCTAGTGGTCACGCCCACTACCAAATTTATGTAAAATAGGGAGAATATGAGGGCTGAAGGTCCTAGCTAACAGAAAAACATTATTTAAGATTGTGCAGACAGTTGTTTTCTATTTTGTATTGATAAATCATAGATATTTTCCACAAATATCAGCATTTTGTGGGAGCGTTTCCATAGCAACTGCCCTTTTTTACACGCCCATGACTTCAAATGACTCAGATTGTGGTTGGAATCAGTGGGGAAGCTTGAAATACATATATTAGAGGCCTTACCATATATTTTATGCTGCTAAATGACCAATATACAGTATTTTCTAAATTCCAGTATTTCGCTATGTGTTACCATGGTAACGGCCCTAGCGGCCACGCCCACCACCACCTTGATGTCAAACAATCAAATTATGATAGCTGAGGGTCATAACTAATATAAAAACAATATCAAAGACTGTGCAGACACTTTTTTCTTTCTATTTTGTAATGGTTAGTTATAGATTTTTTTCACAAATAACAGCTTTTTGTTGGACCGTTTCCATAGCAACGGCCTTTTTAGACACGCCCATGACTTTAAATGGCTCTGATTGTGATTGCAATCTATCAGGCAGCTTGAAATACACATAATAGGATACTTACCATATATTTTATAGCTATTGAATTACAAAGATGCAGTATTTTCTAAGAATCCAGTATTTTTGATGTGTTACCATAGTAACGGTCCTACAGGCCACACCCACCACCAACTGTACATGAAATAGGCAGATTATGATAGCTGAGGGTCCTAGCTAATAGAAAAACATACTTTTGGCTTGTGCATACACCTTTTTGGCTATTTCATATTTATAAGTTTAGAAAGTTGTCAAAAATACCCGCTTTTTATGGTACCGTTTCCATAGTAACAGCCATTTTTGGACACGCCCATGACTTTAAATGGCTCTGAGTATGGTTGCAATCGACTGGGCACCTTAAAATACATATATTAGGATGCTTACCAAGTATTTTTAGTTTCGTGAATTGGAATTATATGACTTTTCCTAAAATTCATATTTTTCTTGATCCGTTACCATGGTAACGGCCCTGGTGGCCACACCCACCACCAACTTTATGGCAAACAAGCAGATTCTGAGAGCTGAGGGTCCTAGCTAACAGAAAAACATCATTTAAAATTGTGCCTAAGGGGGGGGACCTTTTCGGTTTCTGGCCCATGGACTATTAAGTCCGACAACTATTCGCAGCCAGCTGGTCCACCCGAAGGACCCTGTCATCCCGAATAGGCGCGATGGAGTTGTCTACAAGATCCCATGTTCGACCTGTGACAAGGTTTATATTGGCGAGACTGGTAGACCCGTCGGGGAGCGCATGCATGAACATCGCCGGGATGTTCGCCTCGGACGCACTGATAGCTCGGCTGTTGCTGAGCATGCTTGGACTGCCGAGCACTGTCCCGGCTGGGATAATATCAGTTGCGTTGCGCAGGACAAGCACTGGTACACGCGCCGGGTGAAAGAAGCTATTCAAATCCGATTGCACTCGAATAACATTAACAGGGATAACGGCAGTGACATCCCTAACGAATGGTTATCTGCTATTCAGCGCCACGCAGCTAACCGGTTAGAACCGGCCAAGGATAGCGCGCACCCCGCCGACACGGCAGGGAACAACGCCGCGCCCGGTGATTGGTCAACGGCAGCGACCAATCACAGCGCCGACACGGCAGGGAACAATGCCGCGCCCGGTGATTGGTCAACGGCAGCGACCAATCACAGCGTGAGTGGTCCGAGCGTACATCCGGCCGCTCCGGGCTATTTAAGACCCGCTCAGCGTGATCTCGGCTCATTGTCTATGACTAAGGCTAGCAGTATATAGCAGCCGAAACGTCAGACATCGTGAGACAACTGATTAACTCTCTTCAATTAATATAAGAATTAAATGAAAAGTTAAGCTTATTTTAATTTAATTTTGATCACGGTGATATCAATACTAGGGATACCAATACAAAAATCTGATTTTTAAAGTAAACATATTTAACAGTTAAAAACTACTGTAATTTAAAGGCAGTGTCAACACAAGGCAAACTCACCAATTTGCAGTATCAGAAATGGCCTTCAAAGTGAGATATTTAGCTCTAAAGTTGGCGACTCCAGCTATGACTTTTGCCTCGAAAGACCTTGGAAAAACTGCAACGTCATCCTTGAAAATGTTACGTTAACAATTAGACAGGGGGTGTGTCACCAAATTACAATTATGATCTTAATCTTGCGCAGATTACGAAATTCAAATTTGCCGCACGATGGACCCCACCCAACTCGCTAGTCTCGAACAATGCGTAAACAGTATTTTCAATTTCTCTATTGTGAGACCGAGTACATAATGGAAGATTTCGAGCTCGAACGATGTTAAAAAAAAAAAATTAGACTATCCAATAATTAGGCCCTAGACCTAAATTTTTAGTAAATATCTAAATATCTTACTGGCCTTATCTGTGGTTTCTCAGTGTTTTCTCATCTTGTCGTCATCACACTCTGACACTGCCGTGCGTAGCTGCCTGCTCACGATCACATAGTTAGATACGCACTGAACAGAGTGGTTTCGCATTCGCTCGATAGAGTCAGCTTGTTTTGCCGATTTTTTATGTCAGCAAAACCGGCAACGCCGAAAAAGGAAAAAGCCTCGTAACAAGGATAACACATTTTGGCAATGGGTCTTTCTACCCAGTTTTGGACCTACAGGTCTATTTCATGATTGATTGTCTTGTTGCCGTTTTGGACCCTTTTCCATGATTCATTGTTTAATGTTTAATGTTTCGTTGAGAAATGGGTCAATTCACATCAAATCAACCAATGCTTGTCACCCAACCCCCTTCGATTTTCTTTAAACTCGCACCAAATGTTCCTCGGAATGTCTGACGGAAAACCCCAAAATATTTTGCCCCAAGGTCAAGTGGTTGCTAAGATACAGTCTCGCATAGCAACCAATGCGCGTTCCAAGAAATGAGTTTTATGAAAATAATGGTTTTTTAATCGACCATTGAAGCCAGAATTTTTATCCAGTACAGCTCATTATCTGTAAAATGGAAGAACTTTATACTCTTTAAAAGAAAAATAAATTGTGATGAAAAACTGACCTTTCGTGACATGGTGTCGAATTTCATTTTTGAAATTTTGGATGCATGTTTAGAGCCTCATATCTCTAATACTGTATGAGATCAGGAACTAGAATTTTGTACAGTTAAAGACTTTGACTTGGGCAAAAAAAAAAATCAGCAGAATTGGGCGAGCCGTTTTTGGGAAGGGCGCCCTCAAATTTGGAAAAAATGAAAAATGTTCCAAGTTCAAGGTCACAGATGACCCTTCGTCCCATCTAGGAATACCATGAAATTTTCTGTATTAATAGACATTTACCAAATTTATATTATCGGGGGTTACCAAAGAAATTTTGGTACCGAAAGGTGGTTTAACGGCTAATTTTCACCACCGAAAGTGGTCGTAAACGATGAAAATGGGATCTGGGGGACGTTTCACATGACGACAGTTTCAAAATGGAGAGCCCAGCCCTCTCATATTTGCTGTAATAATAGTCTGTCATACATATTTTAAGAAAATATACCACCAGACCGCCTATTTGCATGATTTTGGCCTCAAAATTTGATCCAAAATGTGATAAAAACAGTTGTCTTGCCATTTCCCGTGTGTCTTTGTGTGTGAACAAGAATTTTAGAAGGCATTTAATTAAGCAATATTTCAAGAACTATCATAATGAAAAATTACAATGTACCCTATTCAAATCATATAGTATCTATGTTTTTCTTTCAGATTTGGTATGTTTCTTTGATCACCTCTTAATGACTTGACCTTGAAATGCTTCTAAAAATAGCCATAAACATAGGATACGTGTACACAGTGCATCATTCGGTACCATAATAAGGAAGTGATAATTTTACAAAAACAGAAGCTCTTCAAGGTGTAACTTTGCATATTGGACGTCTTTAATATGTGACCCACCGCCTCAAAACATACAATAATTAAGTCGCAGGGACCACAACGTAGCAAACAGCCCAGTTGATTTTCTGGATCAGTTGATTTTCTGTTTTTGATAGAAATGGGTAGTTTCATTATCATTCTATCATGTCTCAAGTTTGTGAGTCATAATTCGACTTAGAAATATGTTTTGGGGGCATTTTAAAATGACTCCCTTTTTTCAAATGTCGAGCTAATGAATGTTTGGAGAGCTTTTGTAATACTTTCATTCACTGCCAAATTACTACTTTAACTCCAAAGGTATTAAATTGATTTTTGGAGTGAGTAATGAACATGTCCTCCTGGAGCAGCGTGCCAAAATTCAGCCTAATCTGATAATTCCTTCATACCGGTTGCTATGGCCATTTGAATACACAATTTTACTTGGGCGCACACAGAGAGCGAAGGTTTAGCACTCTTTTGTTCCGAACTTAAATGGCCATTTTCTCTGAATAGGAGTTATTGATTGCTTGTTACATACTGATTCTAAATGTGATATCTAAAGGTGTTATCATTGAGTAAACTAGGCATGTGATATACCATTGGAAAGCTGAGAATCTCTACTTTCAGAAAATGTATAAAAAAAATAATTTTGACTACTTATTGTAGGTTTTGAGGCGTCGGGTCACATATGTACTTTGATAATATGTAGTATTCATATTCATATCAATGACCTTGAACCAATGACCATGAAAATCATGATAAACACTATACCTGTCTATATCCTACCCATATACCTGAAAAACGATGCTTTAAGACCTAATTAATACTGGACTTTTTTTATACATACAAAAGTTTTTCTTGATGCAACTTCATACATTTATAGTATTCATTGAGTACTTGGGAGATATACAAATTACTTGCTCTCACCTAATTTTGCCTAAAGGACGACCAGCATCTTAGGGCCTACTAAAAAGTATACATGTTTGTTTACTCTAAGATTATACAGATTATAATATTATAAGGTGTATACCCATGCAGAGTAAGGAAAGCAGGGAGTTCTTTGTTCTCCACAAGCACATGTTCCGGTCATTCTGAATGTTGAAGTGACGCTTGCTGAAAGGTCTGAGTTACATATTGTAGCATATATTTTTGAACATGGTGGAACAGCTACAAAGGCCCAATTCGGTAAGAATATAAAATATCTATCTCTATCCGCAATAATGTACCTTTATATAGTTTGGTAGAAGATGATAATAGGTGTAGACGAAGATAGAGTTGTGCCATCGTCATGATCGTTCATGCTGTAATGATAGTGTAGGGTAGTTGAGTTTTTTGTCCTTCATGAAAGAATTCCATTAGGCCTATAATTTTTTAGTGTTCTAATTCGGCAAGCATTGTTGCAATGATCATTGATGTAAAGAATCATTTGTTGATGGAGTTTAATGTTTGATATAGAGTAAATTTAGCAGACAATTTCTCTGCTAGTAATTTAGCATAGGCGTTTATGTGGCTGACCACTTTAAAATGTGGCCCTGTTTACACTCGTAGATGTTTGTTTGCTATGATTGCTTGGTAGTATACTGTATAGATTGAACGCAGGGTTCGTTCACATGGAGATATAGGCCCAATCCAGTTTAACTTATAATCTTAATCTTGTGTCATATTATAATACTCTGTTCCGTTTAGTCAATTAGAATGATTCTCATTGTTTCGTTATAATACAAGTACATGTATAACTGTACTAACTTAACTGATCTATTCAAGCTTATCACATGATTGAGATAATTTAGTGGTCTGCTGTGTCTTTTTGATATTTCATATACACCAAATTTCTTAAATATATTTGAAACAGTTACTATTTTATTGAATTGAAAAGTACAAACATTTATTTTTCTCAGATATGATTAAAATTTTCTTATATTATATCTTAAAGAATCAGTTCATCATCCCTCCCTTATGAATACATGGGCCAACTTACAAGCTGATCTGCCAAACGGTTCCTAAGTTATCACAAGAACGAACCATTTTTATGTATATAATGACCTCTATGACCTTTGAACTTTGACATTGAGACCGTAAAATCTAATGAGTTCATCGTCCCTCACAATATATGCATACATGGGCCAAGTTAGAAGCTGATCCGTCAAACAGTTTTGAAGTTATTGCAAGAAAGAACCATTTTTATGTACATAATTACCTCTGTGACCTTTGACCTTGAGACCCCAAAATCTAATCAGTTCATCGTCCCTCCCATAGGCATACATGGGCCAAGTTAAGCTGATCCGCCAAACGGTTCCTAAGTTATCACAAGAACGAACCATTTTTATGTATATAATGACCTCTATGACCTTTGAACTTTGACCTTGAGACCCCAAAATCTAATGAGTTCATCGTCCTTCTCATATGCATACATGGGCCAAGTTACAAACTGATCCACAAAACGGTTTTGAAGTTATCCCGAGAACGAAAAAGGGGAAAGACGGACGTACGGACCGACGGACGACCCGAAAACATAATGCCTCCGGCACCACCTACGGTGAACGGAGGCATAAAAAATATATAAAGAAAGGAAAAACATGAAGAAAGGAAGAGCATGACCTGCACAAAGTTATAGTTATTATACAGGTATAATCATGTGAAAGTCCCTTGCATTCTGCAGCTCATTTTCAAAGTGTAAACTGATGCAAAGGAATGTTGCATCCTTGAGTTCGAAACAATGAAGGCTCTGTCCCCCGGTATACGACCCGTATCTGTCCTCAACCTCTCGAAATATGTTGACCTCTGCGTGTTTGCATAGCGAATGCCAAACACATGTATCTCTTTTTTCTCTCTCTCCCAAAATACCCAACGCCTCACCCGTACGTGCACACACAATCTTTGCTTGCCAAGAGGACGGCGAAGAATGGACAGGCCAGCGCATACATATGCATATCTATCTCTCTCTCTGGCCTATGCGTCTGTCCACGCAGCCTGACTGTGAGTACTACAGCCACACAGAAGCTTCCAATATCAAACGGGTTCAAGAATCGGCCATCCATGGTCAGGACAGGGTAAGAGTTAGCCTCTTGTCGAAGCCCTGGCGCTGTTGAAATCCTTGGTGATATGGAGGTAAAAAACCGAGGCGCTTGCGCCGAGGGCCTCTTGACACCCGATCTGAATTTCTTTTGTATTTCATTGTTTTGACGAATATTCCGACCAAATTTGGGTCAGTGAAAATCATCCAATATGCGCGAGCTACCATGACGTAATGTTCAATATTCATGACTCGACTGCACGCTATTTCTTACATATTAATTAATCGCAGCCCAAAATGCCATTCAACGTTTCTTCCACGACGAGTGATGACCATATTTGTAAGAGCTTAGAATATGCCGCTAGAATGTTGAAGATTGATTGACTCATTCAAAGATTTGCAAGTTGATGCAATCAAATCTGCACTTAAAGGACAAGATGTTTTTTTGAATCTGCCTACTGGCTATGGAAAAAGTGTTATTTTTCACGTGCTACCGCTCTGTGCTGATTACCTCCCTGGGCCAGGGATGGAGAGTGAGACTGCTGCTTAGTGAGACTGCTGCTTCGCGAGGGCCAGGCGGATCCCCGGGGCCTTGCCCGGCAGTGAAGTTGCTGGTAACTCCTTGGTTACATCAGAATTGATGGAGATGCATCTATTGTTAAACGGTGACTGTTATTGCCCATTCTTCATTATTTGTAAATATATGATGATCTCTTGAGAAATATGTACATTTGTCTTATTTCAAATTACCATGGTTTGTAAGCGAGAGATTGAATTCTTCGTAATGTGCTTGTCTGTGAAAGTATTTTGAGCAAGAGATTTACGTAATCCCCTCAAAAGAAATAATAGACTAGTCCAGAACTGAAGAAATTCTTGAGATTTCATTGGCCAATTTGCTGGGCGATCACCGCGGTTATCTAACTATTCATGTTTTCATGCATAATTCAGTAGGAAATCGTGCCTCATGAATATATAATTCAGGTCGGGTGTCAAGAGGCCCTCGGCACAAGCGCCTCAGTCTTTGCCTCCTTATCGCCAAGGATTTCAACAGCGCCAGGGCTTCGACAAGAGGCTAGGTAAGAGTAGACTTGTTATCCAGTCATATTTACTACATTATCCTTTTGAAACACTTCTCATACTCATAGGGTTAGTAGTTCATTTGCTTGTGCAGCCCCTAAACTCTGGAATAACTTGCCATTGGAAGTCAGAAAATCCCCATCTGTGAATATGTTTAAATCAAAACTGAAAGCGTATCTATTCAATTAATAACAAGCATATCAGGAACTCATGCAGCGCAGTAGAATATATACAAATTGTTGGATAGTTACTGCGCTTTATAAATGTATTATTATTATTATTATTATTGCACTCTATGGACGATCTTGATGCCTGTGTGCACTGATATGAGAAATAGGGTCTTCGTGTGAGACTATGCTACATGATTTCCACACCGATATAAACTAGATATTACGCAATAATGTTGCAATGATGATGTTTGTTCATGAGTTAGAGACCTGGTCGGCGTGAAAATATGACGTCATGTTTCAGTTTCCCTCTATTTTTGAGATGGCTATAGCTATGGAGCTTAAAGATCACATTACAAGAAAATCACAAATATGGCAATTAATGTATCACTAGAAACTGGGAAGCTTACAGATGGCAATCGTATAAGTTTTATGTCAACTGCGTATCTGATGATTATAAAAACAACATAAATAAAAGCTCTTCTAAGCATCTGGAATATCCGAGGATTCGCCAGAAATATAGCGATGTTTTGATGTCGTCACACTAGGGTTCGATCCTGCTTACGCAGACGACGTCCTATAATGAATGAACGTAATTGCAATGCAATTATTTATCAAATTATAAAGAGTTTGGTGTATTTAAACATGACCTTATTTCACACCATTATAAAGGGAAAGTGAAACTGATTCTGATAGCTATAACCGTTTGATTGTAAATACACAGGAGAAGGGTCAATGATCAATGAAATAAACCCCACATTCAAATTGAAAAGCCCTCCGAATAATAGCAGGATGGTATTCGTTCCCTCTTGAAACGCCGAACATGCCCCGGTGTAAGCAGCTGAAAATACAATGGCGTCTTATTTTGTTTACAAGTGACTGATTCCTTTATTTTTTTAACGCTGCATTTTTCATCAAAATAATACCATACACCACATCAGCAAGCAATGGTCATATTGACCATTAGGATCTTATACATGTGGGTATACTGGGTATTGGGGATACAGATGTAATTTTGTTTGAAATGGAGGTTTTTGTGGGCAAACTGATACTTAAGTATCACTCTTTAGATTTTACGTTATAAGTTCGTTAAGATACAAAATGTAGAAAGTTATAAAAACTTACATTTACAGCCTTGTTTTTCGTACTTGTTACCCACACCTCCATACGGATGACGACTGCTCTCAATATGTTGCGCACTAGTGAGGCCGCTCTACATGGTTACGCACCATAGATACGTACGCAGAATGTTACGCACACAAGCTATTCTACGAAGAACTGGAAGGGCCAAACTGACGACGTAAAAAAAAAAAATATTACGTACGTACGTAGTAATTAATACGTACGTACGTAATATTTTTTATTTTTTTACGTCGTCAGTTTGGCCCTTTCAGGTCTTCGTAGGAGATCGACGAACCGATCGCGCCAGTACCACTACGAGCGCTGAGGGCTCCCTTCATCATAATCGTGAAAAATACAAACTGGATGCTGACGGGACAGTCTCGATAGGAGTTATCGACAAAAAGTACCCAAAATTTCAGGAAACCCTCTTCAAAGGTCACAAAACAAACTGGTAAGTTTTAATCATCTATTATGCAACATAAGTATTTAGATTTAAGTAAACTGCAATATATATGAGTTTCACTTAAATATAGCCAAAAATGCACAGTGATGCAGTTTAGGTATGGGATGTGTGTTGGCTGCATTCCTACACAGTCGGCAATGGCGTGTACCTATGAGTGCCATACACGAAGTTAAGAGTGAGGCAACAGACTAACATTAAGACTGACGCTAGTGAAGGAAGAGAAATAAGTGAAGAGGAGATGACAAAATAGGCTCTGAAAAATGTGTAAGATGTTATGGGACATCGTCTGCTTAGACAGGACTGGTCCATGGTGTGTCGTCACATATCTCAACAGCGTTCGAGGAGCTCTTCAGCTGCTATATCGGGGGCTGTATTTTACCGTTTTATAATTGATAATAATCATTACTTCAAATGTTTCCAAGCGTTGAATTTGGATAACCTTGTTTAATTTATGCCATCTATGCAATAATAAGTATTAAGCCAATATTTAAAATCATTAAAGTTCTACTTTAAGACACAAAATGTAGAAAGTTATAAAAACTTACATTTACAGCCTTGTTTTTGGTAGTTGTTACACAGACTTCGATACGTATGACGACTGCTCTCAATATGTTGCGCACTAGTGAGGCCGCTCTACATGGTTACGCACCATAGATACGTACGCAGAATGTTACGCACACAAGCTATTCTACGAAGACCTGGAAGGGCCAAACTGACGACGTAAAAAAATTAAAAATATTACGTACGTACGTAATATTTTTTATTGTTTTACGTCGTCAGTTTGGCCCTTCCAGGTCTTCGTAGGAGATCGACGAACCGATCGCGCCGGTACCACTACGAGCGCTGAGGGCTCCCTTCATCATAATCGTGAAAAATACTAAATAGATGCTCTGACGAGTCTCGATAGGTGTTCAAAGGTCACAAAACAAACTGGTAAGTTTTAATCATCTATTATTCACGATAATTCTTTATATTTAAGTAGATTTCAACCGCAGGTATTAACTTAAATATAGCCAAAAATGCACAGTGATGCATTATTAGTACCGCCTGCATTCTGCCTGCGTTCCTACACAGTCGGCAATGGCGTGTACCTATGAGTGGATACAACCACATGCGTGTGGCTGGATCATGGATGGTAAAGACACACGCGTGTGGCTGTATACACCACACCACGAATAGTGGTCATATTGACCACTACGAATACAATATGCAAAAATAGTTGGTATTTTCTGTCGCGTGTAGTAAAGGTATGGGGGGAAAAATAAGATAAATATTTTAAATACTTGCTTTCAAATTCAGGCCTTAAAAATCTCACTCCTACCTCAAATGGCCGTTAGGAAGAACTTTTGATACTTTCAGCAAAATCCAAAGTCAAAATCTTGTCCAAAACCGGAGAAATCCCCGCCGATTTGTTTCGCGATCGCGAGTTGTTTACATACTGCCGATGTCTTAGACTAAAATCGGCCAATAAATTTTTTGTCCACGAAAAAACTCGGGATCGCAAGCGCACATCGATCTTTACGATCGCGCAAACAGAAAATCGGGACTTTTCCGTGTATGCCACAGGGACCGAATTTTTAAGGACAAAACTCTTTTGGGGAGATGTCAGCGCCCGCGGCGACCAGGAAATGTACACATTGACTCCGATAGCTCGTTTCGCGAGAATCAACAGAAAATTACGGATTTGATTTTTGGAAATATCTTTTCCAACATCGGTGAGTTGAATTTATTGTATTTCATGGATATTTTGATGTCGGTTTTTGTAAACTAAATGCCGATTTTGAGTGAATGTTTGTGACTTTTGTGCAGTGGTGTTTTAAAAAGTTGAGGTGTATGAATGCCTAAATTATACACACGAAGTATAGGAATGTAGGCCTAGCTATGAGTGGTATACACAGCCTACTATATAAGTTGATTCTTGTCGATATAAGACGTTAAATAAGTCGTTATCGTGTCGGGTGAGGCACCTCATCCCGACGTCCATAGGGACCGTGATTAAGATCACACGATACCCACTCGACTACGGTGACTATGTCTATGGTCTAGGGCTTCCGTCTGTCTTGTTTGGAGGAGAACCTCGAAAGTCAGAAAATGATATATAAAACTCCTCCTGACAGATTTTTCTGCCTAACTGCCTAATATGAAAGACATTTTGAGGCTTGTGAATAAAATATCTTAAATAAGACCTTTTTTATCATTTTGACTCACGCTTTTTGCATGAATACCGATACCAGACCGAAATTTTCTGTCTCTCGTTCGTTAGCTCTTCACTTAGTTAGACTCAGAGACAGAAACGCTCCATACACTCGCCTGTGCAAACCGAATGTACATTGACTCACACACTATAACACGGTTGAATACGGCTGGAAGATTTTCAAACGGAGAAAACCTTGGACCCTGAATTACCTGAAAAAGGAGCAAAATTCCAAAAGGAATAGTCAATTGGTATTTAAGTTGAACATGTGCGTTTAAGTATAGAGCCTAGGCCTAGGGCTAGGCCTAATCTATTTAATTTAAACAGATATTTAATTAAAACTCGTAAAAGCCACATTTTAACGACATGCCTACTGACTTTTACTGTCATTCGGCTGACAGTGAGTTTGCACAGGCGAGTGTATGGAGCGTTTCTGTGAGTGTCTCAACTATTGCTATTGGGTGAAGAGCCGACCCTATCCAAATAAGACTAGGGTGCGCGGCCCGGTATTCGGTCACTTTCCAGAATTCGGTCACGGATATGAATACCTATCTCTTTAAATTGACAATCTACCATCAAAAGAACCGCAAAATTGTCCTTTAAATAATTATCAAAATAATTTAAAACATGGAAACTTACCCCAAAAAATATCGCCGACAGAAGAAGGAGAAGTTTTCCGCCCAGTATTCGGTCGGCGCCGCCCACAATTCGGTCACGCGATGGTGCGCTGCATCTCGGGAGAGTTATATAACCATTTTTGTCATATTTCTGCGTTTTTAGGCAATTTCTGTGGCTTCTATATATTCATACTTAAATGTATGAGAATTTTTATCCATTAAAATCCAAAAAATCGAAGATCTAGGGTCAGAAATAATGAACAAAATGTATTTCTAAAAAGAGCAAAGCGCGTCAGCGAAGCGCAAAGCGACAAGTTGCACACAAAGCGCGTTGGCGCAAGGCACTCAATGTTGCCTGACCGAATACTGGAAGA
Organism: Heliocidaris erythrogramma; assembly: GCA_025617745.1. Taxonomy (NCBI): domain Eukaryota; kingdom Metazoa; phylum Echinodermata; class Echinoidea; order Camarodonta; family Echinometridae; genus Heliocidaris; species Heliocidaris erythrogramma. The sequence goes on along the minus strand of CM046870.1, from coordinate 18,304,296 downwards.
GCGCCATCTCACTGGCAGGGGTGAGGTATATATTCTCTTGCTCATCGCTGAGATCGCCATTTGCAAATTCGCTGCGATAGAGGGAAGACCCGGAAGCTCCTCTTCACACACACATACTAAATTCATTGCACCTGCACACATAGTTATTTCACCATAGGCGTCTACATATGGCTATGCGTGTTAACTCACGCGCTAAAGGAACCCGGAAGTGCGGAAACTTGGGTAACACTGACCAGTTTCGAGGGTATTTGGAGATCTTTTCCAGGGCGTCTGACCTGAATTGCTTTCAACATTAGAGGTACCTTGTTCATGTGTCTGTTATGTACAGGTTTCGAGCCTCAAAAATTATTCATGAGTTCTTCACAGCTGTTCAAAGAGCTGCGTGACCGAATTCTGGAAAGTGACCGAATACCGGGGCGCGCACCCTAGGCCTAAGCACTCATAGCTACATTCCTATACTTCGTGTGTATTAATGTAGGCAGTCATACACCTCAACTTTTTAAAACACCACTGCACAAAATTCACAAACATTCACTCAAAATCGGCATTTAATTTACAAAAACCGGCCACTAAATATCCAAGAAATACAATAAATTCAACTCACCGATGTTGGAAAAGACATTTCCAAAAATCAAATCCGTAATTTACTGTTGATTCTCGCGAAACGAGCTATCGGAGTCATTGTGTACATTTCCTGATCGCCACGGGCGCTGACATCTCCCCAAAAGAGTTTTGTCCTTAAAAATTCGGTCCCTATGTGGCATACACGGAAAGTCCCGATTTTCTGTGTGCGCGATCGTAAAGATCGCTGTGCGCTTGCGATCCCGAGTTTCTTCGTGGACAAAAATTTTATTGGCCGATTTTAGTCTAAGACATCGGCAGTATGTAAACAACACGCGATCGCGAAACAAATCGGCGGGGATTTCTCCAAGACAAGATTTTGACTTTGGATTTTGCTGAAAATATAAAAAGTTCTTCCTAACGGCCATTTGAGGTAGGAGTGAGATTTTTAAGGGCGGAATTTGAAAGCAAGGTATTTAAAATATTTATCTTATTTTCCCCCCTTACTGCGGCAGCCCGAACACGTAGTGTTCGGGCTGCGCTTCGCAGTCCTTTGATCGCATGGATGTCACATAATTACAAGGTCATTTGTCAAAATGATAGCCATGAAACATGAAATCAGTTGATTTTAGGCTATTTTAGGTACTTACAATACTTTATGATTGACTTTCGTCTTTCTTTTCAATGATGATACAAAAAAGGCATATTTATCTCCAAGAGCCTGTAGTAAAAACTTCCGAAGGTCGGTGTTTTGCTTGCAATGCGCATGCGTCAGCAGCTCCAATTATAATACAGACAAGAAGGGAGGATTATGAATATTCATTAGACGAGATTGAGCGAGAGCGCTAGATCTATACGCTAGCGATCGGCGGATTACAGTGGGTATATGAATATTCATTATTCCATTGACGAAAACTATGCCGTCATTGTAATAAACATTCATAGGCGCATGCGCAAGTGCCTATTTTCAATTTGGCTTTAACAACATGGCGAATGGGACTGGTTTCGAAAATTGAGAGTAAAAAGTGACATTCATCGATTCTACACATTTTTTAGGAAAAGCTGATTTGCGTAAAGTCTGTTCAGGTAAGTGGCATCGTATGATACTTTAATTAAAAAATAATAATTACATGGCCATTTTTTAAATGGTCATTTGAACATTGGTAGATTGTGAGACCCACCGAATCGTACTGCTTTCACTCAGGACGCTGCCACTTCGTGGCAGCGTCCCGGGGCTATTTCCCCCCATACCTTTACTACACGCGACAGAAAATACAAACTATTTTTAGGTGGTCTGTCGTAGTCAACAGACCACCTCTTAATTTCGTCAGAATTTTCTTTATTATTTATTTCTTTATTATTTATTTTTATTTTTCCACCACTTTCTTGTGAACACAATATCTCAAAATCAACTCGATCAATTTTCTTCAAATTTTTGTCAATTATCAGGCCATATCAGATCAAGTTCCCCTATCTTTTTCAAGGTCATCAGGTCATCGTGACGTCATCAAGGCGCCATTTTGTGAAATCACATTATCAATCATATCTTCATAACGAGTCATCAAAAATGAACCATATTTGACATACATTAACTTCAGGTCACGGGTCAACATAAAATGTCATCAAAATCCGTGCACGCATCATGACGCGCACGAACGCGCGCGTCAAAATTTAAAAATGCTCCAAATCACTTTTTAATCAAATTAGGGTATGGTTCAGGACATTTTACGCATTTTAAAGTTTCCTGTCCGTGCGCGTCCGCGCGCGCGTTGTGCGCGTCCGCGCGCGCGTTATGCGCGCGCACAGCGCGTAGAGAACGTAAAAACGCCATTTTTCGCATGTTTCATCGTCCTGATACTATTCTTGACAATTTCCAACGATTTACAGTCATTCTCGACCTTCCATAATGTCGTACGCGCGCGTCAAACTTTCAAATTCGTGCACACGTCAATGGGCATTCTAATGTACAAAGTGGTAAAAACATGCCCATCTAGAATTCGCCATAGCTCCTCAGAATATACGGAAACCCCCCAATTTCTTTACATATTCTGAAAGCCTGTGAGTTGTAGATTTGAAATCATGTAGAATTTTTGCCGATCTCATGTTCTAACGTCATCATATTTGCATATGAACTCAAAAAAATGATTTTGAAAAAATGACGTCATCATTTTTGTATTCATTTGCTAATATTTCAGTAATAGGTGATCGATTTTCTTCCAAATTTTGATATGTTATAGCTGAGACAATTCTCTACAAGATGAGCTACCACCATTTTTCATTTTGATGACGTCATCATAGTGAAATTTTCAATCTAAGATGCCTTGTCTGAATTTTCCCTATTTGCGTGTTATGTCTATGAAAGATGATTTTTTTTCGAATGATGAATCTACATGACATCGTTCTCTGAGCAGTATCTCAGTTGTTGTTGGTCTATTTCCTTCCAGATTTTAATATGTTGTAGCTGAGACTATAAGCTTTTATTAGTAAGCCCTCCAATTTTTGATCAGATGTCGGGATCATGCCCAATTTTTCACTACAAAATGATACCTCATTCAGCTCTGTAGCTGCAAAATTAACGAAGTTACAGTCATTTTTATGTCGAAAAATGAGCGCAGTTAATTTCTTTTGTTTTCTATTGTTTTTATAGGAAAAAAAAGTCAAAAGTTGTGATCTCGGACCATCCATTCAAACACAAAAACTTTTATAACTTTCTTAAAATTAAAGCTAACAAGATGAAACTTTCAGCAATTACAGATAATAACAGTATGAACATTATGTGAAACTGTCTCATAAAAAAACAAAGGGTAACCATTAATTAATTAATTAATTAGGTGATTATTTTTTCTTTTCGTTCCATATTAAATGTATTTATCTCATTTTTATATATGTGTGTATATATATAATATACTGATTTCCGCTCGAAATCTCTTTTATTTCACCATGCAATCTTATTTTGTAATGTTAGATCAACTGTATATAATATGTTTTGTTTAGTAGTTTTCTCCCTCTCAAACAATTACTTTAATTAAACAAAAATCTTTTTTTTAATATATAATATTGTATCATTCGATTAGGGGGTCTACATCACACAAGCTAACATTTTTAGTAGATCCCTCCACATATCCTTTTGTCATCTTTCTATGTCATATCCATGTATTCTGTTTTTGCAGTGTTTGTAACTTGTACATATTGTTGTAATTTCATTGTAAATGTGGAATCTGAATAAAATAAAATAAAATCAAAATCAAATCAAATTATTTTGTGACTGCATGTGATTTTGTGTATGTAAAAATGAAGCGTTTACTGAAATTATCAAGTCATCAAAGTCAAATGCAGGATATTTGTAAATAGAACAGACAAGGACATTGGTTCTATCATCTGGTAAGGATCTTGTTGTATACTTAGTTAATTAATACCATAATTAGTTATTTAATTAAGTAGCCATTTTCATCAATAAGTTAACTAAATACTGCAAATTTGTCGAAGAACTGAAGTTGAAAATTGTACATCCATCTGGATAAAAAATATTGACCGAAAATAGGTGTTAATATTCTTTTAAAAAAGATAATTACACTAATTAATACATAATTATGAGAAAACTATTCCAATTTTCTTGTGTGCAGGTTTTCAGTTTAAAACTTTAAATTATCATCTATTTTGTCAAAGCAAATTTACATTTTTGCACGGCTTGGGAAAATTAAAGGATTTGAATTTCTTGCTGAATTAAATCCAAATGATTAGTAATTTAAGCAATAAAATACAGTAAAATTTAGAATGACATGAACTATAATTCAGAGATGTTATTTACTTCAAAATTACGTTTCTATTCTAAAAAATATGATTATTAATCTCCTCTGCATTATTTTCAATGATTGTATGATGGGGGGGGGGGGGGGGGGGGCCTACAGCTACGCACTTTGTTTTGTATGTGGAGCGCATTATTCTCCCCCATAGACAACGCGTATGGTGCGTAGCATAGACTGCAATATAAAATGCACAGATGCAATCGCACACGTTTCATCAAGCGATTTGTCAGTGATTTTCACTGACAAATTTGCTCTCAGCCAATCAGATGCAAGGATTTCAGTAGCTTATAACAGTTGTCGGTAAAAATCACTGACAATACGCTTGATGAAACGCTCCCCCGGATCGCACAGAGCAAAGCGCATGCATCTCCCGGCGGGAAGCCATCGCTTCGCCGTGTCAACTTTGCAATGACATCCCTCAACTTCGCAACTAAAAAAACAGATTTCGGATCGTAGAATTTTCACAAAAATTCACCAACATCAAGAAAACATGTATAGAAAACATCCATTATACCTTAAAGTGAATCCATTATCCAAGATTTATGAGAAAAAAACACTGACAATCAAGCTCTCGGGGGAAAAAGTGGTGTGCTGATCGCAACGATGAAAAATTGCATAGGGTGCGCGCGCCGGTATTCGGTCACTTAAAAAGAAATCGCCGCTAATATGAATACCTATCTCTTTAAATTGACAATCTACCATCAAAAGAACCGCAAAATTGTCCTTTAAATAATTATCAAAATAATTTAAAACATGGAAACTTACCCAAAAAAATATCGCCGACAGAAGAAGGAGAAGTTTTCCGCCCAGTATTCGGTCGGCGCCGTCCACGATTCAGTCACGCGATAGTGCGCTGCATCTCGGGAGAGTTATATAACCATTTTTGTCACATTTTTGCGTTTTTAGGCATTTTCTGTGGCTTCTATATATTCATACTTAAATGTATGAGAATTTTTATCCATTAAAATCCACAAATCGAAGCTCTAGGGTCAGAAATAATGCACAAAATGTATTTCTAAAAAGAGCAAAGCGCGTCAGCAAAGTGCAAAGCGCGTCGGCGAAGCGCAAAGCGACAAGTTGCACACAAAGCGCGTTGGCGCAAGGCAATCAATGTTGCCTGACCGAATACTGGAAGAGCGCCATCTCACTGGCAGGGGTGAGGTATATATTCTCTTGCTCATCGCTGAGATCGCCATTTGCAAATTCGCTGCGATAGATGGAAGACCCGGAAGCTCCTCTTCACACACATACTAAATTCATTGCACCTGCACACATAGTTATTTCACCATAGGCGTCTACATATGGCTATGCGTGTTAACTCACGCGCTAACGGAACCCGGAAGTGCGGAAACTTGGGTAACACTGACCAGTTTCGAGGGTATTTGGAGATCTTTTCCAGGGCGTCCGACCTGAATTGCTTTCAACATTAGAGGTACCTTGTTCATGTGTCTGTTATGTATAGGTTTCGAGCCTCAAAAATTATTCATGAGTTCTTCACAGCTGTTCAAAGAGCTGCGTGACCGAATTCTGGAATATGACCGAATATCGGGCCGCGCACCCTACATGTTGGGTATTGAATGAAAGCTTGTACATTCAGCTACAGCTTGAAAATAACGTCACATGACAAAAATGCTATCAGCCAATGCAAAGGCAGTATTTACGGGGTGTCCCCACAGCCATACGCAAATCGCCCGAACAGCCGCTCGGGAGAATTTACTGCCGCGAGAGCGCACGCATTGTAACGTACCTACTATTCGTGGTGTGGGCCTAAGTAAGAGACTAACGAACGAGAGACAGAATTTTCGGTCTAGAATACCGATTGCTTAAATAATGCAAAGTTTGTGTTCGTTGCGTGTTTTCTTTTGTTTTATCAGAATCGCGCAGTGTGTGGAGACATGAGCACTGCATAGCCCCGGGACTCTGCCACTTTGTGGCAGCGTCGTGAGTCAAACCAGTACGATTCGGTGGGTCTCACAATTTACCAATGTTCAAATGACCATTGGAACATTAGGCCTACGTGTTCGGGATGCCGCAGTAAGGGCACTGCGAAGACTTGGGCAATCTAGCCAGTGTTACCGTAGCCCGACCAGACGCCGTGCTTCGCCATCGCGACAGCGCTGTGTAAGTCTAACTTTGTTATAGTTAGTGTTACCGTTAACCAGAACAGAAAGGCATTTTTTTGTAATATTCATTTCTTCCGAAAACACTTACCGATTGAAATTCGTTACCTGAAACAATACTAATAGTAACTAACAAGACCGGAACCAAAAAACTGTAAACTTTCGTCACCTGAGCTGAGGCTGAGCTCATGAGCTGCTTACAACGAACGTAGAGGGCGTCAATATTTTGCAGTATCAGGGGGTCTCAACTCCGCTTCTGCATCCGGCTTTCCATGGGGGCATTTCCGGCGGGTCAAAAGTGCACACTGCTCCCACTTTTCATGTATTAGCCTATGAAGCCAACTTTTTTTCAGTGTACCAGCGAAAACCAGATTTTAGCCGGCGCGCAGCGCGTAAAGTTATTGAAATTATAAATTTGAATATTCATGAGCTTTTATAACTAATTAACATAAAATTAAACTTTACTTGCCGTATACTGTACTTTTGCAGCAAAAATGTGCAGAAGATAATGAAGAACTAGAAGACAAAGATAAAGAAGAAGAAAAAAAGAAGACGAAGAAGATGAAATAGAAGACGAAGAAGAAAAAAGAAGAGGACGAGGAAAAGTAAGAAGAGGAAGAAGAAAAGGAAGATGAAGAAAAGAAGACGAAAAAGAAGATGAAGATGAAAAGGAAGTGCAAGAAGAAGAAAAAAAAGATGAAGAAAAAAATGAAGAGGAAGAGGAGGAAGAAGAGGAAGAGGAGGAAGAACAAGAGGAAGAAGAAGAAGAGGAAGAAGAAGAAGAAGAAGAAGAAGAAAAAGAAGAAGAAGAAGAGGAGGAGGAAGAAGAAGCCCTCCTTCGATATTGAATTTCCCTTCATTGAACGCTTTTCATGTGCCTTGCAGATCTGGCATATCATATGTCAAGTAAAAGTACAAAGGGAAAATTTGCTCCCCATGACCTCATATATGTATCACCATGCACTGGCTTCTGGTGCGTGTACCCCCCCCCCCCCCCCCCCCCACACACACACACACAAAAACCCAAAACAAAACAAAAACACAACAAACAAAAACAAAAAAGGCACAAAACAAAACCCAACAAACAGCAACAAACCTAAAAAATCTGATTTGATTTTTGTCTTCTTCTTCTTCCTCTTCTTTTTTCTTCTTCATCATCTTTTTTCTTCATCTTCTTGTAAAATGAGTCCATCAACAGAAAACCCACACAATTCAGTCTATCATCCAGTTATTCAAGGTTGCATATAAGGCTGTATTTACACCAATCTACCTTCACACTTCAGAACACATGCCATATTGTGCCTGCATCATCATCAGCATCACCACCACATCTTTCACAAAATTATGGGGAAAAAAAACAAATAGAAGTTTCTCAGTGTGAAATGATGTTTATTAAACTAACTCACTTATCAACATAAAAGTTAATGCTCTCTTGAAATGCAATATACAGATTGTAACATGTTGTTCATGGACAACAAATCACGGGGCAGGTGAGGGGGCGGCATACCAACTGCTATTTTATTTCAGTTTGTAAGCAAACAAGTTTAAATCTAGTGACATCCGATATATAGGTGGATTATAATGTATATCCATGTACATCCCTTCAATCTATCATCAGAATATACAAGACATAAAAGTCCAAAGAGACCACCTTACTGCCCAAAATGATGAGGCGATGTTTGTCCAAATATTGGTAGTTTTGAAAATTTTGGGGTGGGCTGAAACTCCCAAGCGCCTGATTCGTTTGCCTAGAAACATGCCTGAGGTGGATCAATTCACATCTGGTGCATGTTCTCTCTAGCACCACCAGGAGATGTTAGAAATTGAAACAACTAGGAGGATGTACATGAGATGATGTTAGAAATTAACATATTTCCTCCCCCCCCCCCCCCCCCCGCCTGGTTCTGGAGAACGAGATGTTTGAAATTTACATAGCTTTTACAATTGGGGGCCCTCGCCCTGGCCCTCCTGGGGGCCACATGTACCATTTTAGCAACTTTGGGTCCCTACCCCTAAGGATGATTCCTACCAAGTTTGGTTAAATTCCGATCATGTGTTTTGGAGAAGATCAGAATGTACATTTTACCTGGCAGCGCCCCCCCCCCCCCCTCCAGTATGTTACCCACACAGGGCCCCTATAGGGCCACTCAGAGAAATTTCATGAACAACATTCATTCTTCATCTATAGAGGTATCTCCATACACAATACCACGTCTGAGCTATGCCTGGTTCTGGAGAAGAAGATGTTTACATAGCTTTTACAATTGGGGGCCTTCCCCCTGGGCCCCCTGGGCCCCCCTGGGGGCCACATGTACCATTTTAGCAACTTTGGGTCCCCTACCCCTAAGGATGATTCCTACCAAGTTTGGTTGAATTCCAATCATGGGTTTTGGAGAAGATGAAAATGTAAAAAGTTAACGGACGACGGACAACGGACAAATTTCCATCGCAATAGCTCACTCGAGCCTTAGGCTCAGGTGAGCTAAAAAGGAAGAAATTACAGATTATAGAACCATTTGCATTTCAAGAAAAATTATCATAGGATTTATCACTTAAGGTTGAAGATCAAATAAATATGATTACATCTTAATGCACTACTTATGCATACAATTATAAACACACGTTGCATTAAAGATGATGAACTAAAATCATATTTCATAATGTAGTCATGCCACATTTTTCTAACTCTATTTCTAAATTACATTGGAATTTAAAGGAAAATTATTTAATTTTGAAAATTTATTGGTTATAGTTTGAATTTAAATTACTGCATTATTCTGAGGTGACATGATAACTGACTGTACTTAAAAGGTTTTTATCAAATATTTTTTTGAAGTGTGAAAAGAATTTAGAATTAGGCTCAAGATTAATCACTTTCTCATAATCATGTCTCAAATGGGCCAATCGTACCAATTGCAATATATTTTTAATTACGTGTACATGGACATGTGCACCTACAAAAGGTAAATCCGATGTAAAATTTAGTCTTTGCTTTTATTTCAAAATTACGAATTAGGGGGTGTATCTATAAATGATCTTGAAGTGAAATGTCAAGTGATTGCAATAAGGGCCATTCAACCCTGAACCACCCCCCCCCCCCCAACAAAAAAAATGGAAAAAATCAATAAATAAATACATGAAAGTTACAAATCTGTTTGTTTCCCCTTTGAATAATATGTTAGCTCTTTCTTTTGACCCAAACTTTGACATTCAATTTCCAGCTCAGAAATAGCATTCCTGACATTTAGAATAAATGTAATTGCCATTATGTAAATTAGCAATAAATCTCGAGAGAAATTAATTAATTAAACTTTATGTTTAAATGATAATAAATATAAAAATACTTTGATCCTTAATGACTCCGTTACTTGACACGTAACAAGCAATGTAACTGATGAGCTTCCTTGGACAACCTGCATTATAAAAACAAAAAGAAAGGACAAACAAAAATTAAACTTCTTGTAGACTGTGGACTGGATTTTAAAGAAGGAAACAAATATGGGTACATCTATCAAGGGGCGGATCCAGGATTTTGTATAAGGGGGGAGGGCATACAAATGCTGGATTGTCAACTTTGGGAAACTGCTAGGAGGGAGATCCGTACATTGTTTGGTCTTGCCAGCCCTCTAAATATCGCTCAGTGGGGGGTGGGGGAGGGGGGTTATGGGGTCCTGTTTCCCTCCATAAATATCTGACACGAAAACTAAACAAGAACAAAACCAAAAACAAAAAAGGTTTTCCGTTCTAAAAGGGGGGCACAATGTATACTGCTGTTTGAAAGGGGGGGGGGCACGGGTCGGGATTGTTCCCCCTCCCCCCCCCCCCCCCAAAAAAAAAAAACCAACAACAAAAAAACCCACCACTGCATTTGTTCTTCCTTCTTAATTATAGAAATGTAAATCTAAGTTTAAATCAGACGTACATATTTTCATCTTCCATTCCAAATTCGATCCTAGACCAAGGCATTAATAGTAAACTTTAAAACGGCTAAATCAAAATAATTTACTGAACTTTAGAATTTTGATTTTGACTGCATAGACTATGTCGGTAGAAATCTAAGTCTATTAATAATAAGATCTAATCTTACAGAGCTACTACTAAGACTAAGCAATGGAATATTGAAATTTACACCAATTATGTGGGCTTAGAGGTCTACATTTTCAAAAAACAATTTACCTTTCCAGTTCAACTTGGGTTTCCTGCAGTGAGTGGATGACAATAATCTACAGCCCAGCCCCAGGTAGGGTCTATCAGTTTTTAGTATCACGATATTGAATGATCTGGTCCTGGTCCCCCTGCGTTTCTCTACTTCGGTCCAAGGCAATAGCTCTGCAATCAAAAGAGAACAAGAGGTTAGAATCATAGTAGTAATTAAAAGCATGCCACAGATCTACTGTTTAAATTAATAATATAACTCGCACATGAAGGCCCTATGTACTCTCTCGTCTCAGTGACAGTGGTGACTCGTCATGGTTGTCACTACAGAGTACAGTAGGCCCTACACAAAATAAATTGGGACAGCTCTCAGTAGCAGCATAAGGTTACACTGTATATAATAAAGAACATTTTAATCTGGTCCAGCATGATTCAAGACATTATCATTCAAATTTTAAGTTGATCTTTCTAGACCCTCCTTAAACAAAGTTCAAGGCGAGGCCAAAGGCCTAACTCTAAGTCTAAGTTAGGCCTAGAATAGATCCAGGCTATCGTAGCCGTAGGCAAAGCGCAGTTTTCCGGCCAGGATCGGCGCACCCAAAACTAACAGACCGCTGGGCAAGATCTTACCCGGCGCGGCCCACCTCTAGCTCCCCAGAGTGAGGATCTTGCGCATTCAGTGGCATGATCAATCTTGAACAGGTCCACATCTACCGCAGATTGTCGGTAATGAAGCCATGCACTTTACTTTTTAGGCTTGAGCACTATCATAATATACAGATCTTCGGAAAATATCTCATCTTCTCGAAAAATATTACAAGTAGACTATTCAAAATGACCGTTTTAGAGTTCAATCAAAGATAATAATTTTGTTTTGTCATGCATGAGAAGGGGGGCTGGGTGGGATGTGGGATAATACGTTTTGTACAGTGAACTCACTGGCAGCCACGACGAACACATCCCAATTATTAAGAGGAATGTTAAACAAAATACATATTTACTTACATTTCATGGCATCATACGGCATTACTTTGATGAGAATGTCCACCGGAGAATTTTCTGTTTTCGTGAGACTTACAAGACAAACTCCTTCTAAAACAGAAAATTCTCAAAAACAAAGTTTTTTTGAGATTTGTGTTGAAATGGCACAAAAGCAGCACTACCCGCACGGCCGCCATTTTCCCTATTTCGTGTCCAAATTGTAGGGAATTGTGGGAATGAAAAAAATGAATTATGTATGATCTTATACATAAAACATTATGTTAATATGAGCAACTAACCAATCATCGAACAGTATTTGACGAGTTTTTGACGTCATTCCTCATGAATAAACATTTATTGAAATTGACCCTCCTAGCTCACTGTTCAAATTGGCCAAAGCTCCCACAATGCATCCAATGCAAAGCCTATGGAATGTCAAAGGTCAGATTTTAGTTGGCCCTCTAGCCCTCCTTCGGAGGGCATACTGTGTATGATCGAATCTCTTTGTGCAGTATCAAGGGAGGGGTCTCCACTCCGCTTCTGCATCCGGCTTTCCATGGGGGCATTTCCGGCGGGTCAAAAGTGCACACTGCTCCCACTTTTCATGTATTAGCCTATGAAGCCAACTTTTTTTCAGTGTACCAGCGAAAACCAGATTTTAGCCGGCGCGCAGCGCGTAAAGTTATTGAAATTATATATTTGAATATTCATGAGCTTTTATAACTAATTAACATAAAATTAAACTGTACTTAGGCGTATACTGTACTTTTGCAGCAAAAATGTGCAGAAGATGATGAAGAACTAGAAGACAAAGATAAAGAAGAAAAAAAGAAGAGGAAGAAGATGAAATAGAAGACGAAGAAGAAAAAAAGAAGAGGACGAGGAAAAGGAAGAAGAGGAAGAAGAAAAGGAAGATGAAGAAAAGAAGACGAAAAAGAAGATGAAGATGAAAAGGAAGTGCAAGAGGAAGAAGAAAAAAAAAGATGAAGAAAAAAAAAGATGAAGAAAAAATGAAGAGGGAGAGGAGGAAGAAGAGGAAGAGGATGAAGAAGAAGAAGAAGAAGAAGAGGAGGAGGAGGAAGAAGAAGCCCTCCTTCGATATTGAATTTCCCTTCATTGAACGCTTTTCTTGTGCCTTGCAGATCTGGCATATATGTCAAGTAAAAGTACAAAGGAAAAATTTGCTCCCCATGACCTCATAATATACCATGCATTGGCTTCTGGTGGATGTACCCCCCCCCCCCCCCCCCCCACACACAAAAAAAAAACCCACAAAAAAACACAAACAAAAACAAAAAGGCACAAAACAAAACCCAACAAACAGCAACAAACAAACAAACCTAAAAATCTGATTTGATTTTTGTCTTCTTCTTCTTCCTCTTCTTTTTTCTTCTTAATCTTCTTCTTTTTTCTTCATCTTCTTGTAAAATGAACCCACACAATTCAGTCTATCATCCAGTTATTCAAGGTTGCATAAGGCTGTATTTACACCAATCCACCTTCACACTTCAGAACACATGCCATATTGTGCCTGCATCATCATCATCACCATCACCACCACATCTTTCACAAAATTATGGGGGAAAAAAACAAATAGAAGTTTCTCAGTGTGAAATGATGTTTATTAAACTAACTCACTTATCAACATAAAAGTTAATGCTCTCTTGAAATGCAATATACAGATTATAACATGTTGTTCATGGACAACAAATCACGGGGCAGGTGAGGGGGGGGGGGGCATACCAATTGCTATTTTATTTCAGTTTGTAAGCAAACAAGTTTAAATCTAGTGACATCCGATATATAGGTGGATTATAATGTATATCCATCTACATCCCTTCAATCTATTATTAGAATATACAAGACATAAAAGTCCAAAGAGACCACCTTACTGCCCAAAATGATGAGGCGATGTTTGTCCAAATATTGGTAGTTTTGAAAATTTCGGGGTGTACTGAAACTCCCAAGCGCCTGATTCGTTTGCCTAGAAACATGCCCCAGATTGATGGCGCAACCATTGCACAGATGATAACAAGAGCCCCAGGGGGCGCGACGCTCACCTGAGGTGGATCAATTCACATCTGGTGCATGTTCTCTCTAGCACCACCAGGAGATGTTAGAAATTGAAACAACTAGGAGGATGTACATGAGATGATGTTAGAAATTAACATATCCCCCCCCCCCCCCCCCCGCCTGGTTCTGGAGAAGGAGATGTTTTAAATTTACATAGCTTTTACAATTGGGGGCCCTCCCCCTGGGCCCCCTGGGGGCCACATGTACCATTTTAGCAACTTTGGGTCCCCTACCCCTAAGGATGATTCCTACCAAGTTTGGTTAAATTCCGATCATGTGTTTTGGAGAAGATCAGAATGTACATTTTGCCTGCCAGCGCCCCCCCCCCCTCCAGTATGTTACCCCCACAGGGCCCCTATAGGGCCACTCAGAGAAATTTCATGAACAACATTCATTCTTCATCTATAGAGGTATCTCCATACACAATACCAAGTCTGAGCTATGCCTGGTTCTGGAGAAAAAGATGTTTGAAATTTACATAGCTTTTACAATTGGGAGCCCTCCCCCTGGGCCCCCCTGGGGGCCACATGTACCATTTTAGCAACTTTGGGTCCCCTACCCCTAAGGATGATTCCTACCAAGTTTGGTTGAATTCCAATCATGGGTTTTGGAGAAGAAGATGAAAATGTAAAAAGTTAACTGACGACGCACGACGGACGACGGACAAATTTCAATCGCAATAGCTCACTCGAGCCTTAGGCTCAGGTGAGCTAAAAAGGAAGAAATTACAGATTATAGAACCATTTGCGTTTAAAGAAAAATTATCATAGCTATCGCAGGATAGCTTCAAGAATTTGATGAAAGGGATTATCACTTAAGGTTGAAGATCAAATAAATATGATTACATCTTAATGCACTACTTATGCATACAATTATAAACACACGTTGCATTAAAGATGAACTAAAATATTTCATAATGTAGTCATGCCACATTTTTCTAAATTACATTGGAATTAAAAGGAAAATTATTTGATTCTGAAAATTTATTGGTTATAGTTTGAATTTAAATTACTGCATTATTCTGAGGTGATTGATAACTGACTGTACTTAAAAGGTTTTTATCAAATATTTTTTTGAAGTGTGAAAAGAATTTAGAGTTAGGCTCAAGATTAATCACTTTCTCATAATCATGTTTCAAATGGGCCAATCGTACCAATTGCAATATATTTTTAATTACGTGTACATGGACATGTACACCTACAAAAGGTAAATCCAATGTATTCTTTAGTCTTTGCTTTTATTTCAAAATTACGAATTAGGTGGTGTATCTATAAATGATCTTGAAGTGAAATGTCAAGTGATTGCAATAAGGGCCATTCAACCCTGAACCACCCCCCCCCCAACAAAAAAAATGGAAAAAATCAATAAATAAATAAAGGAAAGTTACAAATCTGTTTGTTTCCCCTTTGAATAATATGTTAGCTCTTTCTTTTGACCCAAACTTTGACATTCAATTTCCAGCTCAGAAATAGCATTCCTGACATTTAGAATAAATGTAATTGCCATTATGTAAATTAGCAATAAATCTCGAGAGAAATTAATTAATTAAACTTTATGTTTAAATGATAATAAATATAAAAATACTTCGATCCTTAATGACTCCGTTACTTGACACGTAACAAGCAATGTAACTGATGAGCTTCCTTGGACAACCTGCATTATAAAAACAAAAAGAAAGGACAAACAAAAATTAAACTTCTTGTAGACTGTGGACTGGATTTTAAAGAAGGAAACAAAAATGGGTACATCTATCCAGGGGCGGATCCAGGATTTTGTATAATAAGGGGGGGGGGGCATACAAATGCTGGATTGTCAACTTTGGGAAACTGCTAGGAGGGAGATCCGTATATTGTTTGGTCTTGCCAGCCCTCCAAATATTGCTCAGTGGGGGGAGGGGGTTATGGGGTCCTGTTTCCCTCCATAAATATCTGACACGAAAACTAAACAAGAACAAAAACAAAAACAAAAAAGGTTTTCCGTTCTAAATGGGCACAATGTATACTGTTGTTTGAAAGGGGGGGCACGGGCCGGGATTGTTCCCCCCCCCCCCCAAAAAAAAAAAAACAAACACAAACAAAAAACAACAAAAAAATCACCGCTGCATTTGTTCTACCTTCTTAATTATAGAAATGTAAATCTAAGTTTAAATCATTTAACAGACGTTCATATTTTCATCTTCCATTCCAAATTTGATCCTAGACCAAGGCATTTAGTAAACTTTAAAACGGCTAAATCAAAATAATTTACTAGACTTTAGAATTTTGATTTTGACTGCACAGAGTATGTCGGTAGAAATCTAAGTCTATTAATAATAAGATCTAATCTTACAGAGCTACTGCTAAGACTAAGCAATGGAATATTGAAATTTACACCAATTATGTGGGCTTAGAGGTCTACATTTTCAAAAAACAATTTACCTTTCCAGTTCAACTTGGGTTTCCTGCAGTGAGTGGATGACAATAATCTACAGCCCAGCCCCAGGTAGGGTCTATCAGTTTTTAGTATCACGATATTGAATGATCTGGTCCTGGTCCCCCTGTGTTTCTCTACTTCGGTCCAAGGCAATAGCTCTGCAATCAAAAGAGAACAAGAGGTTAGAATCATAGTAGTAATTAAAAGCATGCCACAGATCTACTGTTTAAATTAATATTACTCGCACATGAAGGCCCTATGTACTCTCTCGTCTCAGTGACAGTGGTGACTCGTCATGGTTGTCACTACAGAGTACAGTACACAAAATAAATTGGGACAGCTCTCAGTAGTAGCATAAGGTTATACTGTATATAATAAAGAACATTTTAATCTGGTCCAGCATGATTCAAGACATTATCATTCAAATTCTAAGTTGATCTTTCTAGACCCTCCTTAAACAAAGTTCAAGGCGAGGCCGAAGGCCTAACTCTAAGTCTAAGGTACGCCTAGAATAGATCCAGGCTATCGTAGCCGTAGGCAAAGCGCAGTTAGCCGGCCAGGATCGGCGCACCCAAAACTAACAGACCGCTGGGCAAGATCTTACCCGGCGCGGCCCAGCTCCCCAGAGTGAGGATCTTGCACATTCAGTGTCATGATCAATCTTGAACAGGTCCACATCTACCGCAGATTGTCGGTAATGAAGCCATGCACTTTACTTTTTAGGCTTGAGCACTATCATAATATACAGATCTTCGGAAAATATCTCATCTTCTCGAAAAATATTACAAGTAGACTATTCAAAATGACCGTTTTAGAGTTCAATCAAAGATAATAATTTTGTTTTGTCATGCATGAGAAGGGGGACTGGGTGGGATGTGGGATAATACGTTTTGTACAGTGAACTCACTAGCAGCCACGACGAACACATCCCAATCATTAAGAGGAATGTTAAACAAAATACATATTTACTTACATTTCATGGCATCATACGGCATTATTTTGATGAGAATGTCCCCCGGAGGATTTTCTGCTTTCTTGAGACTTACAAGACAAACTCCTTCTGTAACGACGCGGGGAAAATAATGCAGATTCCAGGCTTGCAGTTTGAAGTGAAGTCACTTTTATTCCACAGAAAAAGAACAGCCTCTGTGTATGAACATACATAATAGAGACATAAATCCCAACATGTCAAATAAGGTGATAAATAAATCACACACAGTAAAATAGGGCAAGATTAACAGCATAACTGGTAAACTGAACAATCCGTAGTGCTGGAACAATTACCTAGACTTTGAAGCCATACCTGGTAAAAAAGCACATCATTGTTCTACATTCACATAGTAGCACCCTAAATGTGTTTTTCACTGAAATTAACATGGCTACAAATTTGGGCACTAACAAAGATTGCATTACTGTATACATGTAGGCCTATACTGCAATACAATTGTGTCCAGCAGAATTTACAATTATACATCCAGATCCATAGGATTATAGATCAAAATTACTCGTTTATCAACTGGAGATAACACAATACAATTGGCAATTGGATAAAATACAAAACCAACTGACCCTAGTGTGTTTTCACTGAAATTACCATGGCTACAAATTTGGGCACCAACAGAGGTTGCATTGCTGTATATACTGCAATGCAATTGCGTCCAACAGAATTACAATTATACATCCATAGGATTATAGATCAAAATTACTCGTTCATCAACTGAAGACAATACAATTGGCAATTGCATAAAATACAAAACCAGCTGATAATATAAATAAAACTCTCATGTTACAAACTACTTGTTGTTGCAAACAAATGCTTACACAACTCACCAGTCTACTTCTATACGGAGCTTCACGTCTCCACAACCATCAGGATAGGTAGAGAATACCAGAGACCCCTAACGTTACTCTCAACAGTTAGACCTGAGGTTAACAAACGATAAATTACTAATTAACTGGAAAACACAGTTCAAGGAAATCATGTTACTCTAGTTCTTAAGTGTATCTCGATAAATTATTTTACAGATCAATTGTATAGGGTGAGGAATGCGAATATAACAGTGCATAGATTGCATACAGTACAGTGCAAGGTTTAATACATGTCCGTACAGTTACTAATGGCAACGCTATGCAATGACACATCACACTCCTCACAATGCATCACTAAGCCATCAGTAATAGAAAAGGTTTGATCATAATTTTCTCTTCCCATAAATGAATACACATATTTACAGTCAAGACAAGCAATCAATATGATTAAAATCTGTGACAGCTAGGTTCATCACAATCATCAAAATATGCAACATACGTACCAAAGATCAGAATTTGACCTTCAAGTCTATCTCTCGAAAACAACAGTCAATGCATGTAGAGTATTCGAGTCGAGTATGAGCGCGGCAAACAAGTTCAATCTCAATTGATATTATATTGCGCGCCCCCAACTATTCACCTTACCCACTTATGTCCACAGAGGGCGCAAGGAATATGCTACATTGAATACAAACATAGCCCAGATATGATACATGTATTATACAAATAATGAATGTTTAAATGAGTGCAATGGAAAGAATATTTTCATGAGTTGAAAGATGGAATGTTCCATTCAATGAGGCGAAGCCGAATTGAATGGAACAGATTCCATCTTTCAACGAATGAAAATATTCTTTCCATTGCACGAATGAAAAAAATTCATTATTTGTTTTATACAACATCTGAGTAGATCCTATATAAGTGCGTTGTATTATTATTATTATTATTATTATTATCCTTGTTATTTGTAGAATAAAATAAATATATGTACGGTACTTACAATTGCTGCGATCAAATGCCAAAGGTTACGGCGCTGGGCCGGTCGCTCGCGAGCGTGAAATAACACATAGATCTACGGGCAAAGTCCGGTAGTATCATTACGTGCGCTGTATCGCAGCCGCGCATTACACTGAAAAGGTCGAGGCGTTGAATGGAAAAAAATCGTATGGAACAAAAATGCACGCTAGCTAGCTCTAAACCATGGAATGGAACAAATATTTAATAACATGTGACCTATTATTCTCCAATCAAATTACAAGGATCTACTCAGGTGTTGTATAAAAAAACAATATTTCACACAAAGTTGTGCATTACAACATCTTCCCCGCTTGGGGGAAACGATTCGTCCCGAATGTTTCAGTCTTAACCAAATCTCTTAAATTTCTATACACCTGCTATTTTCAAATCATCTCTAATTCCAACACATCCCCAAAACTCTCCTACTCTAAAACACAACTTGTATCCTTAAAAATATCCATCAGCTTATTCCCCTATTTTGTCAATGTTTTAACATTGCAAAAGTATCTTCCTTACACTACAAACAAGAATCATCACAAAACACAACACTGAATAAATTCTCCACACCAATGGTGGTGTATCACCTTTGAATCTAATCTTACATCTACAGCATCTTAAATCATCATAACCAATGAATGTAAATTTCAAAAGGCTAAATACCCTGTCTGCTGGTTCATTGAAAAAAAATAATAGTATATAATTCTGCATAGTCATAAAACGAGCATAACACTATCATGCTTTGCAAATGCTCAGTGAAATTTGTGATGCGCACAGTAGTCAGTCACATGCCCAAGTCTATGGGGGTTTCCGAACGGTTGATGCCGGAGCATGGAAGGGATTATGATGTGTCCCTTTTGTCATCCTTTGAGATCTTCTAAGCGTGACCGGCTGATCATTGTGGTCACCACTGTCATCTGTTTCTTGTAAAATTATCCAGTAGGGAGGAGGTTCTTCTTCATCTTCACTGTCAGACTCAGTAAAGAAGTTGTCTTCGTATTTTCCTTCAGGCTCTTGGAGTACTACATCATCCACACTCAAGAGGTCTGGTAGCTCCCTTTCACGTGGATCCAGGATGAGCAACTTCCTATTGACCTTCTTTTCTGGACCTCCCAGGAGGGGACGGATAGTGTACACATCTTGGGCTTCATTGATTGCTGACACTACATAGGGTATGCGATGAAACTTGTCCTCCAATTTGTGCCTGCCGTCATATGCACATCGCTTGAGTAACACCCGATCACCCACTTCGAATGAGGCACTCATGGGCAGGGCATCGTGTCTCTCCTTCTCGGCCTGTTGGGCTTGCTGAATGTGTCTCTTGGCATACTCATTAGCTCGTCGAGTTGCCTCTGCTTGTTCTGCGACATAGTCTTCATTCCAATTTATGTCAACAATGGAGAAAAGTTGATCTAGCGGTGTGTACGGTTCCCTTCCAAACATGAGGCGGTACGGTGATAGACCTGTGACACAATGGGGGGTGCAGTTATAGAGAAACACCAGCTGACTAATCAAGTCTGGCCAGTTCCTTCTGTCAGCTGGGGAAAGAGACCTTATCATGGCACACAAGGTTCTGTTAAATCGCTCTGTCTGGCCATTCCCTTGGGGATGATAAGGGCTGGTTCGAGACTTGTGGATTCCATACATGCGACAGAGCTCTCGTATCAATGCACTCTCAAAGTTTTTGCCCTGGTCTGAATGAATCCTAAGCGGAGTGCCATAGCGGGTAAACCATGCCTCATGTAGAACACGTGCAACAACAGGGGCAGTCTGGTTCCGACAAGGGATGGCCTGGGCAAACTTGGAGAAGCAGTCAGTCATTACCAAGACATCCTCGAAGCCTCCTTTCCCTTTGTCTAGCTTCAGAAAGTCGATTGCTAACAATTCCATTGGTCTGAAGGCTACAAGGTGTCTCCTGGCCGTACGTACCGTTGGGGTGGGAGCCTTAGCCACCTTGCAGGTGAAACATCTTTTCACGTAGGACTTTACATCCTGGCATAGAGATGGCCAGAAACATCTTAACTTGAGGATGCCGATTGTTCGATTTACACCCTGGTGTCCCCATTCATCATGTGCAAGATGCACAATCTTCTCCCGAAGACAGCCTGGAATCAGGAGCTGGCGACGAGGTCCCATCTCAGAATCTATCACTTGTCGATATAACACCCCTTGGTGTTCCACTAGCTTTGGAAACTGCTTGAGCCATGCCTTTGTCTCTGATGGAGCAAATGTGATCTCATCTCCTGGTTTCCAACCTGTACTCCAGCACTTCCACACTGTCCCGAGGCTCTCATCTTCACGTTGCATCTGAGCTAACTGTGCATGAGTGTACGAAGGGAACACGGCTGGATGTGAAGCCTTGTCTTCATGGATTGGATCTGTTGGGCACTTGCTATCCCGCAACGATGCCGGCAGGACACTAGTATCTGTGACAATGCCAATAACAGCCTTTATCTCATTATCGTTTGCTGGACATCGACTGAGGGCATCAGCACATTTGTTCAATCGGCCAGGCTTGTACCGAATCTCCAAGTTGAAGGATGCCAGCTGTGCAGCCCACCTCTGCTCAGTTGCTCCCAACTGAGCTGTCTGTAAATGAACAAGTGGATTGTTGTCAGTGAGTACAATGCACCGGGAATACTGCAGATAACCCCTGAACTTTTCGGTTACGGCCCACTTGAGTGCCAGAAGCTCGATCTTGAAACTTGAGAAATCCGGATATCTGGTCTCAGCTCCTCGTAACCCTCTGCTGGCATATGCCACCAGATGAAGATTCCCATCATCACTAGCTTGAGAAAGACAGGCTCCTAATCCTTTCAGAGAAGCATCAACCTCTAGATAGAACTCCTGGTCAAATCTTGGGTAAGAAAGAACAGGTGGGGAAGCCAATAACTTCTTGAGCTTCTCGAATGATATCTCAGCTTTGGAGTTCCACTGCCATGTCGCATCAGTGGATGGGTCAATACAAGGCTTCCGTCCCTTCCCCGCTTTCGTACGCGATACCTTCTTTCCAGCCAGACAGTGAAGAGGAGCCGCTACTGCTGCGAACCCAGGTACAAACCTTCTATAATAGGAGGCCAACCCCAGGAAGGAGCTAAGTTCTGCCGGTGAACTGGGGGTAGGCCATTTGGTGATGCGTGCCACCTTATCCTGATCTACTGTAACCCCTTCCTTACTCACTATATGTCCAAAGTGGGAGACCTCAGGTTGGAAGAGTTGGCACTTGGAGCCCTTCAGCTTCAACCCATGCTTCACCAGTCGCTGAAATACTTCGTTCAACGTCTCTACATGCTCCTGAAAGTCCTTGGAAAATATCAGGACGTCATCTAAGTAGAGGATTAACTTCTTCAGGTTCATGTCTCCAAAGACCTGTTCCATAACTCTTTGAAACGTTCCGGGGCTGTTACACAGACCCTGTGGTAGCCTCAAAAACTCATACAGCCCCCAAGGGACCCGGAAAGCAGTGAGGGGGATGGATTTCTCATGCATAGTCACTTGAAAATGAGCTGATGATGAGCTGAAGAACTGGGCACCTGACATTGCCTCTAGCGTCTCCTCTATTCGGGGTAAGGGGAAGGAATCCCTGACTGTGATGGCATTCAGCTGTCTGTAATCAATGCAAAGTTGAAGTTCCCCCGACTTCTTGCGAACCAAGACAACGGGACTCGCATAAGGACTCTTGGATTTTCTGATGATGTTCCTGTGTAACAAATCCTGAAGGAACTTCTGCCATCTGTTCTGGGTGGATCCGTCTATAGGGCAGTCTGATCACCTTTTGTGTTGTCAGTTTGATCTCGTGAGGGATTAATTCACACTGACCTAGGTCAAAGTCATCAGTGGAGAACGCATCTTTGTTGGCATGCAGCAACTGTCTGATTATCTGTTCATGTTGAGGGTCCATTTCAGGTAGGTGAATACCGACTGGTAGTTGGTCTTCATCACTTCCCAGCTGCTGGGGGGCTACAGTGTCACTGGTATGGTCTCCACTTGGCTGATCACCACCTGTTAGTACAGTGACCCCTTGCTCAACTAAAACCTCAGACACTTCAACTTCAATGGTCTCCTCCCGGCACCTGGTCAGCACTTCTTCTTGTCCTCGCATTAACACAGCTGAAGCTATCACAGATTTGGGCTGTAAGATAACTTGGTCAGTACTGTTGTTAACTGCAAGAACACAGAAATTCCCTTTTCCTTGAACACAACCTTCTACGATTTGCAGACCTGAATGCGCTTGAGAGGTTCCAGCTTCTACCAACCACAACCCTTGTGTTTCAGTCCTTGCGTCTGCACCCAAAGAACACTGCAAAGTCCTCACAGACCCAGGAGGGATAACTTCCAATATGGCATCAGTCGTAACTTGTCCGTTCCTACGAGGGCTAGCAGTAGGTTGGATAACATTTGACATCTCCAGACTCTTTGCGACCAACCCAAGGGCATCTAACTCCTTCCCTAGCAAGTTACGAAGAGCATTACATCCTAAAAGGATAATAATAATAATAATAATACATTGCATTTATAATGCGCTTAATACAAATGTTTCTAAGCGCCAAAGTATTATTACCCCGGCTGTAGCTAGGCTACCGAATTCGGTGCTCACAGCATTTCAAGGAATAAATTCCTACCGGGTACCCATTTACTACACCTGGGTAGAGAGTGGCAAATGTAGATTAATGTCTTGCCAAAGGACATTAGTGCCGCGGCGGGACTCGAACCGCAAACCATGAGATCCACAGTCCGGTGACGTATCCACTAGAAATCCACTAGAAATCCTTTCTTTCAGTACCATGTACCACCTCCTGTTCAACGATCAAGAAACCCACCAGAGCACTGTATTGACCTATCACCACTTGAGCCTGTACGTAACCCCTCACTGGGATTTCCCTTTCTGCCACACCAACAATCTTGATGGAGAAATCCAACATCCCCATGGGTCCTATCTGCTCCAGTCTCTGGTGAAACACGTCTGATGGTATAAGAGAGGCCTCTGCCCCAGTGTCTAACAAGCAACCTATCTCTGCCGATCCTATATTGGCCATTACCTTAGGACTCTCTGCTAGCAAAATATCGCGAAGACTGACCTGCATTTTCCCTTGAGAGCTTGAAAAATCAGATGTCATGGGCAAAACTGGTACTACCTCTGCTGTGTGGCCCGCGACAGCAGAGCCGTCTAGTTTCCCTGATTCTGGTTCTGGTCTATGCCTTGATGCTGGTCCTTATTCTGTGGGAAGTCGCTCTTGTAGTGCCCTTTCTGATGACACTTGTGACAGACTACTTCTGCCAGTGGTCTGCGTCTTGGTCTAGCTTGCTGCATGGACTGGAGTTGGTGACGAAGGCCGGCCACTTCCTCCTTCAGGGTGGTAACCATCGTGGTTAGCTCTTTCTGTGAGTCCACCAGATGCTGTACGGATTGTTGGCTCTCAGCCCCTGCAATCTCTCGCACCTGACCCATCCGTCTCGGAAACTCATCTTCTCGAAAAAGAAGGAGTGCCTCTCGTCTCATGGCATCAAACCCCCCACCATCCATAGCGAGTTGGATTCGCCGTAGCTCTCTCCGAACCCCAAGATCCCTGGCCCCCTGAGCAAATTGGTCACAAAGGGCTTTGTCCTTGAGCTCCTTTAGGGCGTCAAGCTCCTTCTTTGAGCCAGCTGCAGCCTCCATTTTGTGGTACATCTTTAGTAGCAAGCGGCTAAAGTCAGCGAGCGGTTCACCCTCCTTCTGTTTGCACCCATGAAAGGCACTACTCAGTGACTGGAAGGTTTCTTCTTGCCCGAAGCACAATCGGAGGGAGTCAATAACCTTGTCTGGTTTGAGTCTGGTAGCTTCGGGGAGACACATGACTTCCTCTCTAGCTGGGCCTGCGAGATGATCGATGAGGACCCGCGCCTTCCTGTCATCCGTCAAGTCCAGTGCGCTAATCGCCTCCTCAAATTCTTCCACCCACTCGGATAGACAAGGCTCCCCAGAACGGTAAGGTGGCCCTCGAAACTTAGAGAGGCGACCGACTGGTACTCCTGTCAGTCCGACAATCCGTCGGAATAACTGGGACATTGCGTCAACACCATCTGAGCTACTACTGTCTGCTTTAGAATCATGTGGTGAAGTCATATTGAACTGAGAGGTACTCGGACACTTGTAATGAAAATTCTGCAATGATGGGAAGTATCAAACTTTGCAAACAAGTTAATGTAACAAAAAAAGTCACTACTGTACTGCATGCAATAAGATATTGAAATACAGTTGTTGTTTTCTTTTCATATTCAATATCAAGGTACAATTTATGGACTACCAGTACTACATGTATAGACACAGATACTTTTTTTTTTATATCAAGATGTTACTTATCGTTAAATGCAATTGTTTTAGACTCCAATACCCAAATAAGGTCCATTCATAATTACACTCAAGTGTTAAAAGATGAGGTTTGTCTTCCAGTCCATAAATCAGTCTCTAAAGGTGGTCTATAAGGCCAAGGCTGTTCCTCCCTGTTCCTTTGTCACTGTATCACTAGTAAGCTTCAGAGCTGCTCTCCTTGCCAAGGCTGCAATCCCACTCCTGGCACCATTGTAACGACGCGGGGAAAATAATGCAGATTCCAGGCTTGCAGTTTGAAGTGAAGTCACTTTTATTCCACAGAAAAAGAACAGCCTCTGTGTATGAACATACATAATAGAGACATAAGTCCCAACATGTCAAATAAGGTGATAAATAAATCACACACAGTAAAATAGTGCAAGATTAACAGCATAACTGGTAAACTGAACAATCCGTAGTGCTGGAACAATTACCTAGACTTTGAAGCCATACCTGGTAAAAAAGCACATCATTGTTCTACATTCACATAGTAGCACCCTAAATGTGTTTTTCACTGAAATTAACATGGCTACAAATTTGGGCACTAACAAAGATTGCATTACTGTATATACTGCAATACAATTGTGTCCAGCAGAATTTACAATTATACATCCAGATCCATAGGATTATAGATCAAAATTACTCGTTTATCAACTGGAGATAACACAATACGATTGGCAATTGGATAAAATACAAAACCAACTGACCCTAATGTGTTTTCACTGAAATTACCATGGCTACAAATTTGGGCACCAACAGAGGTTGCATTGCTGTATATACTGCAATGCAATTGCGTCCAACAGAATTACAATTATACATCCATAGGATTATAGATCAAAATTACTCGTTCATCAACTGAAGACAATACAATTGGCAATTGCATAAAATACAAAACCAGCTGATAATATAAATAAAACTCTCATGTTACAAACTACTTGTTGTTGCAAACAAATGCTTACACAACTCACCAGTCTACTTCTATACGGAGCTTCACGTCTCCACAACCATCAGGATAGGTAGAGAATACCAGAGACCCTACTCTCAACAGTTAGACCTGAGGTTAACAAACGATAAATTACTAATTAACTGGAAAACACAGTTCAAGGAAATCATGTTACTCTAGTTCTTAAAAGTGTATCTCGATAAATTATTTTACAGATCAATTGTATAGGGTGAGGAATGCGAATATAACAGTGCATAGATTGCATACAGTACAGTGCAAGGTTTAATACATGTCCGTACAGTTACTAATGGCAACGCTATGCAATGACACCTCACACTCCTCACAATGCATCAGTAATAGAAAAGGTTTGATCATAATTTTCTCTTCCCATAAATGAATACACATATTTACAGTCAAGACAAGCAATCAATATGATTAAAATCTGTGACAGCTAGGTTCATCACAATCATCAAAATATGCAACATACGTACTAGATCAGAATTTGACCTTCAAGTCTATCTCTCGAAAACAACAGTCAATGTAGAGTATGAGCGAACAAGTTCAATCTCAATTGATATCGCGCGCCCACAACTATTCACCTTACCCACTTATGTCCACAGAGGGCGCAAGGAATATGCTACATCAAAGAGATTCGATCATACACAGTATGCCCTCCGAAGGAGGGCTAGAGGGCCAGCTAAAATCTGACCTTTGACATTCCATAGGCTTTGCATTGGATGCATTGTGGGAGCTTTGGCCAATTTGAACAGTGAGCTAGGAGGGTCAATTTCAATAAATGTTTATTCATGAGGAATGACGTCAAAAACTCGTCAAATACTGTTCGATGATTGGTTAGTGGCTCATATTAACATAATGTTTTATGTATAAGATCATACATAATTCATTTTTTTCATTCCCACAATTCCATACGATTTGGACACGAAATAGGGAAAATGGCGGCCGTGCGGGTAGTGCTACTTTTGTGCCATTTCAACACAAATCTCAAAAAAACTTTGTTTTTGAGAATTTTCTGTTTTAGAAGGAGTTTGTCTTGTAAGTCTCACGAAAGCAGAAAATTCTCCGGTGGACATTCTCATCAAAGTAATGCCGTATGATGCCATGAAATGTAAGTAAATATGTATTTTGTTTAACATTCCTCTTAATAATTGGGATGTGTTCGTCGTGGCTGCTAGTGAGTTCACTGTACAAAACGTATTATCCCACATCCCACCCAGTCCCCCTTCTCATGCGTGACAAAACAAAATCATTATCTTTGATTGAACTCTAAAACGGTCATTTCGAATAGTCTACTTGTAATATTTTTCGAGAAGATCAGATATTTTCCGAAGATCTGTATATTGTGATAGTGCTCAAGCCTAAAAAGTAAAGTGCATGGCTTCATTACCGACAATCTGCGGTAGATGTGGACCTATTCAAGATTGATCATGACACTGAATGCGCAAGATCCTCACTCTGGGGAGCTGGGCCGCGCCGGGTAAGATCTTGCCCAGCGGTCTGTTAGTTTCGGGTGCGCCGATCCTGGCCGGCTAACTGCGCTTTGCCTACGGCTACGATAGCCTGGATCTATTCTAGGCCTACCTTAACCCTTAGACTTAGAGTTAGGCCCTCGGCCTCGCCTTGAACTTTGTTTAAGGAGGGTCTAGAAAGATCAACTTAGAATTTGAATGATAATGTCCTGAATCATGCTGGACCAGATTAAAATGTTCTTTATTATATAGGGCCTACAGTCAGTATAAGTAACCTTATGCTGCTACTGAGAGCTGTCCCAATTTATTTTGTGTACTGTACTCTGTAGTGACAACCATGACGAGTCACCACTGTCACTGAGACGAGAGAGTACAAAGGGCCTTCATGTGGGAGTAATATTATTAATTTAAACAGTAGATCTGTGGCATGCTTTTAATTACTACTATGATTCTCTTGTTCTCTTTTGATTGCAGAGCTATTGCCTTGGACCGAAGTAGAGAAACACAGGGGGACCAGGACCAGATCATTCAATATCGTGATACTAAAAACTGATAGACCCTACCTGGGGCTGGGCTGTAGATTATTGTCATCCACTCACTGCAGGAAACCCTGTTGAACTGGAAAGGTAAATTGTTTTTTGAAAATGTAGACCTCTAAGCCCACATAATTGGTGTAAATTTCAATATTCCATTGCTTAGTCTTAGTAGTAGCTCTGTAAGATTAGATCCGACATAGTCTGTGCAGTCAAAATCAAAATTCTAAAGTCCAGTAAATTATTTTGATTTAGCCGTTTTAAAGCTTACTAAAGGCCTTGGTCTAGGATAAAATTTGGAATAGAAGATGAAAATATGTACGTCTGTTAAATGATTTAAACTTAGATTTTCATTACTATAAAATTGTTTGTTTGTTTGTTTTTTGTTTTTTTTTGGGGGGGGGGGCGAAACAATCCCGGCCCGTGCCCCCTTTCAAAAAACAGTATGCATTGTGCCCCTATTTTAGAACGGAAAACCTTTTTTGTTTTTGTTTTTGTTCTTGTTTAGTTTTCGTGTCAGATATTTATGGAGGGAAACAGGACCCCATAACCCCCTCCCCCCTCACCCCACTGAGCGATATTTGGAGGGCTGGCAAGACCAAACAATATACGGATCTCCCTCCTAGCAGTTTGGACAATCCAGCATTTGTATGCCCCTCCTCCCCCCCCCCCCCCCCCTTATTATACAAAATCCTGGATCCGCCCCTGGATAGATGTACCCTTCTTTAAAATCCACATATGAATTTCTCACCCCCTGATTTGTTCACATAATTTGAAGGTTTAATTCTGCTTTAGTCAGCTGTGCGCACATACAAACGCGACTCGAGTACGCGCCCGATCAGCTGGGTGGTCTTGGCATGGGTCCAGGTCATTGCTCTGTATAAATCGGTGTTTTGTTCGCGGCTGTTCTATTATAGCAATGGGGGGCAACGGAGAAGGGAGGGACAGAAGAGCTGCTATTTACGAATCTCACTCCGAGTACACAACAGTGCGTACGCGGGAAGGAAGAATTTTACACTTTCTCATTCGACATGATTCATCCATTTCATCCACGGTATGCAACATATCACTCCACAGCTGTAACGACTGCTCAATTGGCATTCACGGTCGTTCAACACACACATTGGATTGATGCGCCCCGTTTTACAATGGCACGGTCCAAATCGAGCCTATATACGCAGCATTACATACTGTACGTGCTTTATATACATGACATCTTTTTTGCTATGTTTCTTTTTAATTATGCAAAATAGACGGCGGTTTTTTTCGACCAATCAGGACGAACCTGATATCACAAGAAAGAGTAATATTTTGGCTATTTGCTAGTCTTTGCCCCCATACATTTTGACACGTAAGTCAGAAGCTATAGGAGGAATACGAGAGCAATGAGTGCAAAAAAGTGCTTCTCGTCACACAAAAAGCATGAAACCATGCATTTTCAGTCGAAAATAGACGGCGGTTTTTTTCATTCAATTAAAAAATAACTGATATCATGAGATGTAGAATTAATCAAAGTTTTATAAACCGTTTGCCCCCATGAAAAATCTTGCGCGGTTCTCGAGATATGATTTAAAATGTGCCGAAAAGGACGTGTTTTCGCCAAATTTCTGTCGAAAGATCGGGGATCACGACCGGTTCGCGTTAAGTGAACATGACAAATTCATATGGTCCACAGTCTACAAGAAGTTAATTTTTGTTTGTCCTTTCTTTTTGTTTTTATAATGCAGGTTGTCCAAGGATGCTCATCAGTTATTGCTTGTTACGTGTCAAGTAACGGAGTCATTAAGGATCAAAGTATTTTTATATTAATTATCATTTAAACATAAAGTTTAATTAATTAATTTCTCTCGAGATTTATTGCTAATTTACATAATGGCAATTACATTTATTCTAAATGTCAGGAATGCTATTTCTGAGCTGGAAATTGAATGTCAAAGTTTGGGTCAAAAGAAAGAGCTAACATATTTATTTTTTCATTTTTTTTTTTTTTTTCATTTTTTTTTTTTGTTTTTGGGGGGGGGAGGGGGAGGGGGGCGGTGGTTCAGGGTTGAATGGCCCTTATTGCAATCACTTGACATTTCACTTCAAGATCATGTATAGATACACCCCCTAATTCGTAATTTTGAAATAAAAGCAAAGACTAAATTTTACATCGGATTTACCTTTTGTAGGTGTACATGTCCATGTACACGTAATTAAAAATATATTGCAATTGGTACGATTGGCCCCTTTGAAACATGATTATGAGAAAGCGATTAATCTTGAGCCTAATTCTAAATTCCTTTCACACTTCAAAAAAATATTTGATAAAAACCTTTTAAGGACAGTCAGTTATCATGTCACCTCAGAATAATGCAGTAATTTAAATTCAAACTATAACCAATAAATTTTCAAAATCAAATAATTTTCCTTTTAATTCCAATGTAATTTAGAAATAGAGTTAGAAAAATGTGGCATGACTACATTATGAAATATGATTTTAGTTCATCATCTTTAATGCAACGTGTGTTTATAATTGTATGCATAAGTAGTGCATTAAGATGTAATCATATTTATTTGATCTTCAACCTTTAGTGATAATCCCTTTCATCAAATTCTTGAAGCTATCCTGCGATAGCTATGATAATTTTTCTTGAAACGCAAATGGTTCTATAATCTGTAATTTCTTCCTTTTTAGCTCACCTGAGCCTAAGGCTCGAGTGAGCTATTGCGATGGAAACTTGTCCGTTGTCCATCGTCCGTCGTCCGTTAACTTTTTACATTTTCATCTTCTTCTCCAAAACCCATGATTGGAATTCAACCAAACTTGGTAGGAATCATCCTTAGGGGTAGGGGACCCAAAGTTGCTAAAATGGTACATGTGGCCCCCAGGGGGCCCAGGGGGAGGGCCCCAATTGTAAAAGCTATGTAAATTTCAAACATCTTCTTCTCCAGAACCAGGCATAGCTCAGACTTGGTATTGTGTATGGAGATACCTCTATAGATGAAGAATGAATGTTGTTCATGAAATTTCTCTGAGTGGCCCTATAGGGGCCCTGTGAGGGTAACATACTGGAGGGGGGGGGGGGGCGCTGCCTGGTAAAATGTACATTCTGATCTTCTCCAAAACACATGATCGGAATTTAACCAAACTTGGTAGGAATCATCCTTAGGGGTAGGGGACCCAAAGTTGCTAAAATGGTACATGTGGCCCCCAGGGGCCCAGGGCGAGGGCCCCCAATTGTAAAAGCTATGTAAATTTCAAACATCTCCTTCTCCAGAACCAGGCGGGGTGGGGGGGGGGGGAATATGTTAATTTCTAACGTCATCTCATGTACATCCTCCTAGTTGTTTCAATTTCTAACATCTCCTGGTGGTGCTAGAGAGAACATGCACCAGATGTGAATTGATCCCCCTCAGGCATGTTTCTAGGCAAACGAATCAGGCGCTTGGGAGTTTCTGCCCACCCCGAAATTTTCAAAACTACCAATATTTGGACAAACATCGCCTCATCATTTTGGGCAGTAAGGTGGTCTCTTTGGACTTTTATGTCTTGTATATTCTGATGATAGATTGAAGGGAAGTAAATGGATATACATTATAATCCACCTATATATCGGATGTCACTAGATTTAAACTTGTTTGCTTACAAACTGAAATAAAATAGCAGTTGGTATGCCGCCCCCTCACCTGCCCCGTGATTTGTTGTCCATGAACAACATGTTGTAATCTGTATATTGCATTTCAAGAGAGCATTAACTTTTATGTTGATAAGTGAGTTAGTTTAATAAACATCATTTCACACTGAGAAACTTCTATTTGTTTTTTTCCCCATAATTTAGTGAAAGATGTGGTGGTGATGCTGATGATGATGCAGGCACAATATGGCATGTGTTCTGAAGTGTGAAGGTGGATTGGTGTAAATACAGCCTTATGCAACCTTGAATAACTGGATGATAGACTGAATTGTGTGGGTTTTCTGTTGATGGACTCATTTTACAAGAAGATGAAGAAAAAAGAAGAAGATGAAGAAGAAAAAAGAAGAGGAAGAAGAAGAAAAAAATCAAATCAGATTTTTTAGGTTTTTTTGTTTGTTGCGGTTTGTTGGGTTTGTTTTGTGCCTTTTTTGTTGTTTTTGTTTGTTGTGTTTTTTTTTGTGTGTGTGTGGGGGGGGGGGGGGGTACACGCGCCAGAAGCCAGTGCATGGTGGTACATATTATGACGTCATGGGGAGCAAATTTTCCCTTTGTACTTTTACTTGACATATGATATGCCAGATCTGCAAGGCACAAGAAAAGCGTTCAATGAAGGGAAATTCAATATCGAAGGAGGGCTTCTTCTTCCTCCTCTTCTTCTTCTTCTTCTTTTTCTTCTTCTTCTTCTTCTTCCTCTTCTTCTTCTTCTTCTTCTTCTTCTTCTTCTGAAGAGGTTGGTTGTGTATTTTTCGAGCTCCGTAAGTTGGTTTGTTTTTTCGGTTCTACAATTGTTATATGCTATTATATGTATACCATTATATTTATTGTATAGTAGTGATTGTACTAGACCGTCCTCCTTTTATAAGAGCTGTTATTTTTTGAGTATTTTGGTCATTTTTTTTAAGTCTCTGTACGGTTTTTTGCATTGGCTGGCCCATATGACCAGCCAAGCAGATCTCGGCGTGCAGGGCCAGCGTAACACCAGTCATGATGGCTCTGCACGCTCCGCGTCTCCGGACGTCGAACAATTATTTAAGAATGTGACAAGAAACAATGGTGTATCTTTCAAAGCTTCTGATAATGTGTCTATTCAAGCCTATATTGATGCATTCGCTACAATTACGCCACCTGACAATGTTATATCTGCCTCTCGTATTTCTAATGGCCGAATTGCTGTGTATCTTAATTCCAAAGATGCGGTTACGCAAGCAGTTCAGCACGGACTCAATTATGAAAACACTTTCATTGAATTAACACCCTTAGCTCGTCCAACAACGCGGTTAATTCTCTCTAATGTGTATCCAGAAATACCAAACTCTGTACTTGTTGAGCATCTTTCTCAGTTTTGTAAAATAGTTTCTCAATGCCGACCCATTCCCTTGGGACTAAAAAACAAAAATCTCACACACATTATGAGTTTTCGAAGGCAAGTGCATGTTTTAATCAATCCCAATGTTACTCCGCCAGATCACATAAATTTCTCTTTTTCCGGAACCCATTATCGTGTTTTTCTGCACAGGTTCAGTACGGTGCTTTAATTGTGGCGAATTCGGGCACATCTCTCGTTTTTGTAAGAAACCCATTTTTGACAAGAACACACAGTCCCCTACTGATGTGCCTACAACATCTCGCGCCGCAGGGGTAGAGGGGCAGAATGTACCCTCCCTTACTCGCGCATCTGTTTCGCTTGGTCAGCGAGCAGTGCCCTACCAATCACAATCTGCGCCCTCCCCCTCTTCTCAGACAACCCTCGGGGCTAGTGGAGCGCATTCTTGTCAAGTCACAAATCATGAGTTTGAACCTACTGAACCCCCATCTAGGAATAGGCCTAATGTTGCTTCCACCCCCGCGCGTGAGTCCACCCCCGCGTCTGTGTCATTTGCTGGCATGACTCGAATTCTTCCTTCCAGTACCCTTCCCCGGCCCATGACTGCCCCACTTATTGCCGACTGGAAAACCCCACCTAGACCCCTTAGGACTTTTTCTGAGGTAGTTGCAAAAAGGAAACAGGAAACATCTCCTCCTGCTATAGATAAATCCACCTTAACCCCCCTCAGGTTCCCCTCTCAACTCCGAAAAGTGAGACGGACGTCCCATGATTTTCTGCCAACAGCCTCTCCAACTTTTTCGCAGGTTTTTAATACCCAAACCCCTGTGGTCCCCTCTACACCAGGTTCCTCAATCGGAGAACCTGTTTCTGACAACGAGTCTTTGACGTGTGAGGACACGCAGACTGACGACGATCTCCCAAGCGAGGACACTCTCCCTATAACGAAAGGCCCCCTTTCGCAGTCTGAAATGTTAAAGTTTCTGTCCTCGGTTAAAGGCAGAAAGAAACCCGCTCAAATTGCACGGAGATATACCTCCAATATACCTGGGCTGGTCAAACAGCTCAAACCCTTGAAAATAGTCCGCTTATCAAGAAAAACTTGCAGCAGAGGATTTTTAAACTAATTAATACTTTGGATTTGTAATTGATGTATTTTTCCATATTTATGTATCTTATCTCGTTATTTTTTGCAATGACTCTGTCACTGCTGACCCTCAACACTGCAGGCTGTTCTGAGCTGACTCAGAATGCTTCATTTAAAGTTTACGTTGATCGAGTGGCCTGTAATCCTGATGTTGTCTTTTTACAAGAAACTTATAAATTAAATGAAAACAGCCCCTGTTGGCATTTATGGCCTCATACTTGTTTTTCTTCACCAGGCGTTTCTCGAGGGTCAGGAGTGACAACATTAATAAATAAATCAAAAATTGATATTTTGTCTTCCTTTTCTATTTTTAATGGTTTTATTTTATATAACGAATTATGTGCTAATAATTGTATTTATCATGTATATAACATACTTATTCCTCAAGACGATCGTGATGCTTTGCAAGCCATCACAGCCCTTCAAAAGCACGCCTCCACTTGTTGTGACGGCACTATTATTTTTGGAGGGGACTTTAATTGTACCGAAAATCCTATTGTGGACCGTCTTTGCATGTTTTTTGAGCGGAGACGCAAAATTGTGTCAGCTCTTAAGAATGTTACAAACTCTCTGTCCCTTTGTGATGCCTGGCGCAGATTGAATCCTAATGAAGTTAAATTTACATGGCGAAGAAGGAACCCAGCCAGTGAAAGAGGGGTTTCGGGATCAAGATTGGATCGCTTTTATTTACCTCAGTGCGTTGTTTCTTTTATAAAATTATGTGATATTATCACTATGAACACGGTGACAAAGAGAGCGGACAATTTATGCAGCTCCTCATTGTATCCTCCACAATAGCTCCAGTAGACAAAAGGACATCCCTTCACTGCTATTATGTGACACCTGTTCTACATATTTTTACAGGATAGTAATGAATGGATGTTCTTTTGTTAACCAGTGCAATTGTGAAGGGTACAATGAGGAGCAGCATAAATTGTCCGCTTCTTTGTTCGTCATGTTCATAGTGTATGCCCTGTACGCTTTCTGATCATTCAGCAGTTTTGTTGAGACTGAAATGTCCCACTCGGGTCACAAGGGGGAGCAAAAGCACGCCTCCACTTGTTGTGACGGCACTATTATTTTTGGAGGGGACTTTAATTGTACCGAAAATCCTATTGTGGACCGTCTTTGCATGTTTTTTGAGCGGAGACGCAAAATTGTGTCAGCTCTTAAGAATGTTACAAACTCTCTGTCCCTTTGTGATGCCTGGCGCAGATTGAATCCTAATGAAGTTAAATTTACATGGCGAAGAAGGAACCCAGCCAGTGAAAGAGGGGTTTCGGGATCAAGATTGGATCGCTTTTATTTACCTCAGTGCGTTGTTTCTTTTATAAAATTATGTGATATTATCACTATGAACACGGTGACAAAGAGAGCGGACAATTTATGCAGCTCCTCATTGTATCCTCCACAATAGCTCCAGTAGACAAAAGGACATCCCTTCACTGCTATTATGTGACACCTGTTCTACATATTTTTACAGGATAGTAATGAATGGATGTTCTTTTGTTAACCAGTGCAATTGTGAAGGGTACAATGAGGAGCAGCATAAATTGTCCGCTTCTTTGTTCGTCATGTTCATAGTGTATGCCCTGTACGCTTTCTGATCATTCAGCAGTTTTGTTGAGACTGAAATGTCCCACTCGGGTCACAAGGGGGAGCGTCTACTGGCATTTTAATAATTCCTTGCTTGAGGATCACAAGTTTATAGACATAATTACTTCTTTTTGGTTGAATTGGCGAGGAAAAAAAAAGTGATTTCAACTGCCTCGGTTCTTGGTGGGACCTCGGAAAGGCACACATAAAGTCATTATCTCAAATGTATGGTACTAAATTACGAAAAGAAAAACGCCAAGCCTTCCTTGAAATAAATAAACGGATTGACGAGCTTCAGTCTGCGCCAGGCCTCTCGGAACAAATTAAAGAAGCTATTGATAAAGAAAAAAATGCTTTTAACTCGCTCCTACGAAATGAGGCGAAAGGGGCCCTTGTTAGATCGCGTTTTAAATATTTAAATATTTAAATGAGATGGATACCAGTTCAAAATTTTTCTTTAATCTTGAAAAAGAAAGTTCATTATCTAAAACTATATCTCGTGTTCGTCTCTCCTCGGGGTTTATATCAGAGGACCCTGTTGAAATTAAAGAACATGTGCGAAATTTTTATCGAAAACTTTACTCTCATACTCCAGTCGATGGGAACACCCTCGACAGCCTCTTAAGTAATCTTGAAAAACTTGACTTCTCAACTTCAGAAGATCTTGATAGCCCACTTTCTGTTGAAGAGTTAGATCTCGCCGTCAAGCAGCTTAGTGAAAATAAATCTCCAGGCCTTGATGGCCTTACCTCTGATTTTCATAAGGTTTTTTGGCCCATACTGAAAAATGATTTTTTGTCTGTCCTCAACTCTTCTTTGTGCTCCGGTTCTTTACCCCACTCATTTCGAAGAGCTGTCATAACCCTGCTGCCAAAAAAGGGTGACTTGGCGGACATTTCTAACTGGCGTCCGGTATCTCTGCTTAACACAGATTATAAAATTTTCGCAAAGCTGCTTGCTGGCAGACTAAAACAATGCGTTGAGAGTGTTGTCGGACAAGACCAGAGTTACTGTATTCCTGGTCGTTCTATATACGATAACATCAATCTTATTCGTGATGCTATTTTCTTCGCCAATGCTGAAAACATTCCCTTGGCGGTTTTAAGTTTAGACCAAAAGAAAGCTTTTGATAATGTAGATCACAGTTACTTATTTAATGTCATGAAATCGATGGGGTTTGGTGATCGTTTTATTTCGTATATTCGAATTCTGTACGAGGGTGCTGAGAGTCTCATTAAGGTATATGTGGATCCCTGACTGCCCCTTTCCCCTTTGAGAAAGGGATTCGTCAGGGATGTCCTTTATCAGGTTTACTCTATTCAATTGCTATTGAGCCTCTCTTAGGCACATGCAATTGAGAGAAAAACTGTCCAATCACGCCCTCCGCGTTCCCGGTTCTGATGTTTTTTGTGCTGTTTCAGCCTACGCAGATGATGTATCTGTTTTTATAACTTCTAATACTGGGTTTAGCGCTGTTGAAGAAGCTTATTCAATGTTCAGTCGCGCCTCTGCTGCATGTTTGAATACATTGAAGTCTCAAGGTTTATGGGTTGGCCAATGGATTGGTCGGAATGATTCGCCTCTTAATTTTACTTGGAATAGTGAAGGTTTTCATGTACTTGGAGTTCACTTGGGGAATTCAAATACTTACCTTAAGCAAAATTGGACTAAATGCAAAGAAAAATTAAACAAAACACTCACTTTGTGGTCTCGTTTGTTAAATTCCTTATCTTTCAAAGGTAAAGTTTTAGTTGCAAATCAACTTGCAGCTTCGAGAGTATTTCACTTTTTAGCTGTTCTATCCCCTTCAGATAGTGTGGTTTGTGAACTTCAAGACCTTCTTGTTAATTTTGTATGGTCTAATAAACGTCATATGTTGAAAAAATCAATTGTATATGAACAACCTAACAAAGGAGGATTGGGTCTAGTTTGCCTACAGGCACGTATTTTCACATATAGATTCTTTTTCATTCAGCGTTTCCTTAATATATGCTCTCACCCAGCATACCTGTTTATGGCTCATTTTTTGCGACAGTATTGTAAACTGGGCCTTGATTATGAATTATTTTATCTAAATACCAATCCAAAATTTTATACAAGTCTTCCTGTTTTCTATTGTGAGATATTACGTGCCTGGAAGGTTTCCGGAGCTCGAATAGCACAGCCTGCCTCAATTAACCACGTCATTAATGTTCCCGTTAATAGTATACTGTTAAAATTTTCAGCTGACGAGGAGTCTTTTTTCCCTGCGCGGCTAATGGCGTGTGGTGTGAAGCTGATCAGACACTTGGTTGATCCCACCTCTGGATTCTGGATTGAACCCCATTCTTTTCATAGACAGTTTCGGGGACTCCGGCCGCCTTCTCTACGTCTACTCGATCTCGAACTCAAACGTCTAAAAGTCGCAATTCTTCAGAGCTTCCCCACGTTTTTTCGGGATGAAGGATGTTTGCTGTCCTCTGACGCTGACCTTCGGACATTTCCGTCTAAACCAACCACGCCCATTTATTTCATTTTTCCATCGTTTGGTACTGGAAATGTCACGGCCTCTAAAAGAGTCCACACTATTCTCAATGGAGAACTTAAAGGACAAGTAACCCCACGTGATATTCTAGATGCACCTATTGTCTGCTACGTCTTTCCATGGAGGCTGCCATTTTGTGCATGACACGGATCATTAGGTACCATATGCATTGATAATAGCCTACCTTTACAACAGATACGTCGCTTTGTTCTGATTGTATTACGATTGTTATTGGCCATGGGCCTAGATAATTGACGACCCATGAGT
Source organism: Heliocidaris erythrogramma (assembly GCA_025617745.1). Lineage (NCBI taxonomy): Eukaryota > Metazoa > Echinodermata > Echinoidea > Camarodonta > Echinometridae > Heliocidaris > Heliocidaris erythrogramma. Next base: position 18,265,515 of record CM046870.1, on the reverse strand, counting down.
TCTAATAGCCATCCTGTAAAGCAGATTCCTCGCTTTGTTTTGGTATTGTTACGATTGTCTCCGTCCTTGACGTCAATTCTCCGTCCTTGACGTATATTTTTTATGAAGTATATTTTTTATGAACAAATTAAGACCTTTTAAAAAATATATAAAACTAAACTTACATTTCAGAATATGTGACTTTATCTAATATATATTTGTCCTCTAAAAATCAATTACAAGTTAACGATGAAGGAAATTTTACTTGGGATGAAAAATATGTTCGTGTACACATAAAGTAATGGCAGCCCCCTTATTATTGCTAGCAGACGATAACTTGGCTGGAAAATAGTGATTTATATCTATATCCTGTGTTTTTACATGAAATTGCATGTATCAAATAAGAGGCATATACTACACCATTCAAAATAAGCTAATTCATACGCTGAGGTTAATTTCCCTTTAACAACTTTGCTCCCGTAACCATGTCGTACTGGCACACAGTTGGCTATCTTGATCCAGCCACAAAACTTCAATGGAACCTCATATACAAACTTCCTGTATCCAAAAAGGAAGGTGATGTCCAGTACAAACTCTTCCACAATATTTTATGTCCTCTCACCGTACTTCATCATATCAACCCGGATTTCTCGTCGTCTTGTGGATGGTGTGGAGAAAAAGGAACTATTGAACATCTCTTCATCAGGTGTCCTACCATACAGCCTGCCCTCACACTCTTATACGATTTATTGTGTCGTCTGCTACCTTCACTTCAACTGAATTTTGACTTGTACTGGTCCCTGATACCACACGCCAGAGGTCGTAGCAGAGAAACTGTTCGCCTTGCGAACTTTCTAATTGTTAGTTTCAAAAATGCGATCTATTTTTTGTACCGTTCTTCTCTTTTCATCGATCCTCTGAAAATATGGCAACACCGTTTGAAACATAGAATTACACTTGAGTTTCACTACCACAAATTGTGCAACAATACTGATGCTTTTCTCAAAAAATGGTCTATAAATGATACTCTTTTCATTTTGAGAGGAAACTCCTTGACGTGGTTAATTTAAGATCTTATATGTGATATTTGATTATTGGTAAAGTTGATACTATTTTTTTTCTTATGTATTTACAAACTTTTATGATAGCTGAGTGATTTTCTGTTTTTTGTGACCACTCATGATCATTCTTGTACAATTCTTTTATTGTAAACTATGTTTGTTTTAGTAATTTGTAAATAAAGTTATCCTTTGAAAAGTCAAAAAGTCTTCTTCCTCCTCTTCCTCTTCATTTTTTTTCTTCATCTTTTTTTCTTCTTCTTGCACTTCCTTTTCATCTTCATCTTCTTTTTCGTCTTCTTTTCTTCATCTTCCTTTTCTTCTTCCTCTTCTTCCTTTTCCTCGTCCTCTTCTTTTTTCTTCTTCGTCTTCTATTTCATCTTCTTCCTCTTCTTTTTTTCTTCTTCTTTATCTTTGTCTTCTAGTTCTTCATCATCTGCACATTTTAGCTTCAAAAGTACAGTATACGCCTAAATACAGTTTAATTTTATGTTAATTAGTGATAAAAGCTCATGAATATTCAAATATATAATTTCAATAACTTTACGCGCTGCGCACCGGTTAAAATCTGGTTTTCGCTGGTACACTGAAAAAAAGTTGGCTTCATAGGCTAATACATGAAAAGTGGGAGCAGTGTGCACTTTTGACCCGCCGGAAATGCCCCCATGGAAAGCCGGATGCAGAAGCGGAGTTGAGACCCCCTGTGCTACATTGAATACAAACATAGCCCAGATATGATACATGTATAAAACAATATTTCACACAAAGTTGTGCATTACAACACTTCTAAAACAGAAAATTCTCAAAAACAAAAGTTTTTTTGAGATTTGTGTTGAAATGGCACAAAAGTAGCACTACCCGCACGGCCACCATTTTCCCCATTTCTTGTCAAAATCGTAGGGAATTGTGGGAATGAAAAAAATGAATTATGTATTATCTTATACATAAAACATTATGTTAATATGAGCCACTAACCAATCATCGAACAGTATTTGACGAGTTTTGACGTCATTCCTCATGAATAAACATTTATTGAAATTGACCCTCCTAGCTCACTGTTCAAATTGGCCAAAGCTCCCACAATGCATCCAATGCAAAGCCTATGGAATGTCAAAGGTCAGATTTTAGCTGGCCCTCTAGCCCTCCTTCGGAGGGCATACTGTGTATGATCGAATCTCTTTGTTCACAACGCACAGATCGCGGTTTCGCCGTAATACCCACAGAACTCCTAAAGACGTAGAAGGCTCGTGCGGGTGCGAAATTGTAGGCATTTTTCGTACGTGATCACGTGATATCCGCCATGTTGGTTAGTCCTTCGCTCTCCAGCTCCGGATTCATGAAGCTCGTCGCGTCAACGGCATTCATTCATTAAATTGTTTGATCAACACTAGGGTTATATGAAATCTTACTGAAATTGCTAGATTTTGTTAATGCTATAGTATCCAAATGAACCAAGACAAAAAGAGAGGGAAGTTTCTCTCGAAATACATGAAATATATTATTGCCAGTGTTATCAAATGTTGCTTTGGGCATTTTCATGCTTATTTGTTATTATAGAAATGCAGTCATCATCCACTCTAACTTGTTGCTCATTTTGATAATTTTACTGCCGACATTTACTTCAAACAACTTTGATCACTGAAATGATTCTCATGGTTCTGGCAAATGAAAGTGGAAATTTATGTTATTGTATTCATATCCTGATGCAAGACTTCATGCTTGTAAGAGTTCGATATGAGGTGTGCTCATTTCAGTACGTTGCAATATATATAGCCCTCAAGAAAATTCTTTGTCTTTACAGATCACTGTTATGATCCACATCTGTGTTTTGTTGAAGGTTGTCACTCTAATTAAGAACATTAAAACTACATCAAGTCTAACGAAGTGTCAAAGTCACGACTGCCAAATTGGAAACAAAAGGTAGCTTTCGGAGAGGACTACAACATAATCATAAAGTCATCACAATTCTAATTCGACAAAAAAAAGGCGTCCAGTTTCCCTCCATAATTCTCTGACAAGCAAAAAAAAAAAAAAAAAAAAAAAAAAGGTTTCATTCTAAAAGGGGGGGGGGGGGGGCACAATCCACAAAAGGGATCCTCTATGGTCAAAATGCATACTTTTCTTCCAAAGGTGGGGGGGGGGGGGCACGGGCCGGAAGAGCCCCCCCGGATCCGCCAATGTTATGATGATTATGCTTTTGAAGAATTTGCTGCATGTGTCAATGTCCAGTTTTATGCCAAAGATATTTGCACAGTTGCAGATACATCTATCTTATACATGTAAAACAAACAGCATATATGGATATTGATTTTTTTGATGTAGGTTACTAAATTATAGAAATTACAAACATTGCCAAATGATATTCCATGGATGGTAAGGACCAGCTTTAATTGAGATGATCCGGGAGCAGTGAATTCTGACTGTAAACAATACGCACATCATCGTATTCATCTGTTTCTTAAAGGAGAATTACGCTCAAAAATAAAGACGATAGTGTTCAAAGGTGTTATTTATTCCTACTTGTTAGACTATATGGCTTCGCGTCGAAATATACGAGATCGATACGAATCAAGATTTTCTGAGCAAAATTTACCATCTGCTAGCAATATGTATCGTCTGCTAGCAGCACATGGGGGCTGCCATTTTGTTTATGTGTACAAGAAGAATTTCTTAATCCAAATGCTCAATTGCCTTTTTCAAAATTAAAAACCCATTTGAGATTAAAAATACAGAATAGATATGTCAATTTATTTTTAAACTGAAGATTTCCTGATATATTTCTGTTGAAAATCGATATTCGCTTAATAGAAATCTATTTTCTCGATACTGGACGTATGGGACGGAGCAATTTAATTCAAATTTTATGGATGCTTCTTCCCTGAGCATCTATAGCGGCAAACTATACATTCACCTGCTTTCGGATAATGGACTTGAAAAGTCGGAATGCATGTTGCATATATTATGTTCTGCTCTGTTTGGCAAACCCAAGAAAATAGATTTTTGTTAAGCAAAACCAGACAATTTAAAAGTATCATTATAAAGATTTAATTTTTATAATACATGTAAACACCCACTTTATATTTTTCGTCACATATGGGATTTTAGGTAATGGAGAAAATCAATTTAGGATTTGGATTCAAAATATCTTCCTGATTGGAACATTTCTCAATGGTTCATGTACAACTCCAAATCAGCAAGAAAATGGCAGCCCCCATGTAAATGAGTAGGAGACGATACCGGATGTTGGAATATCTTTATTTATACCCTTTTCTGATATCTTATTAGAAAATGATTTAGGCCAATAAGTAGGAATATATTACATCTTCCAATATAAGTAAATTTGTAATCAGGGGTTAATTCTCCTTTAATATCGATTAGACACACTCAAAATCTGCTGGATTTTATCTTGACACTCATATAGTGAAGGGGCATGAATAATAATTTTAAAAAAGAAATACAATGAAAGGAGAATCTTGAGCCTGGCTTGTAAAAATACAAACGTTTCTGCAAAGTTAAAAAAAAACCCAGTTGAATAAAAATTGAATCAAGCGGCGGCTAAGCAATGCGTCTAATCAGAAAATGGGAGGAGGCCTACAGACTTACGATGTCGGTCTCCTGCATCATTTCACCCTCCTTAGCATAGAATCGCCCCACTATTCTTTTTATAATATTTATCTTATTTTGTTAAACGATCAAGTACATTTGTTTCTGTTTGTCAAAAGTAATTATATTATGTTTATTACGTAGATTATGTATATTATGCTATTATGATTCTGAATATACTTTACTTTGTAGGGCCTACTTATGAAAAATGCAGAAATAAAACAGTGCGAAAAAAAAGTTGTTGGCCTCTTTATATCAGATGAAACTGTACAAAAAGTATAACGTTTTACAAGTCATGTACATGGTACCCAAAAAGCAATGTTGCTTTTTCCGAGGGGGTGTCAAGAAGGATGAAGGTGAACAAACGAACTCGGGCTTCTTTCTGGAAAGGGAACTAAAATGATAATAGTGATAGAAAAAAACAACTGTTTGATATTATCTTGAATTTGAGAGAATACAATTTTAACCTTTGTGTCCGAAAGAGACCCCCCCCCCCCTAAAATGTACATGATATTAGTTGACTATACTTATGTATGAGCAGCTGAACTTCAGTGGAAAAGCCAACTTCAAAATTTCAAGTGATTAAGGCACAAGGCCCTTTATTTCGATAAAGAAGATCCGATATAAATATAAATAAGCATTGAGAAGCACACGGTCTGGTGGGTTAGTTGAAAAGATCGAGGACTAAGCAATATGGCAGCGTGTGCACTCGAGCGAATCCTACACCGGGTATTTCGGCGATACCGCGATCTGTGCGTTGTGAATGGGTATGAGCCTTCTACGTCTTTAAGAGTTCTGTGGTAATACCCGGTGTAGGATTCGCTCGAGTGCACACGCCGCCATATTGCTTAGCCCTCGATCTTTTCAACTAACCCAACAGACCGCGTGCTTCTCAATGCCTATTTATATTACATGTATATCGGATCTTCTTTATCGAAATAATAGTAGGGTATCTAAGAGGGGTATCCGTGCACCCCCCATATGACTAAACAAAACCAACTTTTTTAATTTTTTCATAATATACTTAAAAACATTCAAGATGTTAACAAGAAAAAAAGTGGCCCCGAATATGGAAAATCAAGGGGGCGTCAAGGTGGTCAAAAAATGCCCTTTTCAAATTTTGTTGAGAGGTCCTTTTGTACTTCCGTCACATTTTGACCTGTAACTTTCTGTATGGTCATCAGATTTGTATGAACATTGGTAGCGTTCTTGCCAGTACTGTTCTACACATTTTGATATGCAAAATATATCCATATCAAAATGTATGTTGCCATGGCAACGGTTATCATAAATGAAAATCTAACTAGAATAGAAGAATTTCATATTTTTTTCAAAGAAAATTGCTTAGACATGAAAACAATCACTTCAGTATGAGTTTGATGCAATATTCACGATGTTCAATGACATTTCCTATTACTTTGAAACATATACAACATATATTGATAAAAGGAACTAAATTGCATATTGGCATAGTGATATGTTATGCGTATTACAAACCTATTGTTTTCGCGTATTTTTCAAGATTTCGCAGTCTTTATGCATTAAGAATACGGACAGCTTAATTTTAACCTGCAACCCTGTTTTGTGATAATCTGATTATAATAAAGCTTGATGTTGATGTGTGTACCGATATGTCACTCATTTTGACACATGTTATAATATCTGTTGTCATGACAACCATTGTTATAACTGGTAAACTCACCGCTTTTTTGCGTTTAGAATTACCAAGAAGGACGTATTACGGTATCTAAGAGGGGTATCCGCGTGCACCCCCATGACTAAACAAAACTGACTGTTTTAACTTCTTCATAGTATGCTTAAAACATCAAGATGTTAACAAGAAAAAAAAAGTGGCCCCTCTTAGGGAAAATCAAGGGGGCATCAAGATGGTCAAAAAATGCCCTTTTCAAATTTTGTTGAGAGGTCCTTTTGTACTACCGTCACATTTTGACCTGTAACTTTCTGTATGGTCATCAGATTGGTATGAAAATTGGTAGCGTTCTTGCCAGTACTGTTCTACACGTTTTGATATAAAAAAATATATCCATGTCAAAATGTGTGTTGCCATGGCAACAGTTATCATGAATGCAAATCTAACTAGAATAGAAGAATTTCACATTTCTCAACGAAACATTAAAAAACAAAAACGACAAGAAATATATATATATGTTTTCACTGATGCCGTTTATTGGTTTTTGCGAAAGAACTCTTCATGTATGTATACATGTGCATGTATGTATGTGTATATAATTATGTACTTATAATGTCACCATTATACAATTTAATGACTATATGTTGTATGTATGTGTATATGTATGTATATACATGTACATATGTATATACATTAATATTTTGTATGTATGTATGTATGTATGTGTGTATGTGTATATATGCACGCATTATGTCACCGTTATGCTGTTTAATGACTATGATTTAATTATGTTGACTTATTATGTTCACTTTATGCACATGCATTGATGTGACTATATTACTTTGTATCCTATTTCGTAAATATAAAATATAAAATAGATATCTTACTTACTTTCTATATGTGACATGCATTTAATATATGTGGCACACCATATCATCATATACTGTCACTTATATCTTGTGTCTATTATAATGCGATTGCGCCGGATGGCGTTAAGTGAAGCGGGTACATATATATCTTATGTATGTTCCCATTGTCATGCTATATTCATTTTGTTTTCATTTAATTTTGATTTGTCTTGGTAGACCCTGAAGAAGGCCAAATGAGGCCGAAAGCTTGGAATTAAAATCGAGGTTAACCGAGAGCTACGTCCCGTCTCATTTATATCGCTCACGCTTATATATATATACAGTGTAAATACAACTAAAGTACTAGACGTATAGGGTTGTTAACTATTCTACCACTACGTGTAACTACCTGACTTTGATTGTCACTTACAACATCAACATCGCCATCCTCTTTTGATTTACATGTAAATTGCTGCATAAAAATTTTAACAAATTTAACAAGCTTTTTAAGATGGCAAGCATTTTTTGTAAGAAGAATTTCCGCCATTACTGTTGTATTTGGTCTATGTATATTAAAATCAGACAAGTACAGTTTTCTCTCATTAATAAAAATGGGCAAACAAGCAAATAGTGATATTCATCACAAATATCTACTGATGTACAGAGTGTGCATAAACTTTCATTTAACAAATCAGAGTTGAAACGACTGTTATTAACTGGTAATCTATGTGTTCGACATCTAAATTTACATAATAGTGTTGCATCTGCGCTATTCAAGAGACACAAATCATTTTCAAACTCTAGTTTAAAAATCCTATAATTAAGGCACACCCGATTCGACCAGGTTGCTGCTCGCCATTCCTGTTTAAACATATCAGCTAGTCTCAAACGTAATGCACCTAAAATCCAATCGGTATTAAATCCATTGCCCTGAGAAAGCCACACATTAGTGAATCCTGCATTATTCAATATGTTTTCAATACATGTTAGCCAGGATGATACAAAATCTATCTCCTCATTTTCATGTAATCTTCTTTAGTCTGTATAATAAAAAAAGTATATTTTTTTTAATACATTGGTAGAGACCAATGTAGAGACCAATGCATATGAATTGTAATATGAAGCGAGAGAGAGAGAGAGAGAGAGCGGCAAGTTGACCTAAAGGGGCTAAAGAGATGAATTTTCAGAAATAATGGCCTGTGACCAATAGTCTCTTCCCAATATGAGAACGGAAGATGCCGATAACATGTTACACAGATTATGAGAACGGAATAACAATACGCTAGAACCTATTCTCAGGATACAAAATTCTTCTTTTTTTCTCTCTCTCTCGTTCGCTTGCTTTGCTCGCTCATACAATCAAGAAATTAGGCCTAGATTGTTTCTTCCAGCAAGCACCTCTTACGTCCTGCAGCAACAAGAAGCCCGAATATCATAATATTCGGGCAGTGAGGTATCCGACTATTCTCGAATTCCCCCACCCCCCCCCCCAAAAAAAAATGGTATAATTTACCCGACAGAGTCCACAGACTAAAGTTTGCCACAATGTAGTAGTATGGGTGTAGTCGGTGAACATTCAAAAAAGTATAAAAGCTGACATCATAGCTGGTAGGAAAATATCACATGACAACCCTAAAAAGAAAAAAAAAATGGAAACCCCCCTCTCAAGATGTTTGTTACATTTAATGAAAATTCAACTATAAAGTGTGCACCCCATAAGATTTCTTTGTTTAAAAAATAACACTTGTGTTAGAATGGGACGCCCTTTCCTCAGCTTGCTCCACTAGAAAAATATGCTTGGGCATGATGGGCCTCGGGGCTTTAGTGTGCACCATATAATTAGATTTCCATGTTTCAAACAATGGTCAGCGTTCCCCATTGCCAATACATCGGTTTAGTGGCAAAATTAACCGGGGGGCTCAGCTGCATGGGTGGACCACCCCCGCCCCACGGTGATGATGATGATGCTGTGATAAAAATACTTTCAACATGTTGAAAATGTATAAAACAAACTTTAAAATAAGTTCCCCATTTTTTATTATTTTTTTTTGGGGGGGGGGGGGTGGTTGGGCCTACAGACCTAGTACATCGGTTTATTACAATACACACAGAAAAAGATAAAGCATTACCCTTTTCCTTTTATGAGATAAATCTATCAAAAACGTATTGTATTCACTTAGTTTACCTTTTTTTACGTTATTGTCGGTCTATCGGACCTTCTAACTATCGGACGCCTACTGAACCTTCGGACTATCGGACCCTTTTGCCGATTCGGTCTATAGAACCTTCTGTCTATCGGACCTTCTGACTATCGGACCCCGTTGGACATTCGATCTATAGAACCTTCGGACTATCGGACCCTCCGCCGATTCGGTCTATAGAACCGTCTGTCTATTGGACCCTCTCGTACGTTCGGTCTATCGAACCTTCTATCTATTGGGTGTCGGTCTATCGGACCCGCTAACTATCGGACCTTCTAGCTATAGGGCTGTAACCGATGGTACATGTTAATAAATCTCTTTTCAAAAGTTAGGGGACAATGATTTATGGCAAGCAAAGAATTATAAAAGAGAGAGAGAGGGAAAAAGGAAAAAAAAAAAGATAATTAATTACTCTTTTATATCGTACATTAGATAAGTGGTATTTGGGCATATAACACGTGTGTGAGTGTGTTTCTTTAAAAGAGAAAAAAATTAAAATAACAGATGTGTTGTCACTTATACCTCCATGTATCACACACCAGCTAGACAAAATTAGTGCTAAAACATTTAGCACGGGTTCCTTAAAATATGTTAGAAAACGAATATGTTTGCATGGTGTGCTATGGTCTGGTATTGTATTGTATTACTAGCAGTTGCCATGGCAACAGAAATTCTAATATATATCAAATTGTGTGACATAGTGATGCAAACATCGTCATCTTCTTTTTTTTTCTTATAGTCGATTATCATAGAATTGCAGGTTAAAATTAGGAAGTTCATTATGCTTACTGTGTAAAACTGAGAAATCTGGAAAAGAAAATATGCGAAAACAAGAGGTTTGTAATACGCATAACATGCTACTAAGGCAACAGATAATTGAGTTCTTCTTATTATGTTGTGTATGCTTCAGAGTGATGGGAATGTCATTAAACACCACAATATTGTATCAAACTCATACTGAAGTGATTGTTTTCATGTCTAAGCAATTTTCTTTGAAAAAAAATATGAAATTCTTCTATTCTACTTAGATTTTCATTCATGATAACTGTTGCCATGACAATATCCATTTTGACATGGATATATTTTCTTTATATCAAAATGTGTAGAACAGTACTGGCAAGAATGCTACCAAGTTTCATACCAATCTGATGACCATACAGAAAGTTACAGGTCAAAATGTGACGGTAGTACCAAAGGACCTCTCAACAAGATTTGAAAAGGGCATTTTTTTAACCATCTTGACGCCCCCTTCATTTTCCCTAAGAGGGGCCACTTTTTTTCTTGTTAACATCTTGATGTTTTAAGCATACTATGAAGAAGTTAAAACAGTCGGTTTCGTTTAGTCATGGGGGTGCACGGATACCCCTCTTAGATACCGTAATACGTCCTTGGTAATTCTAAACGCAAAAAAAAACGGGGGGGGGGATGAATTTACCAGTTATAACAATGGTTGTCATGACAACAGAAATTATAACTTGTTTATAACTAGTGGAGCACTGGTGGTTCAGTGGTAGAATTCTCGCCTGCCACGCTGGTGGCCCGGGTTCGTTTCCCGGCCAGTGCAGTTCATTTTCTATTTTAATACCGATGTGTTGGCCGCGTCAAACCAAAAAGACGTTAAAAGATGGGAGTTGCTGCTACCTTGTTTGGCGTTCAACCATTGAAAGGATAGAGCAACGTCGATCTAACGCTGCACAGTGGCTGCCGGGCCCACGATCAATTGGGCAAAAAGAATTTTGGTAAATAAAATTTGGAGTGTATAACATGTGTCAAAATGAGTGACATATGGGTACACACATCAGCATCAAGCTATATTATAATCAGATTATCACAAAACAGTGTTGCGGGTTAAAATTAAGCTGTCCGTATTCTTAATGCATAAAGACTGCGAAATCTTGAAAAATACGCGAAAACAGTAGGTTTGTAATACGCATAACATATCACTATGCCAAAATGCAATTGAGTTCCTTTTATCAATATATGTTGCATATGTTTCAAAGTGATAGGAAATGTCATTAAACACCATGAATATTACATCAAACTCATACTGAAGTGATTGTTTTCATGTCTAAGCAATTTTCTTTGAAAAAAATATGAAATTCTTCTATTCTAGTTAGATTTTCATTCATGATAACTGTTGCCATGGCAACATACATTTTGATATGGATATATTTTTTATATCACAATGTGTAGAACAGTACTGGCAAAAACGCTACCAATTTTCATACCAATCTGATGACCATACAGAAAGTTACAGGTCAAAATGTGACGGTAGTACAAAAGGACCTCTCAACAAAATTTGAAAGGGGCATTTTTGACCACCTTGACGTCCCCTTGATTTTCCCTAAGAGGGGCCACTTTTTTTTCTTGTTAACATCTTGAATGTTTTAAGCATACGATGAAGAAGTTAAAACAGTCGGTTTCGTTTAGTCATGGGGGTACACGGATACCCCTCTTAGATATTGTAATACGTCCTTCTTGGTAATTCTAAACGCAAACAAAGGGGGGGGGGGTGAGTTTACCAGTTATAACAATGGTTGTCATGACAACATATATTATAACATGTGTCAAAATGAGTGGCATATCGGTACACACATCAACATCAAGCTTTATTATAATCAGATTATCACAAAACAGGGTTGCAGGTTAAAATGAAGCTGTCCGTATTCTTAATGCATAAAGACTGCGAAATCTTGAAAAATACGCGAAAACAATAGGTTTGTAATACGCATAACATATCACTATGCCAAAATGCAATTGAGTTCCTTTTATCAATATATGTTGTATATGTTTCAAAGTGATAGGAAATTCCATTAAACACCATGAATATTGCATCAAACTCATACTGAAGTGATTGTTTTCATGTCTAAGCAATTTTCTTTGAAAAAAATATGAAATTCTTCTATTCTACTTAGATTTTCATTCATGATAACTGTTGCCATGGCAACATACATTTTGATATGGATATATTTTTTATATCAAAATGTGTAGAACAGTACTGGCAAGAACGCTACCAATTTTCATACTAATCTGATGACCATACAGAAAGTTACAGGTCAAAATGTGACGGTAGTACAAAAGGACCTCTCAACAAAATTTGAAAAGGGCATTTTTTGACCACCTTGACGCCCCCTTGATTTTCCCTATTCGGGGCCACTTTTTTTTTCTTGTTAACATCTTGAATGTTTTTAAGCATATTATGAAGAAGTTAAAAATGTTGGTTTTGTTTAGTCCTGTGGGGGTTGCACGGATACCCCTCTTAGATACCCTACTATAAAGGGCCTTGTGCCTTCATCATTTGTAATTTTGAAGTTGGCTTTTCCACTGAAGTTCAGCTGCTCTTTCATACATAAGTAACGTCAACTAATATCACGTACATTTTAGGGGGGGGGGGGGTCTCTTTCGGACAGAAAGGTTAAAATTGTATTCTCTCAAATTCAAGATAATATGCCTATCAAACAGTTGTTTTTTCTATCACTATTATCATTTTAGTTCCCTTTCAAGAAAGCAGCCCGAGTTCGTTTGTTCACCTTCATCCTTCTTGACACCCCCTCGGAAAAAGCAACAAAAACATACTTGCTTTTTTGGTACCATGTACATGACTTGTAAAACGATATACTTTTTGTACAGTTTCATCTGATATAAAAAGGCCAACAACTTTTTTTTTCGCACAAAGTAAAGTATATTCAGAATCATAATAGCATAATAAACATAATCTATACGTAATAAACATAATATAATTACTTTTGACAAACAGATAAAAATCTACTTGATCGTTTAACAAAATAAGATATAACTTATAATAACAAGAATAGTGGGGCGATTCTATGCTAAGGAGAGTGAAATGATGCAGGAGACCGACATCGTAAGCATAACGCTTGAGATGATGACGGCCTCGGGATAGGAAATGAAAGAAGAAAATAAAAGAAAGAGAAGAGAAAGAAGGATGAATATGAATTGAAGGATAATGTGCAGGTGGCCGTGCAATATGTGAAATGAGTGACTGTACAAAGGCTCTGCTTAATTTGAAATTTAATTTGATGCCTCAATAAATGATTAATTTTTCTCTAACAATATTAAATAGTAACTTTAATTACTGTATTGATTAAGAAGGTGTTTTTTGTAATGGTTTTAAAAGAAAAACGTGAAGTCCGTAACTTAAGCGTATCAGGTAAGGAGTTCCATATGTCGGGGCCGTGATGCCTAATTGATTTTTTTGAATTATCGGATGTGTTCAACACACTCTTCTTTTTATCTTTGATGATAATCCTTATATAAGTCAGGACTTTATCGATGAACTTTTTTAAATTGTGGATTAATCGGATTGGCAGGGGAACGGGGAGGGGGAGGGGGGTAAGTCTGTAGCCCTCCTCCCACTTTCTGAGTAGACGCATTGCTTAGCCGCCGCTTGATTCAATTTTTATTCAACTGGGTTTTTTTTTAACTTTGCAGAAACGTTTGTATTTTTACAAGCCAGGCTCAAGATTCTCCTTTCATTGTATTTCCTTTTTTTTTTAAATTATTATTCATGCCCCTTCACTATATGAGTGTCAAGATAAAATCCAGCAGATTTTGAGTGTGTCTAATCGATATTAAGGACGTTCCCTAGTTAAAGTCAAATCCATGTCAGTTTCACCAAATTTTGCACACAGTTACTTTGGTCCATGAGAGGCCCAAATACGCATAGTAAAGTATAGGTCCATGTGGTTACTTTTTTTCTATGGGACACTGAAGTGTGCCATGATTGGGTGTCAGGTAGAATGACGTCAACGCAGGTTTTTGGCCATTGATAGACCTCAGAATTCGTAATGTCATATACAAATCCCCATTATTCTGTCAAAATCCATGTCAAATTCGTAAATTTTTCCAGATTTGTAGAGAATTGTATACTGCAAAAGGAGAAAGTTTAAAAAAGGGGGTCCAGGCACTCGTGTTTATGATAGCAGCGCCCTCAGGTGGCGGGAAAAGTCAAAAACTCGCAAAACTAGTGAAAACTGTGCATGGTTGGCTGGGAACCTGCGTCGGAAGAGGATGGGTTTGTAATAACTCTGCTGTATATTTAAAATCCATGCCAGATTCGTAATTTTTTCCAGATTTGTAGAGAATTGTACACTGTAGAAGGAGAAAGTTTTAAAAAAGGGGGTCCATGCACTCGTTTTTGTGCTAGCAGCGCCCTCAGTTGGCGGAAAAAGTCAAAAACCCGCAAAACCCGTGGAAAATGAGCATGGTTGGCTGGGAACCTGTGTCGGAAGGGGATGGGTTCCTAATAACTCTGCTGTATATTTACAATCCATGCCAGATTCGTAAATTTTTCCAGATTTGTAGAGAATTGTATACTGCAGAAGGAGAAAGTTTTAAAAAGGGGGGTCCATTTTTTTTTTTTTTTGAATAATATTTTTTATTGCTTCCTCTCAAGAACAATATTACATTTCAAGAAACAATCATGATAAGTCACATAATAAATAATTTGCATATACAAAAGAAACTTAATGAAATACATTAATACCAGTAAAATTATAAAATTCTCTGAAATTATCCATAATTATTTTTCGATGAAAAGAAAATACAATGCATCAATCGTTGGACATAGATATATAACTATTTTCTTTCATATAATATATTATAGTAATAATAAAGAGCTTTTTCTTTCAAGTAATATATGATTCCTTCGTCTTGAAAGATACATTAATATCACATTAAATCATAATACAGTGTATATAATATTCAGACAAAAAGGAACTAAAGAACAGAGTTTACATAGACCAATTATACTTTTAAACAATATAAGGTCTTCTTAAAATCGGAATAACAGAACAAAAGCTCCTTTTTTTTTAGAAAGAAAACAAATACAATGTATCGATCATTGAACATGCATTTAGAAAAAAAAATATCAATTATACATGATTTCTTGAAACGATTCTTTATTTAAAAAAGATTTAAAAATCTTAGAGGAAGATATACATGGCCCACCCAAACTCACCCTTACACACTCATCTCATCCACCCAACCCTTCCCCCTCACCATTCTCCTACCAATCACACACACACTCATTCTCACTCCCACTTCTCGCATCCTCCCCCCCCCCCCCCCCTTCTCCCTCCCCCAACATACGAACACCCATCCATGCATCCAGTTCCGGTTTGCCTGTCCGTAATGAGTACATAAGAAAAGCAAACAAACAAAACAAAACATAACAAAAAAAAACAAACAACAACACAAAAGCAAACGAAAACAAAATCAAAGAAACGCATCAATCTGTTCCCATTTCCTTAAGTGCACCCCCAATTTCCCCTTTTTGTTGGCTATCTTATATTCTTCGTCTCTGTGATCTTTTATCCAAGTAACTGTTTTCCGTAGAGATGGCAGCTCGCCTTGTTTTCTTGAAGAAAAAATTATGTATTTGACAAGAAAAATTACACAATTTATTAAATATATTCGTACCGTTTTACCCGATAGTCCCATAATAATGGATTTCCAATCATTTATATTAATTTCTCTTAGATGCAGCTTTTTACTAATGTCCTGCCATAATTGTTTAACTTTAGGGCATTCTAAAAACAAATGTTGGTATGTTTCAACTTGATTTTTACAAAAGGAACATAGATTATCCAACTCGAAACCAAATTGAAAGAGTCTTTGTTTCGTATATATAGCCCCATGCAATAATTTGTATTGAAACTCCCTTTGTTTATTAATAACAAATGCATTTTTCAGTCTTGTAAATATTTCTTTTAACATCCCAGTTCAAAAATCATGTTGAACATTTCCATCCGTAACCTTTAATGTATACTCTCTTTGAAATTGTTCAATAAAGTGATTATATAACCGTACAGACTTTAAATCGCTAAATTTTTGTATATGACCAAAGATCTTCAGATCTATTTGAAAATGTTCAGTATCCACATGTATAAAATCACTCTGTATCCATTCCTGTTCAATGACTGAAAATATTTTTTGAATCCTGATCAGGCTGTCGGTGGTAAAACCTAAGTTATAAAAATAAGAGATTGGTTTAAAATTACCTCCAACGGTTATATCTGATGCTTTAAATATTCCTTTATAAAAAAGATCAGCATCAAAGATCATTTTATTTCGAAAACAAATACTTCTATTGTTAAAAATTATCGGATTGACCTTGTTCTTTTCGAAGTGTCTACATTCATCTATATCTTGCCATGCTTTTAACATATCTAAATAAAACATGGGAATACCATTTAAATTCATTTTCTTCATATCATAATTACAAAGAAATATATTTCGACCTCCAATCGATCTAAAAAAGTAATCAAATGTTAGTTTCCACCCTAAATATTTTTCACCGTACAACAGCCGTTTGATCCACATTATTCTTTGAGTCTTAATAAAAGTTTTGTAGTCAGTTACCCGAAGCCCCCCTGCAGAATAATCTTGATATAATATTTTCCTTTTTATTCTATCTTTCCCACCCCAAATGAAATTAAAGGAAATTTTTTCAATTTCTTCAAGGATACTATGTGGAACAGATATAAGAGAAGAAACGTAATTTAATTTTGAATATGCATACATTTTCAATAATTTGATGTTGCCGTACGTCGTAAGATCTCGTTGGCTCCACCAACCTATTAATCTTTTTATTTTACTTAATATCTCTTTGTAGTTTAAATCATCTTTTATTTTCGAATTACGTGAAAAATAAACTCCTAGGATTTTTATGTCTTGTACTCTATGTCCCAAAAAAGGTAAACCGGGCATATCAATCGCTTCCCCAAACCAGATAATAAATAATAATAATAAATCATTTATAGAGCGCAGAAACTATATCTATATATTCTACTGCACTGCAAGAGCTCCTAGATGCTATTCTAAAGGAAAATGGTAGGCCTATATGTATTTAATGCATGACCATAATTGATATTAAGTCAATGTTTAAACAAATAGGTTTTCACTTTGTAATGTTTGAGATTTCCTAATATCTATGGGTAATTTATTCCATAGTCTAGGAGCTGCACAGAAAAATGATCGGTCACCAAGTGTTACTTTTGTTCTAATTTGGGGGATCTGCAATGTCAGCGTGTCTTGTGTACTACGAAGATTATGACCATGGGTTTGAGATTTTAGATTCAATAATTCAGTAATGTAACTAGGGGCCTGACCATTTAGTGCTTTATAAACTACCATTAACATCTTAAATTCAATTCTATTGCGTATGGGCAGCAAATGTAATTCTCTTAACAATAATGTAACATGGGAAAATTTAGGGAGATTACAAATCAATCTTGCACATGAATTTTGTCTTATCCATATTTATTTTTAATCCACTTAATTTCTCAAAGTCTTCGAAGACTTTTTTAAATCAATTGACTTCATATCTTTAAGAAACAATGTTATATCATCGGCGTAAAGTACCTGCTTTATTTTTCCAGTATCAAACCGAATTCCTTCAATACAAGGGTCCTTTCGGATATAATGAGCAAGCAGTTCAATAGCTAATATAAATAAATAGGGGGACAAAGGGTCCCCTTGTCTTACCCCTCTTTTAAAGTATCCAGTTGAGTGTCCCCCATTCATCACGCAGCTACTAACATCATTATAAAGAATTTTAACCCAAGAGCACAATACATTACCAAACCCAAAAGATTCCAATGCTTTGAAGAGTAGTCTATGTGAAATACAGTCAAATGCTTTTTCAAAATCTACAGCGATAAGAAAACCTACAGGTTGATACAATGACTGAAAAAACACATCATCTATTAAACGCACTGCCTCTCCAATATTTCTCTCTCTAACATAGCCCACCTGATCGTAATGAATGATATCTCCTAAAACCTCTTTTACCCTTTTAGCCAACACTTTTGACAGAATTTTATAGTCAAGATTTAGAAGAGTTATTGGCCTATAGTTTTTCATATACAAAGGATCTTTTCCCTCTTTCTCAATAAGTGTAATGACTCCCTGCCTCTGTGAATTGGATAACACCTCAGTTTCGAAACTCTCATTAAATGCTTCCACTATATACTTCCCTAAGATTGGCCAAAATGTATAATAGAATTCAGCTGTAAAGCCATCATTGCCTGGCGACTTATTCCATTTCATTTCCTTAACAGCTTTATAGCATTCTTCGAATGTTATATGCCCTTCACAAAATGCTTTATTTTCTTCGCTTAGTTTGGGCAGTTCGCTTAAAAACATATCAATATCTTCTGTTATGTCCTGATCTTGACATTCATATACATGTAAATTCTTATAAAACTCCCCAATGATCTTTAAAATCTCTTTCCTATCCCGTATCACCTCATTATTGCTATTATATATTTCCTTGATCACACTTTTTCTTTTATTCGACTTTAATAATTGTTCAAAAAATTGAGAATTTCTTTCTCCTTCTTCAGACCATTCTGCCCTCGATCGTACCTTTAAGCCTTGACGAGAGTAGTCCAAAAGCTTTTCCAGTTCATTTTTTTTTCAAGTCTAGTTCTTCCTGAATATTATTTTGGAAATTAAACGTCAATCGATATTCTAAGTCTTTAATTTCTTTTTCCAATGTTTCAACTTTTGCTTTCCTAAGTTTTGCTTTTTCCCGGGAAAACTTCATAATATATTCCCGTAGTTTCATTTTCATAAAATCCCAAAATTTGATTTTACTATTTATTTGACCCAGCCACGTTTCCTCTATTTCAATAATCTTATATTTTACCCCATCGACAAAATCCTTGTCATAACATAGACTACTATTGAACTTCCAATATGATTTACCAAAAATGAAATTATCGACCAAATTTGTAACTTCTACTCTAACACCAGCGTGATCAGGTGTGATAGAGGGCAGAATTTCGGATTTCCTTACGGCTTTTTCTAATTTTGATGATATAAAAATATAATCTAATCTGCTCTGCACCAATGGCTGCTTCTGTCTAAAGGTAAATTCTCTTTTATTAGGATGATGCTTACGCCAAACATCGATTAAATCAAACTTATCAAGAAAACTCTTCCAACAAGTCTCTATATTTGCTATTTGAAATATTACTCGCCCCCATATAATCTAAATTATAATTCATAGTGATATTGAAATCTCCCGCAATTATAAGGGAATACTCTTGACTGAATACAGAAGATACCATCCTATTCAGATTAGACAGAAAATCAACTTGGGCCTTTTCTTTATTTTTTGTAGGAAAATATACATTTCCTAATATCAATTTTTCGCTTTGGCATTTACCTTGTATTATAATGTATCTTCCTTCCTTATCTTTTATAATATTTTCCATCACAAAGCCCGTGTTTGGTTTCAACATCACAATAACTCCCCTACTGTGATTACTACCGTTATTAAAAACCATTGTCCCTTCCCAATCCTTTTTCCAACTCCCTTCAATGTCTTCTGTACTGAAAGTTTCCTGCAAGAATATTATGTTTCCCGACATTTTACACCACTGGAAAATTTTCCTTCTTTTAACTGTATCTCTCAGTCCTCGAACATTGATCGAGACTACTTTTAAATTATTCACCATTAAAAACTCTAACTCTTAAACTGTGACAAAAAGCTAAGAACAGAATTGTGTAGTATTGCGACAATATCTCAGTAAATGGGAAGAATGATGCATTTTTAAATACAGAAAAAACAATTGTCAATTGAAGTTGGAAATAAAACAAATACAGACGGATTCCGGAACTAGAAAACATGCCACGCGTCACAAATTCTCTCCCTTTAGAAAACCAGATTATGAAAAACAAAAGCAGTCTCTTGCTACAAGAGAAAGAAAGAAAATCGAACTGCATAATCCGGACGAGGACCCACTTTCCCCATATAGTATACATTTCATTAACTACATAATGATTTTTTTTTTAATGTGAGAAGAGCAAAGATGAAAAAAACAAAAAAACAATCCAACTCTCTGTCTTTCTTAGAAAATACACAAAAGTACAGAAGCTTTCCAAAGAAAATAATTTTTACACTATTCACTGTCCAAGCGATGTCTCAGAATTGATAAAAAAAAAAACTGTTTTACAGTCTAAGGAGCTTCAAAAGGCCTTTAGAGACAAAACGATTCATCCAACTACCACTGCACTTCATTATTCTGCATGGATGCCTGGCTATATCTGTAAAACATCAATGAAAACATGATAGCAATGGTGAAACGAATAAGCAAAAAGTATCTCATCGCTTTTAAGTGAGCTGGAACATTCCTTATGAAAAAAAAAAAAAAAGGCCTCATCTGATGCAGTGAGGTAATTGGAAAGCCGCTTTGTTTACATATCATAATTGTGAAGGCAAATCCTCCTTATCAATCTAAGAAATTCCCGAATCTTCAATTAATACTACATTTAACCCTCTGCATTGTCTCAAATTCTATGCCTTCCATTTGTAGAGCTCGACAAAAAAAAAATACCAATGGTTAAACGTATCTCATTTATATTGTAGGAAAGAATTCGTATTGTATATGGTCTTTATCATTTTTAAACATACAATCACTCTCGGCCAATGTGAATTGATACATTTCCCGCCAAATTTCTCCACAATTGAAACTGGTCTTAATTATTTGACCATGATTAACTTGAATAACAATGATATAGTGAATAACATGATGATTATTTATATGACCCTCGACGAGTGAAGCCTATGTTATTGTGATCAAGCACAAGTATTCAGCTGAATGCAAATTCTGACAAGCAAAGTGCCACTGGTTTCTTTGTAAAACAGTTTTAAGTGTATAAAAAACGTCGTGCATAATCATGAGTGAAGAACACTGCATTTCAACCAGACAGCCATAAAAAGAAACCGTTTAGGCATACAATGAAGAAAATGTTCCAACTATATATCATCGTTAATGATAGACTATGGATTTTATAAATCTGAAGAATGTCAAAACCTTCAACACAAAGGGACCTAAATCTATCCCTGCAGACTGTCTGGTTCCACGCAAAGCTCTGACATTCAATTAAAAGCAGTCTGTCTCCCCGCAAATCATTGTTGTACAATAAATATATATCAATAATAGAAGATTAGGAATATTTGCATGAGAAACAGATAGCCCCCGAAATTCCACAGTCCTTCACAAGAACAAAGTCACAGCAAACGGATCATGCAGTACCAGTCAGCACTCACCGACCACACCCCAGCACTATTCAGCCCAGAACAATAGATTTCGTCCAATAATCCCATTGTTCCGGCCTGAACAGTGCCAAAGTGCAGTCAATGAATGCCGACCGGCACTGTACATACATTGCAACTATTCCAACAATGATCCTCAATTAAAGGCAGACTATTTCACTACTATGAATCTGAGGTATTTCAAATCCATAATTAAAAGCCTTTCCCGCCTATTTCTTGACATTTAAAAGTGTCCTGGATCAACATAAGGATATTAGTTGTCCATGAATAATTTGAGTAATAATGATGCAGTAAATAACATGCTGTGAATACATCAAAGTAGAAAATCATGAATGAAGAACATTTGCTAAAGAAGCAGACAGCCGTAAAATTCCAAAATCTCTTTCAGAAATCGTTTGTGCATACATTGAAGGAATGTTCCAAACTATACGTTCCTCCATTAATTACAGACTGTAATTTATGAAACGCACATCCGACCTTCAATTAGCAGGATAAAAAAAAATCTTTCTCTGTATCAGTTTGGTTTATACAACAATAAGGAACATTTGCATAAGATCCAAATAGCCATCAAAATAGTCCATAATTTAAAAAAACAAAAACAAACTTTCAACAGATATATTGCAAGGATGTCCCAACAATGATCGTCAATTAATGACAGACTATTTCATTTTTTGATTATGAATCTGATGAATTTAAATCCTTCAAAACAAGCGGTCTAAATGAACCTGTCATAGCGAATTGTTTAATTCTATGCACGGCCCTTTCAAAACTTCAAAACTTCAACAAAAAAACCCAACCCCCCCCCCCAAAAAAAAAAAAAAATATATATATATATATTAGTCTGTATAATAGTGAATAAATTATAACCAGAGCAGAAAATATTAATATATTCATTGTTTTTCCTTTCCTTCTAAGAGCAAACAAAGTAGATAAGTCTTGAAACCAGTATACCACGCATGTCTGACCCGACTCTGTCGTTACCAATAATTGTAATTCTTAGAATGTATGATGAACCTCGGTGAACCCGTTGACTACTGAATTCTCTAATTCCCATAGGTAATGGTTATTACACGAAGGAAAATATTGCAAATATTTTGTAAGCGTATATATGCAGGGATGCCACTTAGAATTGATAAAAAAAGTAGGAAAAACCATCCAGAATGGGCCCCACAAAAGGTGGTCTCTATGACAAAAAGTGGTGCTCTATGGCTAAAATATGCCGAACAAACAGGAACCCATACCCTTGTCTGAAAAGTGGCATCCCTGTATATGAAAATTTAAACAGGCAATATCCATTCCTAGTTACAGTACAACATGTCTTATCTCGATACAAGCTTCAGATGAGTCTGAAAAGCCGTATCCTTGTGTATCAAACTTGAGGACTTAAAAACAACACATCTTAACCACCCCTATGTAACTGCTGTCTTAATAGACATGATTTTCTTTTCAGAACGTCAAATGTGTTAAGTAATGACTTTCATATGGAAAATAAAGTATATATAAAAAAAAACAAACAAACAAAAAACAAGCTTCTTCATTCATTCTGAAAAGCATGTTAAAACTAGAGTTACGAAAACTTCTTCCATCCATCAGGCCACCAATATTGATCAAATCCTTGTTTTATTTCGTATGAATTGCTTCTATTTTAATTGATCATTCTTCATTCCAAAGTTCCTGAAATGGCCTGAATAGGGAAGGTAAGGGAATACCTGAACTTGAGTATGATTTCACAGTCTTTTGGAATCGATAAGTGAATCTCGATTTCTCATCTTCCATTTTCCTTCCTTTCATTTTTGCTATAATTTTAAATTAAGAGGAAACTATGAATGAAACAAGACAGAAGTAACTGTTATTCGATCGACATGTTGGTATATAGAGTCCTCGAAAGAAACATTTCGTATAACCCAACTTAATGAAAGACTCTTATATAATTATTTTGAGATATTTCAGAACCATTGAAAGAAGAAGAAAAAAAAAGAGCCAGCCGTGGTAATGATGTCACGAGTCATATGGCTTAACTTTTCATAACCTAAGCTCAGCATAATAACAAATTAATATAGACATAGAATAAGTGGTATTCTTTCTAATCTAACCAATGCCAATAAATTACTAAGACATTAAAAAAAAACTCACTCTAATCAACGTGAGGTTGGTTGGTTTCTCTTTGTATTGCAGATATTTTAAAAGCAACTCAGAAAAATTCAGAACGGTGCTTATTTTTTTTTATTTAGAGACCCTTTATACATGTGGATCATTTCAATTGTTCTCGAAAAAAAAATCAAGTTTGTACCTGAATGTTGACACGATATTTCGAGACTTCAAAAGCTTCGAGCTTCGAGCTTCGAGCTTCGAGCTTCGAGCTACGAGCTACGAGCTACGAGCTACGAGCTTCGAGCTTTTTTTAAAAAAATCAAGTTTGTACCTGAATGTTGACACGATATTTCGAGACTTCAAAAGCTTCGAGCTACGAGCTACGAGCTACGAGCTTCGAGCTTCGAGCTTTTTAAACGTCAACTTGTCTTCCCATGTTTCGATTTCTTTGGAACTCCTCAAATAGTGCATTTTGCTCACCTATGGGGATATGCTTCCGATCAACGTATATATATAGCTTCCTTGGTTCTGTTCTTGAAAAGAACGCCTTCTTCCCTGCGGCTTTCGCTGCGTGTAGAAGTCGGAACTGGGGTTTACGCGCCTCGCGGACCGCCTTTGGTAGGTCGTCAGTTATAACAATTCTGGTACCTTTCAAATGACGTGCTTTGCCCAAAATTTTCTCTTTGTCGTTGTATCTCAGCAATCTAGCCTTGATCGGGCGTGGTTGAGATGATGAGAAACATCGATGTTCTCGCTGAAATTCAATATCCTCTATCTCCTTCTCACTAAATTTCAGCTTCTCCTTGAAGAAATCTCCAATCACCTTTCGTATGTCTTCTGGCCCTTCTCGACTACCTTTTTCTGGTATCCCCAGAAAAACTAAATTTTCCCTCGCCGCGTAAATATTGAGCTTCTCCGACTCACTCAAAAGGTACTTGATCCTTTCGTCGAACTTGTTTTCCATCCTAGGTATCATTTCAGACTTTATCTTTTCAGTTTCACTTGCATTAAATGACACCGAATTCACGATTTCCGTCAATGTGGATTCCACTTTAATGACACGAGCATTAATTTCCCTCCACTGGACTTCCATGTTCTTTTCTAGACTGTCTAATCTAGCATGGATTCTAGAGAAATTCTCCATCATCAAATCTTTCAAGGACTCTTCCCCAGCCTCATCCTGCTTGGCCTCCTTGGCCCCGCTGGGCCCCGCCAGGCCAGGGCTGTTAGTGTTTTACAATAATGTTCCTCCCTTCGTTCAATTCGACCTTCAAGACTCTGTGCGGTTTTCTGAGCGAGCTAGAGGGGATTCCACACCAGTGTTGGCGTTGCATTACCATTGGCCTGCAATACCCACCTATGAAAGTCAACAATATGTGACAATACATCTTAATTTAATGGAGATTTGGGTAAATTAAGAGGAAAAGAAGGGAGGTTTGGGAAAGAAAGAGATATAAAGGAAATACATTTGCATTTAAACAAGAAACCAAATTACTATATTAACATATAAGAGAATAATTGTGACTGGATACAATAAATGGGCCAACAATTAAGTGGATATTGTCATTGCCATAATATGGGGTAAAAATCGGCTGGGGATTTATAAAGGATCCTCTTAATAAATGTGAAAGTTGCACGGAAACCATGGGTTGTTATATTTTAGAATGATTTGTACAGAAGTAAGAAAATGACTGAAATGAAAAGAAACTTCATGGAATGAGCAATTCTATTCGCGCCATCTACGCTGGGTATGTGCTATTATCACTGAAAATCATCACTGTCCTGTTATGTCCAGAATTCAGTGAAAATTATCCCATGTCCACCCCATTACATTCGTCCTCGAAAGCCCTCGTAAAACTTTAACTGTGAGATCCAAAGGGACTAATTTGAGGGCACGTGCCTGAAAGTGTGATAATACAGGTGCGTTTATCAGATCACAACCGCCTACAACACGCCAACTGATGAAGGAAGTGAAAGCAGTCCGTAAACTTCTTAGGTGCTGGAGACAAATCAGAGAAGAAGATGGTGTACTTTATCGGCTAATCCATGAAAATGGCAGAGAGGTTAAACAGCTGATACTGACCCCGGTGCCTCCAACCACAAGTTCTCCAAGCTGTTCATGACCAGGCAGGGCACCAGGCCACTGAAAGAACTACAGCCCTTACAAGGAGGAGGTGCTATTGGCCCGGCATGGCTAAAGATGTGGCCAACTACTGCCAGAATTGCGAGAGATGTGCCTTGGCCAAAGCAGGGAAGCGGCTCCACCTCACCATGGGCTCCCTGATTGCCACTAGACCTCTCGAGGTGTTGGCCATTGATTTTACCATCCTAGAAACCAGCAGCAGTGGACTTGAAAATGTCCTGGTCTTGACTGATGTTTTCACGAAGTTCACGCAAGCCATTCCCACCCGCGACCAGAAGGCCTCTACTGTGGCCAAAGTCCTTGTACGTGATTGGTTTGTTAGGTTTGGAGTCCCCCAAAGAATTCATAGTGATCAAGGGCGCAACTTTGAGAGCAAAGTCATTCAGGAGCTGTGCAAAGTTTACGGGATCGCTAAGAGTCATACAACCCCCTACCACCCAGAGGGCAACGGCCAATGTGAACGATTTAATCGAACTCTCCATGACAGACTACGTACTCTTCCCCCGGACAAGAAGCGGAAGTGGCCAGATCACCTTCCTGAATTGGTTTATGCATATAATTGCACGCCACACTCGTCTACAGGATATTCCCCTCACTACATATTCTTTGGTAGGGACCCAGTCCTCCCTGTAGACCATCTCCTTGGGCTTGTGACATCCTCTGAACAGGCAATCCTCAGGTCGAGGAATGGATTGCAGAACATCATTCACGACTACATGACGCCTTCCAGAGGGCATCCAGGATGACAGAAAGTGAGGCTTTACGAAGGAAAGCCATGAATGACAAGAAAGCTTTTGACGTTGATCTACCAGTCGGAGCTCGTGTCTTCATCAGGAATAGAAGAGTAAAGGGGCGCAATAAAATACAGGATGCATGGGACCCCGAGCCCCACAAAGTAGTTCAACGCCTTGACACTGGGGGCCATACATACATTGTTCAACCTTTAGCTGGTGGACAGTCATCATGGAAGACTCTTCATAGGAAGGACTTGCTGGATTCTAAAGTCTTAGCTGAGGATATAGAGCCCATTAACACCGATCATGCTACTACTGGAGTAGAGGAGCCAGATGCTAATGACTCGGGTGAGTCGGATCGTGACAGTGAGTCATGGGATGGCATCTATGCGATGAGGTCGGATGTAGCATCAGGGTTAGGGAGACCTACCTCCTTACTTCAGACTGCTGCAAGAATGATACAGGAAGATGCAACTGTTTCTGAGTCACAAGAAGTCCTTCCCCAGGACAGTGAAGATGACGTTTTCCCTGATGCTCCTCGGTATCCACTCCGTTCAGACACTAAGGTATTGAAAACCCACCAGACAAAATTCTTACGCAGCTAACTGCGGATTCTCAAGACACGATGGGGAATCCTGATGATTAATCAACTCAAATAAGACGGAACAATACCCCACAATCTGTGGGGCGAAGAAAATCGTCAAGGGTAAATGCTGGACATCATCCAAATCCGTACAACCTTCCCAGATCTGTCGTTCAAGAAGTCGCAGCTAATTCTCCAGGTTTGGTAGACCCAAACATCCTAGCACAAGTCGCTCAATCTAACTTACTCATTATGCAAATGTTAAGTCAGTCGAGGTAGAGGAGATGAAGAGTATTGAGTTTTATTGTGTTGTTTCTCCTTAGTTAAGTTTGTGTTGACACAACCTTAAAGCAGGGAAGTGTGTGACAGAGCAAAACAAGTTTTACTTAAATGTATGATTCAGTGATGTTTTATAATGATTCAATCTCAGCCTTTCATGTGGATGCTGAACTTTATTATACAATGCACAATGTTATGAAGAGTTCATTTATAAGTGCAAGTATTGATTCATGAATTGCTAAACTTTATTACTCCTTTTGACATGGGGAGACTGCATGATAATTCATTCCAAATTAATTGTATATGATTGGGGAACCGACAATTGCTCCGTCGACATTTGCTCCTGCGATAATTGCTCAGGCGACATTTGCTCCTGCGATAATTGCTCCGTCGACATTTGCTCCTGCGACAATTGCTCCGTCGACATTTGCTCCGATCGAGCGACAATTGCTCCGCGACAACTGCTCCGTCGATAGAAATGCATATATGCGACAATTGCTCCGTCGACCTTTGCTCCGATCGAGCGACAACGGCTCCGTCGACAGAAATGCTTATATGCGACAATTGCTCCGTCAACATTTGCTCCGATCGAGCGAAAAATGCTCCGCGACAACTGACTGCTCCGTCGATAGAAATGCGACAATTTCTCCTGCGACAATTGCTCCGCCGACATTTGCTCCAAAATATGATTATTGTTCAGTCGTTAAAAATGAATATGCGACAATTGCTCCGCGACAATAAACTCGGTAGACATGGTAGATAAAAAGGAATATGCGACATTTGCTCATCGACAATTGCTCCGCCAACATTTGCTCCATTTGAGCGACAATTCCTCCGCGACATTAGCTCCGTCGAAGAAAATGAATATGGGACAATATCATTGCCTCGAGATATCTCGAATATCTCGAAATACATGTATGTCGAGACAATTACTACCGTACCTCTAACTGCTTATTCCACGAGAGTACGATGACACTGGCGTAAATCCGTTTCGAGGAGTGGGATGGGGAATGAACAAAATATTTTGCTGAAATTTCTTGCTCACATTAATTTGACTATACACACCCCTCACCCACACACCCCAAGACACATACTTTTATTTATTTTGCGAGCGAGCCAAAAATTACCATATCTTGCCTTAAAAGAAGTCTCGTTTTTTTGTCAAAATACATTCTGGACTTATAAGATATTTAAATGGTATATTTGGTTACCTCACTGCCAAATATTACATACTTCACTGTTGCAAATGTTTGCTGTCCAAAACCACACAAGCAAGGAAAACGCACTCTCTTGGGGATAAAGTATCATTTCGTCATCAAAATACACAGGCCTATAACCTTTCTAAAATATATTCGTCCGCCTCCCGTTGCATGCCCAATTTGTTTGCCTTCCCAATAAGTTTCACTCTAGCTTTTCAGTGAGCGCAGCGAAAAATATTATGATATGCGGGCATCCGCTGCTGGAATAAAAATGATTGCTAATCGAAAACGTCTTGTTTCTAGATTTTATAAGCGGGCAAATATTGATTTTTTTTTTTTAAATACTAAGAACAGGTTTAAGTGTATTATTGTTACAATCCCTTCTCGTGATTTTAGTAACGTACATTTATCGGCATCTTCCGTTCACACAGAGAGTATGATCAGGGTGTGATGATATGAATAGGCTAATGGTCACAGGCGGTCATGTCCTGAAAATTCATCTATTTTAGGTCAACTTGCCGCTCGAATCCTTGCAGACATAACTATCACTTTATGAGTTAAAGAATTAAGCATAAATATTGGATAAAAGACAAGATGCAAACCTATTCCCTTTCTTGATAATATAAATATAACCGGCATAGGTTAAGATAGTGAAATCAAGCGAGCGAAGCGAGCAACGCTTTAAATTAAATTCAATTCAATTCTTTTCAATTCAGAAGACAGAATGGCTATAATTTTGAAATAAATGTTCGCCATCATTTACTCAGTTGTGTTAAAAATGCCCAAGATAAAGAAAGAGAGAGAGAGAGAGAGAGAGGGGGGGGGGGGGGGAACAAAATAATAAAACATATAGATGAATAATTAATAGGTATAGGCAAAATCACAAGGGAAAGTGGTAGAAAAAATCTTTAAAAAGGTTTATTTCCAAATCCCGAAACACCAACAACAGCTATTGTTCTGAATTTGTTGCGTTCGCTTTTGATGAGGATTTTATATTAGGTTGTCGTTGGAGCAATTGCCACATACATAAGCATTAACGACGGCCGACGGAACAGATGTCGGCGGACAAGTTGTCGCATGAGCAATTGTTGCGGAGCAATGATATTGTCACATATTCATTTTATTTGACGGAGCTAATGTCGCGAAGGAATTGTCGCTCGAATGAAACAAATGTCGGCGGATCGAGTGCTTTCCGCCGGAGCTAATGTCGCCGGAGCAAATGTCGACGGAGCAATTGTCGAGGAGCAAATATTTATTTCTATTTACTGAGTTTATTGTCGCGGAGCAATTGTCGCATATTCATTTTTATCGACGGAGCAGTTGACGCGGAGTAGGTAATTGTCGCTCGATCGGAGCAAATGTCGACAAAACAATTGTTGCAGAAACAATTGTCGCAATTGTCTCATATATTCATTTTATCGACGGAGCAATTGTCGCTCGATCGGAGCAAATGTCGACGGAGCAATTGTCGCAGGAACAATTGTCGCATATATGCATTTCTATCGACGTAGCAGTTGTCGCGGAGCAATTGTCGCTCGATCGGAGCAAATGTCGACGGAGCAATTGTCGCAGGAACAATTGTCGCATATATGCATTTCTATCGACGTAGCAGTTGTCGAGGAGCAATTGTCGCTCGATCGGAGCAAATGTCGACGGAGCAATTGTCGCAGGAGCAAATGTCGACGGAGCAATTGTCGCAGGAGCAAATGTCGACGGAGCAATTGTCGCAGGAGCAAATGTCGTCGGAGCAATTATCGCAGGAGCAAATGTCGACGGAGCAATTGTCGCAGGAGCAATTATCGCGGAGCAATTGTCGCGGAGCAATTGTCGTATTTTTAGGAGCATTTGTCGCAGGAGCAATTGCCGCCGGAGCAAATGTCATACATTCATATGATTGTATTGTATTCATCAAGTTGTTAGGAATTCTCAACTTGTTATAATATTTCATGATAGGCCTATTTGATCAATCAAATATTTGATTCATGAATTGCATATCTTTAGATGTTAGAAAAGTTCACACACGAGCAAATTTGGGATTTAGTTGTAACATGCTATTTGCATAGAAAGTTACAGTGTGTGTATCGTGTGCGTTTGTTTAGCATTATGTCCGAGGACATTTTCGGACAGAGAACAAAAAAAAAATCATGACAACAATGGTCCTCGGAAGCCGGACAATAGTCCTCGAACGTCGAACAATGAATTTATGCCTTATTCCGTCGACTGTCCGAGGACGAGTAACAATAGAGGAACAATAGTTGTCCTCGGAAGTAAAGCCATGTAAACGTGGGTGTGTGTGTGTGTGTGTGTTTGTTTTATGGCTAATGGCAGTTAGGCCTGTATATATGTATAATACCTGCATAGATAAGTAAGGACCATGTAGGGCTAATACACATTTTAACTTAATGTATGTGTGTGTGTATAGCTGTAGCTGCGTGTGTTAAGTTGGCAGCAGTGCTGGACTAAAATATGTGACTTAACTTTGTAGGTAAAGATGAAACAGGACAATTGAGATGATATTGTTTATCTAGATATGCATAAATGAGACTTTCAGATTACATGATGAAATTCTACTTCTTACAATTGTAGATTTATTCAGTGCACTTTTGGATATATGTTTATTTTGCAAACACCAATTGGTTACGTCGGAATTCACCTGGTCAAATGATTTCTTTACTGTTTAAATTTTTGAAATCATTATTATATATTAAATATTATTACCCACGCCGATGAAATCGGCAGGGTTATGTAAAGGGCTCCGTTTTTTTTTTGTTTTTTTTTGTTTGTTTGTTTGTTTGTTTGTGTACAAGATAACAAGAGAACGGGTGAACGGATTTGCACCAAATTTTCAGGGAATGTTCAGAAAGTGACAGGAAAGAATCGATTAGATTTTGGTGATGATTGGTTGACCCCTGCACATTCTGTGTGACTTTGAAGTTTTGACCCTGTAGTAAAGTATAGGAACTTCAGTTCAGATAGTGACAGGAAAGAAACTAGAAAGATTGATGACCCCAAACTTCGCCTGCAGATGCAGAAATATTTTGGCCAGTCAAAACACTCATTACTTCGTCTCACCAAAAGTCTATTTCAGGTTTATGAATTTTAGAAGACTTTTAGACCCATTAGTTGCCATTTCACTTCAAATCCGTACGAGCCTGCAATGAATATTCAAAGCCAACGTATCCCAGCAACAAGGGATTGCGCGCGATACCTTTTTTAACTACAAATTCATTTAGATTCAGGCTACCCTACCCCTACGGCTTCTCCTCTATTTCTTATCTTCTGTGCATTTCTGTTTATTTTCCCCGGTTCTTTCCACTTTGTTGTGGAAGTTTTTGTGATTTATTTTATCCTGGTGGACGTGTAGTACGTGATTTTAATTGTTTTCGGTGAAAATCTGGTGAGTTTGTTCGACGTGAGTGAGTCTATCGCACTCGCGAGCGTTCGCGTGTGTTGATCTGAGTGAGTGGGCTGTGTAGCTAGCTGTACGTACATAACTATACACAGCGCTGTCGCGAAGTGACGGCGATCTGGTCGGGCTAGGGAGTACATAACCCCAGGGAGTACAGTGCCTGTGCCTTACTGACTGTAGTAGGGTTGAACTTTTTTCTTTGGGTTATAACGGTCCTGTCATTTGAGATTTGAGTTAGTTTATAACTCATTTATGTCTGTTTGAGTGGATTTCGTAGTTGTAAAATATATACAAACACTGTATTTTTTTTTAATTTGTGTGGATTTGCAAAATTTGGTGGCTGATCGAGGTTCGCCGAATACATGCACGCCAGTATCCACTTTGACTTTGTTGATGGGTGGTGACTGAGCTGAGTGAGTAAGCTCTGTGCCTCGCATGCATGTCATTTTGAAGTCGAGATCCAACTTATTTTGTCGTCATATTTATTTTATCCAAGCCCGATGAAAAAAACAACAACACCAATTGCAATGTAATTTAAAGATAGAACATGAATACATTTACTAACACTTACATGACTGAACACTGAATACAAATTGCTAACAAATTTTTTTCCTCACCACGCCACGCTCTCTGACATGTCTAATCAATTACTTTTAGGGGAGAGATGTTTCAATAATAAAATATCTTTTTCAGAAGAATTTTTTCAAGGGTGGGGACACACAAAGCTATGACCTGGATATGGCAAAATTTATTGGGGGGGGGGGGGTAGATGTGCCTCTTGTTATCCCCTTTGAATGGCTACTGCTTACAAAAATAATCGCAACAAAACAAAACCTATATTCGGTTTACTTTTTTTATACACGACAGGGGAACCAACCAGTAAAAATATATCTGCAGTTTCAAGAATAATAGCTCCGCTAAGGCGTGGGTCTGCCGCCTTTGACGGCCTTTCTAGTTAATATATAATAATATTCAAATAATTTATTGGTACTGCAAAATTTCAATATGGCACGAAAAAGAGACATGATAACGAAGCTTTTCGACCTGCACTCATCAGGTTATCACGCAGGTATATAACAAATTACTTGAAATCAACTATATTATAAGGTTGCGTCCGGGTTCAACGAGTATAATATAGTTGATTTCAAGTAATTTGTTATATACCTGCGTGATAACCTAATGAGTGCAGGTCGAAAAGCTTCGTTATCATGTTTCTTTTTCGTGCCATATTATAATAATATTGTTAAATCATTATTAACAATTCGGTTTCTATACTGAGCTAAAGTAGGCCTAGTCTTTATACTTCTTGTAAGTACTTTCAAAACTGTACAATGCCATTTCAAAATAACTCATATATATAAATGGTTATTTTCAACAGATTTTAGAAAATATCGCCGTCTATATATTAGGAATTAAGATGATAGGAATGTGCAACAATTTCAACATTTTCGTAAAAGCAATGTTGATTACGAGGATACCATATTCTTTGTATTTACATGTTTATATATATATATATATATATATATATATATATATATATATATATATATTTATGTATGTTCTTATCTATTTTTGTTATGAGTTTATTTTCATGATTTTGTTGGCTATTATTGTTACTTACTATTGCTATCAGGGCCTCATGGAAGACCACCAATATTGGTGATAATGAGTCACCCTGTATAAATATCAGAAATAAATAAATAAATAAATGTCAGCATTGTTATTTTGTCTTTAAATAAAACTATTATTATTTTCATTTTGCTTTGTTATTTTTTATCCTGGCAAAAATACAATAATGATCTAATTTCCTTTCTCACTAAATTTACAGGAGAAAGTGCTGAATGTAGTTTGGTCAACATACATGTACAGGCTTGTTCCATGCAGTACAAGAACATGAGGAAGAACGAGGGAAGAGAAGTGGAACTGGTGCATCATCATTTCCGCTCATCACACTCCCGATTCCTGTCATCAAGGGAAAACACAATACTAACGTACTAGTATTGTTGATTTCACATCCTTACCTAGAGAGTAAGTACAATTTTATCTAAAGTACAATACATGTAACAATCCAATTGTTTCCCAATGCATGAGTTCATGGAAATTGGGGATGGGTGTTCATTCAAAATCGTGTCAAATAGTTGATCTGCTTCGTTTTAATAGGGAAATGCTTTATACCCTGATCTTTTGTTTACTAACATAAGCTTTGTCATGGTCCTACACAACCATAACATTTAATACATAAACACTGATCATGCATATTTGTGTTATAGTCCCTTGCTATGTTAAGTGCTGTTTTCTCATCGTATTATAGTTCTGTTCATTCAAGTAAATGTTTAGTTACTTTGATGTATGTGTTTTGTGAAAAAAAATGTTATACAATTGTACTAGTCACTTTGTAGTTATGATGTAATGATGTTAGGAAGGCTATATCATTGTTTAATTCCTTTTTCATTTTGTAGGGAACACATCTACTAGAGATTGTACCTGGTAGCTGAAAGGATGCTCTCAAGGACAAGAGGGGGTCGAAGGGAATGAACTTGAAGCCATTCATCATTCTCAAATAGCAGTGTCTCCCCCAGTCCATCGGCTGCTAATATCAATACTCCATGTGTCACCACACCCTTCCTTGTATTTCCTAGGACCCCAGTACCCCCTGCCCCCGCCCCCATCTCAGTCCACAAAAATCTCGCAATGGAGTGTGCAAGGACACACCACAGGCATAACAAAATGAAGTTGACAGAATCCATTAATTTTAGTTTTCTGAATAACAGTCGTACTCCAATGAACAATTTCATTTTATAGCCCCTACAACTACATGTATGTTACTTCTCTTCCTTAATTTGCTACATGGTATGCATTACCACCGGTTAGATTGTTATTAGTCTGCAATAAGTAATTTCTTTAGTGGGGACATTGAAACTTTTGCCAAATCTCTATTTCAAAATCTAACTGTGGTGAATGTCGTTGAATATCAAGTTACGTCCGCCCCTCCCCCCTTACATAATCATTAGGCCATTGTAGCTTTAATATCGGGACTGCGGTGCATTTTACAGCATCTCCCAAGTATTTTAGAGGGGGTGGGTGTCAGAGCTAATTGTATTTGCTTACTACATCATACATTCTTGTGGGATGGATTTAATTTGCACTCTGATGGAGCTTGAACTTTATTTACATACCTTACAGTACCATAATTGATAAGATATTTAGTTTATTTGGTTTCATGTTTGCATGATTTTTTAATGTACTATTTTAAGCAAAATCCATATTGGTTTATTTGTTAAAGGTGCTTGTAGTAATTTATCCCATTAAAGATTTGAATTACAGTATTAAATCCCTATTTTTAGTCTTTTAAATATTGGTTTATGTAGTGTTTGTATTGTCCAATTACAGTTTTTTCGGCTCTCAAACAGAATACAATAGGCACTGAACTTGTAACAAATTTTGAAAGAGAGAGGGGCAGGGACATGGAGAGAGAGAGAGAGAGGGGTGGGGTACAGAGAAAGAGAAAGAGGGAGAAGAAATGGGGAATTACATTTAAAAGTATGTTTTTTTTTTAATGAAACTCTGAAAATGGGTTCTTTTGAGTCATTTTAAGATGTACCGTAATATGGGGTAAAGAACTGCTTTTGCTTTCTTGACAAAATAGCAGATTAAAAAAAAACAATTATTTATTTATTTATTTATTGCAACCACGTAAAAAGTATAACACAGTTGGATTTTTACAATAAAAAGTTGTTCCGTCATACACTAAAATATTTAAAATATAAACACATAGGAAGCGACCATAAGTTTGTTTGAGATAACTTCTATAGAAATAGAAAACAAAAATTTCCGTTAGTCCACCAAGAAATTCAAGTACTTTCCTAATGTCTGGAGGTACCCAAAATCCATATAAAATGTATAAGCCTGCACAACTATTTTCAGTTAAGAAAATATAATTATTTTTCTGGTCATTTTGTCCATAAAATATGGTAAAGAGTGAGTGTATAAGACAAAACTGCCCCCTCCCCGTATAGTGTGCGTTGGGTGTGTGCCGAGGAAAATACCACCATTTTCACACCAAATTTCTTTTCCAAAGCAGTGGCAGATTTAGGGGGAGGGGCACATTCGGCCCATGCCCCCTCTTTTGGAAGAAAAATATGCATTGTGCCCCCCCCCCCTTTTTCGATTGTGCCCCCCCCCCCGCCCATTTTAGAACGAAAACCTTTTTTTTTTTGCTTGTCAGAGAATTATGGAGGGGAACTGGACCCCCTTCCCCGCCCCCACTGAGCGAATTTTGGAGGTCTGGCCAAAAAAAAAATGTTTTTTAGTTCCCACCCCCCCCCCGGAAAATTGCTTGATTTATTCCGAATAGACAACAAAGATCATCAATTTTATGTAGGGCTATTAATGAAGAAAGAAAACCTAGCTGTGATCATTCCGAATAAACAACAGCAAATATCACTTTTATAATTCTTCAACATAGTCACATGACCAATTTAACAACTTTTAGAAAATCTAAATAAAGAATAAATGATTTCAAGATTTAAAAATATAAAACCTTCGTCTTATCTTTAAAATTAATTTTGATGACTATAATGATGAATTCGAAATGAATTCTATCACGACATTCTCATCATCAAAGACGACATCACCCTCATCCTAGCTACGCCACTTGCCCTTTCGTCCCCGTGTGTTTTAATGCATTAAATTATTCAATTCTCCTATTTTTTTTGCACAAATAATGATTTCCTTGTCAAAAGCTTTTTTTAGATACTGTTGTATTATATTTTCTACATCTTAGACAAAAGAAAAACGAAAAACAGCAAGCGTACATTTTTCAAAAATTTCTAAAACGTCTGTTACAAAAGTCTACTCAACACACCCATTCGAGGAAAGCCCCCCCCCCCCCCCCCGTTGTCTCAAAGTGGCGCGTTCATTGAACTTCTCGCTGGGAACGCGTCCATTCGAGATAACCGGGGGGGGGGGGGGCTTGTCTCGAAAGGGTGTGCCTGTTCCCGCTCCCATCCCGCTCCCATCTCGCAACCCACCCATTCGAGACAAGCCCAAAAGTTTTGGGTATGCACGATATATGAAGTGTTTTATTATGCAGTATTGTCATAATCATCGTTATTTTTTATGTTATTATTATTATTATTATTATTATTTATTCGACCATTCATAAGAATAAGCACAGGTACAATACAACATGGCAAGACAAGTACATAATAAGAATACAGAAGATCATGTAAAGGCACATGTAAGAGGATTGGGAACAACAAGTGGGTCAGGGTGCACAAAAGTGAAATACAACACTATTGCCCGGAAGCATTACCCCCCACACTTGCTGCTCCCAGTACATAATAAAATTTCTATACATAGAATATTGCACATAATGAAACATATTTTCTCAGTACGAACCAAATGAATTAAGATTAAATATAAAAAAAAATTGATTCCAAAAATGCTATGAAGAAAAGACTATAATCATTAGGAATATTGCATGCGAGTGGTATGAGATAAACTTGGCTGTACAGTTCAAAAACAGAATATTACAAATTGATGTTTGAGTATAATAGAAGTATAACTGTGAAGTATATATGTATCATTCTAATCCAGAAATAAAAAAATAAATAAAAATGTATATACATGTATACATATATATAAGGGCATGCAAAGTTATCTTAAATATCGCATTAATAACAAACAGAATTTTAGGCAAAATTGGCTATTGTTATGGCCAATATGAACATAAATGACATAGTCTAACAATATTGCAAAATGAAATGTTCATATATGATGTTACTATTGCAAAATAAATCTGGCAGGTATAGAACAAAAATGGGAGACAACTCAGTATAGCTTAGAAAAATCCACATGCTAGGGCATAACCAAATAAGAATTAAAAAAATAAGTCTAATAGAAAAGACCATGATAACTACTTTAAATGTGTATGCATACGTAAAAATAACTCACGGTGAACACGCTGTCATTTAGTAAGAAAGGGAAAGAGAGAGACAGAAAGAGACAGAAAGAAATCAAGCTAAGAAAGAAAAAGAAAGTCGGGGAGAGAGAAAAAAGAGAAAGACAGGGAAATGATCACTGTATAAAAGAAATACAAGATAGGAGCAGACTGAAACAACAGAATGGAGAGGGAGGAAAAGAGAGGGAGGAAAAGAGAGAGAAAGAAAGAGAGAGAGAGGGCTGGCTCTGCTAAGACATAATTCCGACATCATAATGACTAAGACAGAATAAAATCATATAGGGTAGGTGCAGGTAATATGGGGCTGCAGGTAATATGGGACCCTGAGCTGAGGTTCACAGTAAAAGCCACAGCAACCATACATATTTTGTCAATTTCACTGAGCTGGAAGCCTAAGCATTGCATTATTCTTGGCATAGGACTGGTCTGCAGGTTTACTTTTCTTCAGACGATCTATAAATTATATAATTTTAAGTCAACATATTCATTAAAGGTTCTTAAAATGTGAAATCATCTTACAGTTAATGACTTTTATACATTTTAAAGTAAATACCAGACATAATAGAGTCGTTTTAATGTGAACCTAATGTCTTTAATTAATGGTCCCATATTACCTGCACATGCAGGTAATATGGGACTATTGGTGATGATGTCATAATTTGCATATAATGGACAGGGGGCTGGTGATAATTTTGTTTTCTTTACATTAAAAGTTAGACTAGTCGTTACTGATTCATGGGAACAAAGTATATTCTGTGTGTCTTTATTTGTCTTTATGCAAATTATGCAAATGAGCTTAAGGGTCCCATATTACCTGCACCTACCCTACATGTAGTGTAATCAAGTAAAAGTAATAGGGCAGAAAAAAGGAGACAAAGCTCCTATGCAACTTAATCAGAGAATAAAATTGCACACTTTAGAGAATTTAAGAATGTAGAAGGAGAGAGAACTGCAATGTCCTTGATGTCATTGGACAATGTGTCCCACAATCGAGGTAGTCTTCTGGAGGGGGAAAAATATAGGGCTTGAGTTCTAGAGGAAAGATGTCGAAAAGAAAGAACCTCCAGACGACGTGGATTGATGAGCAAGTTCTTTCGAAGTGTTTGGCAGTCGCAGAGGCCTGAAAGGCTCTTATAAGCAAATGAACATAACAAGTAGTCCCTACGAGGTGAGAGTGAAGACCAGTGAAGTACCAGAAGTCTTTCATCGTACAGCATCTCACCACGCCTCTGCTTCAGGGCCAAGCGAGTCGCTGTACGCTGAATTTTCTCAATTTGTTTAATTTGGGTTTGGGTGGTCGGATGCCAGGCCGGAATACCATATTCAAGGATTGGCAAGATAAGGGCTTTATACAACGAGAATATGGCATTAGTGGAAGCACCGCGAGCAACTACTCGGATGAATCCGAGTAGGCGGTTGGCCCTAGAAACAATCGAATCGATGTGTGAGTTCCAAGATAAGTTTGAGCTAATTGTTATTCCTAAGTATTGAAATGAGGGTACAGAAGATATGCATGTGTCTCCTAAAAAGTATTGAGGAGTCTGGGTCCACTTCTTTCTGGTTACATGCATGACTTTGGTCTTATTCGGATTAAAAGACATACCATTACTAACAGTCCACTGTATTAAGGTGTCCAAGTCTTTTTGAAGTAAGACTTGGTCAACATTAGAAGAGATTTCACGGAATAACAAGATATCATCTGCAAAGAGAACAGCTTCAGAAGAAAGAGAAATGGAAATGTCATTAATAAAGAGGTTAAAGAGTTTGGGACCCAACACACTCCCTTGTGGAATTCCTGAAGGAACATGGATCCAAGAAGAAGTGGAACCCTGAAAAAGAACAGACTGATAACGGTTGGAAAGAAAAGAGCGAATCCATCTCCTCAGGTTGCCCTGAATATTAAAATGAGAGGATAATTTGGCAAGAAGGGCATTGTGAGGCATTCTGTCGAATTCTTTGGACATATCCAAAAACACTGCGTCAATCCGAGGTGGTGACCGCTTATCTAAAATAGTTGCCCACCTATGGAGCACATTGACAATCTGGGTTACGCAGCTTCTCCTTCTGGTAAACCCATGCTGGTATCTGTTAAGGAGGCCATATGATTCAACATGAAAATCAATTGCCTTCACAATAACTTTCTCAAGTACTCTACACAACACAGATGTTAATGCAACTGGTCGGTAATTGGCAATAGAGGATGTTTCACCAGTCTTGAACACGGGGGTGATATGGGCCCGTTTCCAAGAAGACGGGACACTTCCACTGTGAAGAGATGCATTAAATAAGATGGAGAGAGGATGTGAAATTTCAAGAGCAATGTGACTAAGAACACTGGGTAATAAGCCATCTGGACCTGGAGGTTTGTTTTTGGATAGGCCAAGAAGAGCAGAATAGATGTCAAATGCAGAGACAGAGAGATGAGAGAGAGGAGGGATAGGCAAAGAACAGGAAGAAGGAGAATCAGGCAGAGGTAAGGAAGGACCAAAGACAGATGAGAAAAAAGAGCTGAATGCATTAGCAATATCACTAGGTTTACATACACTCACATTATTGAACTTAAACTTAAGAGGTGGTGCAGCATGCTTACGATTACGAACAAATGACCAAAACTTACGCCTATTATCCTTGCAAGCAAAGAGAGTGTTTACATAAGCCCAGTAAGATTTCCTAGTTTCTTTCTTTACCTTATTTCTAATACCTTTGTAAGCAGTCCAATCTTCATTTCTTTTTGTCCTTCTGGCAATTCTAAATAATGAATGTTTATGTGATATGAGCTTCTTAAGTTCAACTGAGATCCAGGGGGAACATTTTGAATTCTTTTTCGATGTTCGCGGGATAGAGTCTTTAACAGCAGCATGAAATAAGTCGAGAAATAGTTCATAACTTTCTTCAATGTTTAAGGAGTTTAATAATGAGTTCCAGGGTATAAGATGTAACATACGTCGAAGATGATCAAAGTCTGCCTGTTTCAAATGAAGAAATGTCCGTAGGACTGATGGAGTGGGAGCAGGCTTTGTTGAACGAAAAACCACATGAACAGCAAGATGGTCCGACTGAACGGGGTTGGACATGGTTTCGACATACGCCAAAGCATCATCACGGGTGGTAAAAACAAGATCGATGATAGAACCAGTAGAAATGCCATTAGAAGATGTTGGGCGCGTAGGAGAAGTAACCATCTGAACAAAGCCATACTCTCCAATGGTATCCAAACAGCGTTTACGGTGAGATGAGGTACTGTTGGTAGACATGTCCACATTGAAGTCTCCCATCAACAAGCATCCATCAAACATGTCCAGATGAACAGCATCAATTTCGGATTGTAAATCATTCCAGAAAGACACAGAGCTGCTAGGTGGACGGTAGAGAACACCAACAAGCCAAGTGTCTGAGCCGAATCTGATAGATATCCTTGAAGAATTGCAGTCAAAACACCACCACCTCGACGGCTACCAGGGCGATCATGGCGTAAAACCACATAGTTATCTGGAATCCCAAGAGTAGAATTGACAATACCACTGTCTAGCCATGTCTCAGTGATACAGAGGATATCAGGCTTCGAAGTATTAAGAAATACCTCAAGATCTGGAATTTTGCTTCTCAAGCTTCTCGCATTAATAAGGCAACAAGATATACCTTTAGAGCGACAATTCTGTCTAACATTGTTCTGTACATCATCAGGGCCAGGATTGACCTCCACATCACCGGATAGAGATGGAGATACCGGATGAGGAGCTGTCCAGTGAGTGAATCCCAGTGGCAGGGATGACGCATTATGATGATGATTAGCTTGGATAACACAAGGCTGGAAGGTGGCAATGGAGTTTGTGTAATAGTGCACTCTGCAACCAAAATGTCTTCCATACTGGTAAAGAAGTTTAAAATCACTTGCAGCACTGTCAAAGAAACAGTGTGTATATGCAAGAACTGTTGTGTGGCAGGTCAGCACGAAGAACACCAAAGCAAACAACGTGTACAGGCCCATAGTGAAGTATGGTAAAGTAGGCAGGCAGTAGTTCAATCTGACATCAGACCCGGTAAGTGGGACTGAAGTAAATATTCAGTAAGCCATGTAGAATTAAGGGCTACTACACCTGTCATTTACACGTAAAATGGAACAACTCCAGTGGTTCAAGTAGCATATATCAAGTCTAAAAGACAATTTTTCAATAAATGCTTACTGTTTATGCCTGTTTGAGTCCAAACTATGACAGATTATCACCAAAAAGTCTCCAAAAGTAAGTCTCCAGTCTTCAGCATGGAACGCTGTCTCACTTATTATTAATATTATCATCATCATCGTCATTATTATTGATATTATTCATATCAT
This sequence comes from Heliocidaris erythrogramma, assembly GCA_025617745.1. NCBI lineage: Eukaryota > Metazoa > Echinodermata > Echinoidea > Camarodonta > Echinometridae > Heliocidaris > Heliocidaris erythrogramma. The sequence continues at coordinate 18,223,354 of CM046870.1, read as the reverse complement.
TATTAAATTCTACACAAATTAAATCTTGTCGACAGTGGACTTTAGATTTATTCGACGGAGAACAGTTTCACGTCTGATCCAGGACGCTTCGTCAGCTCGTCTGAGTTGGTTCTCCGCCTAATAAATCGTAAATCCAGTCCACAATACATGTATTTAATTTGTATAGTATTTGATTATTTCTTAGATGATTTAAAACTCAGTTTATTTATTATTATTATTATTATTATTATGACATCATCGGCTAAGTCAATAGCATATTAAATTATTTATTCAAGGCATTATGGTGGACCCTTTTTTATCTTCTCAATTTTGTCAAGTCTAATGAAAGAATTTTGTTCTTTGTAATCTGCATTTGTTAATTATGCAAACTTTATTTACCTTGAAATGTGACATTGGCCTTATATTGATCTTTCTCATTCCTCTGTCAAACCGTCATCGAAACAACAACTACACGTTCATAATTATACATACAATCAGGCCCCTGGGAAAGGTTTTGTTACTAGGGGTGCTGTGAGCCGATTTTCTTTTTGTATCCAGGATTTTGTGATATTCACAAAATTTTCTGACAAGCAAAAAAAAAAGTCCTCAACGTTTTGGGGTGTCTTTTTAACTCCAAAAATCTTTGAAAAGCAAGCAAAAAAAAAGTCATAAGCATTTTGCTGGCTACAGCACCCCGCATCCTCTGCCTTCTAGGGGTTGATGTGCACCCCCTGAAAAAAATCTGGGGGTGCTGCACACCCCCAGCACCCCCGCCTCCCAGGTGCCTGTATACAATTCATTTATGCACGACTATGGTGGCGGCTCGAGGAGATTACATGAATATCTCGAATACGGACAGAATTAGGTTGGCTGAAGCATTCGACAACAAGCAAGACTACCTAGAACTCGCAGACGCTCTTGGAATAAACATGAAATATGATAAAAATAAACTTTGAAAATGAAAGTTTGAAAAAATGAGAAGGAAATTATATAATCAAAAACAGTGAAAAGGGGTGCATATGACGTGAAAAAATGAGATAAGAATTACATAGAACAACAGAACTTGTTTATGTTAATTGAATTCGAACGTTCAAAGTGCGAAGGTGTGTGCCTATAAATGAAATTGAAATTGGTATTTGGGACGAAATTGAACGTCTATCCAGCTGGCGCCAAATTGAATGACAACTTCGCTTCGTTGAATTGAATGAATTTCTCTCTAAATTGAATAAAATAAAATTTAAAAGGAATGATTTAAAACTAAATTTAATGCTCAAAGAATGAAAATGAACCATGAGAGCAGAGAGTTGACGAAAATAGTTCGAGCTTGAACGCCTATTCATGAATTCGAATGCAACTCTGATGAAATTGGGCGGGAAAACCTATAGTATACAAATATACTCTACTGCCCTTTAATTACCGCAGCTTTAGCCGAGCCGCCATGAAAGGCGCTAAGGCATTCAAGGAATTTCTTCCTACCGGTACCCTTTTACTTCACTTTGGTGGAGAGTGACAAATGTAGATGATTGTCTTGCCAAAGGACATTAGCGCTGCGGCAGGATTCGAACCGTGAACCATGTGATCCACAGGCCGGTGACGTATCCACTAGACCACGACACCTCAACATGCATATTATACTTGAATCCAAATATGATTTTAATATGAAGAAATTCATAAGGACCGCTATCCATATGTATGAAAAGCGGTCCTTCTTAATAGCGAGCAAACCATAGACAAATTACCTTACTATTCATAAGGACCACTTTTCATAACTATTCCTAAGGACTGCTATTCATAACGCGTGTTAAATGAATATAGCGGTTTTCTATGAATAGCTGTCCTTTTGAATAGCGAGTGGACCCGGAAGAGATACATGTTGATCAAAGCAGTGGGCTATTTCATTGAAGAGCTGAAGTAGAAATCCATATCTGTTGAAAGAAAAGAGGAAAGATTTTAGAAAATAGCATCCATTGTGTATTTGATAATTAAACAAGCAACAATTAGAATTAAAATAAAACCCTGAAATTTAGAGCTTCCTATTAACACAGCGTCAACTCTTTATATGAGATAGAATAATAAGTGGGAATTCTCAAAAGTATTTAAAGAGGAAAAAAGTTTGTCCAGTTGGACACATACAAATTTTCAAGGCTATTCAAAAGCAACCAAATTAGTAAAGCCTCAATAAAATTCAGTTACATGGTATGTTTATGTGAAAAAAAATATGTGTACCTAGATTGTATTGAGGTACTAATAACAACCAGGGGCGTGGATTATGCAATGGCAGTTGCCCCCCCCCCCCCCGAAAATATTGAGAGGGCAAATATATCATTTTGAGTACGTAGGCTGTTTTCCCCCCCCCCCCCCCAATCCAAAAAAAAAAAAAACCTTACTCTTACAGCATAGGCCTACCATGGAAAACTGGAGCAGCTAAGTATTTATTTGTTCCTCTCAGAATTTGTCTTCATTCTCAGCGGTAAGCCTTCATCTTCATCATCTTTTTTTGTAAAAAAGATGAAGTAGAGTCGTGTAGAGAAGCATTCCCTTACAAAAATTTCTGTGGTATACCACACAACGTTACCACAGGATATACCATAGGATATACCATAGGAAAATTCCTGTGGTATACCACAGAAAATTCCTGTGGTTTTTTGGGACATTTACCACATAGAAGTACCACACATAAATACCACACGGGATTACCACATAGAAAATACCACAAGAAAAATACCCATGGAATTCACCTGTGGATCTTGTGGTATTTTGGGACGTATACCACAGAACCCCGGGCCCATTACCACATGTTAATACCACAAAACAATACCACACAGCAATACATGTGGTATTTTGGGACATATACCACACAAATCACGTCAATACCACACACCTGTACCACACAGCAGTACCACATGGCTGTACCACATGGCTGTACCACACAGCAGTACCACATGGCTGTACCACACAACAATACATGTGGTATTTTGGGACATATACCACACAAATCACGTCAATACCACATGGCTGTACCACATAGCAGTACCACATGGCTGTACCACATAGCAGTACCACATAGCTGTACCACTCAGCAATACCACATAGCAGTACCACATGGCTGTCCCACATAGCGGTACCACATGGCTGTACCACATAGCTATACCACACAGCAGTACCACATGGCTGTACCACACAGCAATACATGTGGTATTTTGGGACATATACCACACAAATCACGTCAATACCACACACCTGTACCACACAGCAGTACCACATGGCTGTACCACATGGCTGTACCACACAGCAGTACCACATGGCTGTACCACATGGCTGTACCACACAGCAGTACCACATGGCTGTACCACACAGCAATACATGTGGTATTTTGGGACATATACCACACAAATCACGTCAATACCACATGGCTGTACCACATAGCAGTACCACATGGCTGTACCACATAGCAGTACCACATAGCTGTACCACACAGCAATACCACATAGCAGTACCACATGGCTGTACCACATGGCTGTACCACACAGCAGTACCACATGGCTGTACCACACAGCAGTACCACATGGCTGTACCACACAGCAGTACCACATAGCTGTACCACATAGCAATTCCTGTGGTATACCATAGGGAAATACCACAGATGTTTACCACATACCGCATAGCAGTACCGCAAACCAGTACCACACAGATGTACCACACAGCAATACCCGAGTTCATCTTTGGACATAGGCCAATACCACAGAGAAGTACCACACAAAAATACCATAATGAATATGAGAGTACCACACAGCTACTCTCATATGGTATTACTATGTGGTACTCCCTTGTGGTATTGCTTTGCGGTACTCCTCTGTAGTATTGCTGTGTGGTACTTCTCTGTGGTATTTCTGTAGTATTACTCTGTGGTATTGCTCTGTAGTTTCCCCTGTGGTATTACTGTGTGATACTCATCTGTGTTATTACTGTGTAGTACTCATCTGTGGTATTGCTGTGTGGTACTCGTCTGTGGTATTGCTGTGAGGTACTCCTGTGGTACTGCTATTTGGTATTCTCCTGTGGTATAGCTGTATGGTACTCCACTGTGGTATAGCTGTGTGATACTCTGTGGTATCGCTCTGTCATACTACTGTGTGGGTTTTCTGTTTGGTACTGATGCATGCTACTGGTGTGCGGTTTTGCCAAGTACAGTGGCTGTCACAATTCTTCTTCTACCTGTTAACCTGCAAAAGCTTATCACAATAGGATCAGTGGGATCACCGGACCATATCTATTGAATTCAGCGCTTGCAGGTTAACAGTTAGAAGAATTGTGACTTGCACTGTATTACCACATTCACAAAATAATTCACCATCAAGCATGATCCCATCAGAATAATACAGACCAACACGTTTTACTACATATAATGAAAGTGGAAATTGCAAGTTAAGGGAACAAATTCCTTCACTTTTTATAAAAGGAAATATACATATATAAACTGCTACGTGTATACTGATATTTAAACTCTGCACAACTTGTAAGTCCCTCAAGCATTTGCAGATATTCTCTCTCTTTAAAAAAAGAAATAGGAAAAGTATATAAACTTTGCTGGTAATCTGATATACACTTACAAATTCTTGAGGAACTTATAGTTTCATTTAAGATAGATATATAATAAAAACATGTCGCCATGCAATAAATACAGAGCGTACCTGAATAAATATTTGTGTGGTACACACTCTCAAGGTAAAAGGCAGGTAAAGTATTGAAGTAAAATTGACCCGTAACTGTAAAGAAATTAACTTTGAAACACTAGTAACATATGATTCAAATCCCTGAACAGATACTACATGGAAAAAAGGGAGGCAGTATTGAGTTAATTCAGGAATGAGAAAAAAAAAGCTCCAAGAATGAATGTAGCACTAAAGCCTGAATTCAGAAGACATTGAAGTTCAACATTTGTTGAGGAGCTCCCCTTTTGGCATCTTACACCTACATGAAATTATGCTCGATGAGTAGTTGAGAACTACCAAAGTCCTCTGCAAATTTTCCAATTTGGAGGCCAGTTCCAGGCTCCCATGTTACAGCTTGATTTAATGATTATATTGAGAGTTGAATAGTACAGTTCATGAATACCGCCATAATACTTTTGAAACATTCTTTTTTTTTCTGTCCGAAAAGATGCACAAGACTTGAATGAAATAAGTCATGAGTACAAAACTCTCTAGCTAGCATGTGTGAAGAACATTCTTCAAAAGCTCATTGTACCAAGAATTCTTGGTACAATGAGCTTATGAAGAGACCATTGTGAATTTTGAAGAGCGACAGTTTCCTTTGATGTGTGCTCACTCATAAACTTCGTCAAATAAAATGTTCTTCACACACGCTCACTAGAGAGTTGAGGGAAATTGCAAAATTTTGTTACTGGTCATTTCTCAGTTAAAAATGCTACTTTCATGAGGACAGCAGTTACATTCCTATGAATGGACATGACTATAATCTAAAAAATACACAACTAACACATATCTGAAATATTGTCTCTTGCTTAGAAGAACACAGTTTTCCTCTTGATTACAATTTTGAAAGAATGCACAAGTGGCTAATTGTTAAGTATAACAAGTACAAGTATAACATGTACATTATCAGTCTCCTCTTCTCATGATCAAGGATACTGCAGGGCTCTGAGTAAGAGTAAAGTCTTCAATAGTATTTCTGTTTTTTAAATGTCACCTACATTATTGTTTCAGTTTCATGTTCAAAAGTGAGGATTTCCCAAAGATATTCCCCTATTCTTATGATACATGTATTTTCATAACTATGCAAATTTCATGCATTGCCCCAACAGAAGAATACATTTTTAAAATCATTTTTGTAATCTGACTTCCAAGTCCACTTTTTTGAGGAGACAAGTAAAAAGTAAATTAAAAAAGGCTTGTCAAAGAGATAAGACATTTACATTATGACTTGACATTATCTCAGAAATTTAAAGTGTCATTATAAAGAATAGCAAATGATAAGTTAATCTTATATGAATGATTCTAAACATGTACGTACCAGTCACACATGCTGCTACATATAAGTACTCCTCTGAGCCCAAGCACGGTACCACGTGCCCACAGATCCACTCTTAACGCAGCTAAGAAATGCTGACCGAATTCCTCACGTACCTACATGTACATGTAGGCAGAACGCTTCGCTCAGGTCCAATCCCTTAGACATGAGCTTGTCATGAGCCGAGCCTCAGACTGAACAAAATGCCATCTTTCCTGCCATGCAGATAAAAGAAAATAAACAATTAAAAAAGAAAGTGTCAATTTAATTTACACAATGGCAGAAGAAAAAAAGAATGCATCATCTTCCCATTTCCAAATATCATTATCAAAGTTGTAATAAAATGTTTTTGTTCATATCTACATATTTAAATCATTCTTTTTATTTAATTTCACAACGTTCTTGCAAGAAAACATCAAAATATTTTCAGAAAATGTCTTCCTGAGCAACTATTGCAAAGTAAATTTTATTAGATCCTCCGGATTCGTCATTAAATTTGATACATCTAACAAAATTTATGCACCGAATGATCAGATGAAACTCCTCCCACCCCCCCCCCCCCCCCCCCCCTCCTGCCGGCCATGCAGCCTCTACATAATGTTTGAATAATTTTGGCTCTTTTCAGGGACGCTATAGGGCTATCTACTCATAAAATAACGTAGCATCGCTTATTTGATTTATGAAACATGCATGCAGAAAGTTGATACCCACCATAGGACAAAAACAACAAATACATGTATATGAATAGGTGGAACTACAAGCTTAACTGTCTTAAGTACTTAAACCTTCATTCATTACTCTCACTCATCAACTGTCGAGTGAATAATATTAAATGAATTGCTATTACTTCATAAAATACATTGCCATTGCTCACCTTTGAAATGAAGTTTATAATCCAGAAATCTTGTAGGCACATGTTCTGCCTTAAGCTTTCACTTGCAATCACTGGCTGTAGATCATTTGAATCTCTAGCTAGCTGCGCATGCCCGAACTGCATGCATGCAAAGACCGCGTTAATGTAACGGCTGGCATATTGCCAAATATGTCTGCCATAGTGTCTGCCATAGAGTTATACACAGAACTCAACTCTATGGTATGTACCGGTGTACCAATACATGTGTGTGTCTGTGTGTGTGCAGTTGCTTGTGCATAGTCTATGAGATTCAGACCATTTTGCAATGAAATGTAATATGTTGGTAATCAATAGGCCTACGCGTCGCGATGGTATTGATGCTTAATAGCACTTTAATTTGGGGCCCGTAAAATAAAGAGATAAAGAGATAAAATGTTACAGGCCCCTGATATTAAACATACTAAAGTGTTCAGAATTCACTAACTGATTGAAATAATTCAATGTGTTTCGAGCTATTCTGAGGCATCTTCTGAGGGTATGGAAAATCTCATAGGAAATACCACAAAGAAAAATTATACCACAAATTACCATACAGCGGTGCTGTGTTATTTATATAGTACAGTGGTATGAAAAATACCATAGGAAATACCACAAAGAAAAACTATAGCACAAAAATACCATACAGCAGTGCTGTGGTATATATATAGTACAGTGTAATACCACATGGATGCAAAGGCCCACACAGATTCCTGTGGTACTGCAGATGTGATCGCCTGTGGTAGTCATGTGGTAAAAGAAATACCACAGGAAATACTACAAAGAAAAATGTACCACAGAAATATCATACAACAGTACGTGCTGTGTTATTTATGTGGTACAGTGTACACGGCTGTAAAAGATACCACATAAATCATAAATAACACAGCACTGTCGTATGATATTTCTGTGGTACATTTTTCTTTGTAGTATTTCCTGTGGTATTTCTTTTACCACATGGCTACCACAGGCGATCACATCTGCAGTATACCACAGGAATCTGTGTGGGCCTTTTGATCCCTGTGGTATTTTTAGGTCCAAGTATGTACCACAGGCTACTCCTCTGCAGCACCACAGGAATCTGTATGGTATCTCTTACAGCCTTGTCACACTGTACAACAGTACAGCACTGTTGTATGATATTTCTGTGGTAAATTTTCTTTGTAGTATTTCCTGTGGGTAAATGGGTACCACATGGGTACCACAGGCGACACATACCACAGGAATCTGTGTGGGCCTTTTCATCCCTGTGGTATTTTTAGTTCCAAGTATGTACCACAGGCTATACTCCTCTGCAGTACCACATGAATTTGTGTGGGCCTTTTCATCCCTGTGGTATTTTTAGTTCCAAGTATGTAACAGAGGCTATACTCCTCTGCAGTACCACAGGAATCTGTGTGGGCCTTTTTATCCCTGTGGTATTTTCTGTGGTATTACACTGTACTATATAAATACCACAGCACTGCTGTATGGTATTTTTGTGGCATAGTTTTTCTTTGTGGTATTTCTTATGGTATTTGTCATACCACATGGGTACCACAAGCTACATCTCTGCAGTACCACATGCTTATGTGTGGTACCTCTTCATCCCTGTGGTATTTTTAGTTCCAAGTATGTACCACAGGCTACTCCTCTGCAGTACCACAGGAATCTGTGTGGGCCTTTTTATCCCTGTGGTATTTTCTGTGGTAGTACACTGTGCTATATAAATACCACAGCACTGTTGTATGGTATTTTTTCTTTGTGGTATTTCTTATGGTATTTTTCATACCACATGGGTACCACAGGCTATACCTCTGCAGTACCACATGCTTATGTGTGGTACCTCTTCATTCCTGTGGTATTTTCTGTGGTATTATAAAGTACCATAGAAATACCACAGGAATACCACAGGATATTTTTGTAAGGGATAACAAACGCGTAATGATAGACCATTGTGGTCAAGCTGCTCAAGTGCTGACAGGGGGTCTATTAAGCAAATCTTTTTGTTTTGCAAATCACCTGTTTCATCAGTAAAATGTGTTTAAAGTAGAACTTTAATGATTTTAAATATTGCCTTAATACTTATTATTGCATAGATGGCATAAATTAAACAAGGTTATCCAAATTCAACGCTTGGAAACATTTGAAGTAATGATTATTATCAATTATAAAACGGTAAAATACAGCCCCCGATATAGCAGCTGAAGAGCTCCTCGAACGCTGCTGAGATATGTGACGACACATCATGGACCAGTCCTGTCTAAGCAGACGATGTCCCATAACATTTTACACATTTTTCAGAGCCTATTTTGTCATCTCCTCTTCACTTATTTCTCTTCCTTCACTAGCGTCAGTCTTAATGTTAGTCTGTTGCCTCACTCTTAACTTCGTGTATGGTATTATTTTGATGAAAAATGCAGCGTTAAAAAAATAAAGGAATCAGTCACTTGTAAACAAAATAAGACGCCATTGTATTTTCAGCTGCTTGCACCGGGGCATGTTCGGCGTTTCAAGAGGGAACGAATACCATCCTGCTGTTATTCGGAGGACTTTTCAATTTGAAAGTGGGGTTTATTTCATTGATCATTGACCCTTCTCCTGTGTATTTACAATCAAACGGTTTTAGCTATCAGAATCAGTTTCACTTTCACTTTATAATGGTGTGAAATAAGGTCATGTTTAAATACACCAAACTCTTTATAATTTGATAAATATTTGCATTGCAATTACGTTCATTCATTATAGGACGTCGTCTGCTTAAGCAGGATCGATCCCGAGTGTGACGACATCAAAACATCGCTATATTTCTGGCGAATCCTCAGATATTCCAGATGCTGAGAAGAGCTTTTATTTGTGTTGTTTTTATAATCATCAGATACGCAGTTGACATAAAACTTATACGATTGCCATCTGTAAGCTTCCCAGTTTCTAGTGATACATTAATTGCCATATTTCTGATTTTCTTTGAATATCTACTTTAACTTTAAGTAACTATTCTCCTTATCTTGTTTATTCATACAATACATGAAGTATTTGAGCCTTGAAAGAAATGTACTTGCATTGTTTCATTACACATGCCAGGGTTCAAGCGGTAATATTACTGCAACATCTTTGTTATATTTTTGTTATATACTGAATCCAGTCTTACAGACGAATAATCAAACGTTCATAGAACTCGTCCATTTGGTATAGTATTTACACGTGTGCTGAAAGAGTTTTAAGTAACAATTTTCTTTATCTTGTCGATCATACATGTTTACTGATGAATAGCTGGCTGTTCACTGTGTAATGTAAAATCTTTTTGTATGCTGCCAGACAGTTTCAGTAACAATTCTTTATTTTGATTGTTACCTTTATCGTTCTGTGATGCAGTTCGATGTATGGGCAGTTGTTTTGGAGCTATTCTACATGATTTTTATTCCCATGCCACTTTCTTTCTATGTGTTAAAAGTCTACCCCCTACTGGGTTTGGTTATATACCAGAATGTTTATTCCCCACCCATCGTTTTGTGTATCTAAAGTTTTCACATATTCTTGTTTTGCTGTTCAAGCAAAGACATATGTCGAAACTGCTACATTTATTATAACCTACCAGGGATCATACGAAAATACACCGTCCATTGGGATGGAGACAAGTCATTATCACCTTTTTTGTCTCGATGAGTGAGAGTGTTAAGACCAAGTTCCAACCTCTTTGTCAAATATTAAATGCTTGACAATGACATGTTATTTTTCTGTTCGAAATCAAAAGGAGTAAGAGGGGAAGAAAAGAAAAAGGCAAAAATACTGTTCAATTTTTTGTAAGGTAATGCCCAATTAATCTTTCTTCCCCGACCCTTTATTGTCAAAGATTACACCCTTGCTCGGGTGCTTTACTCGGGTGGTCGGGCTCTGCTCTGTTGCCCTAAACATTTATTGTAACTGACCAAGATGGGTCCTATTGTATTTTCATTTGTATTGTACATATATATTGAAACTACCCATGCACTTGCACTACATATACACACAAACACACCAACATGCACTTGCAAACGCACCGACATCACGCATGCAGTTGATCATCCTCAAAAAAACCGGCACTTTACATTTTTGTATTAATAAATGGATTCACACGCTTACACTCCAGATATTCTTCTTGACGATATACACGACAGTAAATATTACACTCCCTTAGAATTTAACGATACATTTTCTCATAATCCAAATAATATTTCACTTTTACATATAAACTCGGTAAGTCTGAACAGAAATTTCGAATATTTTGACAACCTTTTACACTCCTTAAATAATTTGCATTTTCCGTCATTGGAATAAGTGAAACATGGTTACATCAGAATTCTCCAGATATGTTCAGTTTATCTAATTATAAGTTGATTAGGGCAGACCGCAAAGGAAGAAGAGGGGGCGGTGTTGCATTTTATATTGCTCAAAACTTAAAATTCAAAATCCGTTCAGATGTTAAACTAACACAAGCGGAATCATTATTTATTGAAATTGACAACTCAAATATCTAGGTTTAATTTATAGACCCCCAACTCTAGTTTTGAACTATTCTGTGATGAAATGGATTCATATCTTCATAAAATAGGCGAAGAAAACAAACATATTTTTATGCTTGGTGACTTTAATATCAATTTCCTGCCCTCTTCTGACAGCAGTAATTCAACCAATTTTATGCAACTAATGTATTCATATGGCTTCATTTCGACTATTAATAAACCCACCAGAATAAATTCACATTCTTCAACTCAGATTGATATTTTTTCCAACGTACATAATAACAAAACCATTGGGGGGATATTATTTGATTTAATTTGATTTATTTATTTCTGCTTGATTTCTCAATTCATCAAATAATGCATACGTTATACAAATTATGCGATATACAATACAATGAAACATCATGACATTAATATATCTTAAACTACAAGGCTAAGATTATAGAAAGAGAAATCAAACAAGAGGGTTTTCATAATAAGCCGAGGCTTGACAGCATGAAAGCCCTTTGAGATAAAATATAATTAAAAAAATAATGAGAGAGAGAATGGGAAGAGGATACAGGGAAAAATAGGGATGAAGAGAGGAGGATAAAATGAGGCAATTGTACCTTTCCAAATATTTTAAATAACAACTGTATTAACAATAGAGAGTTAATCATCCGGTTTGAGAGGCAGACATGATATTAACATAATAGCAAGTGGTAAACTCGTTTTGTAAACTAATATCATATCTGCCTCCCAAAGAGGTGAAAATGTGCCAAGTCATGGGTCCTATTTACATAATTATACAAGATATTATGGGTATACTACACAATCATTATTGTGGGGAATATTGCTTAATTAGGTGATTTTTTGCTGCTCGCTTGAAAGAGTACATTAAAGTCATGTTTTTCATTTCGGGAGGAAGGGAATTCCATACATCAGGGCCAGAGTGTCTAATAGAATTATGTGCAAGAGCAGTCCTGGTGTTAAATAAATGCACATTTTTTGATTGTCTGGTGGGATATGCATGAATTTGTGTGTTCGATTGAAATAATGTTGCAAATACTGGGGGTAAAAATGTTGGAGTTATACTTAAACATGAATAGAGCTTTTTGTAGGAAATTAATATCATTGACCTTGAGGGACTTAAGACGAAAAAACAGAGGGTCAGTGTGAGAGCAAAAACTTGCCCCACTACACGCCCGGATGGCTTTTTTCTGGAGAATTAATATGGGATTTGTATAACATTTATGAGTTGCCCAGATAATATTACAATATGATATGTATGGCAAGACAAGCGTATTATACAGCGTAGATAGTACAGAAGTAGGTAAAAAATATTTTAGCTTCGTTAACAGACCAACATTACGAGTGATAGGTAAAATTATGTGTTTTACATGATCATTCCATTTCTAAATTTTCATTAATATACACACCAAGAAATTTAGTCATTTTGTTTTCAAGAAGATTACCATCAATATATAAATCATGATTTTGCAAGTCAACTTTTCTTTTACCTCTGAAATAAATATAGTTCGTTTTCCTTAAATTGAGTGACAAGATATTACTTTTAAACCATGTAGATAACTTCGGTAATTCATTATTCAAAATAGTAATTAAACGGTGTAAGTCAGAGTGTGAACAAAAAACATTTGTATCATCAGCAAATAAAATATACTGTAACATAGGTGAAGCATTTGAAATATCATTAACATAAATTAGAAATAATAAGGGGCCTAAAATTGAGCCTTGTGGGACTCCGCATGTTGTTGGTAACATATTCGAATGAGCGGATTCAAAGGAAACAAATTGTTGTCTGTGTGATAAATAATTCTCAAACCAATGAAGTGCAGTACCCCGAATCCCGAATGTAACTTATATAGTAAAATTTTGTGATCAAGAGTATCAAATGCCTTGCTAAGATCCATAAATATACCAATTACATGTTCATGATTTGCCAAGGCATCTGATACTCTGTCAAATAACTGCATTAAGGCTAAATCAGTTGAATGATTCTTACGGAAACCAAATTGATTAGGATTAAAAAAAAACTATTTTCAGACAAAAATCCATATAACCTATTATAGACAATCCTCTCAAGAATCTTTGAGAAACTTGACAAAATAGAAACAGGTCGATAATTACATATACAAGAAGGATCGTCTTTCTTATAAATTGGTATAACCTTTGCAATTTTAAAGGGGGTCGGGAAGACACCAGAGGAGAGTGGGAGATTAAAAATATGGATTAGAGGTGACAAAATATTATTTATAATCTGTTTCAATAAGTGAGTACTAATTTCATCATGACTAGAGGAGTGACTACATTTAAGGGTGCGGACGATTCTTAATATTTCAATAAAGTCAGTGGGGATGAAGAATATGGATGTATCTATTGATTGTGATAAAAATTCTACAAAGTTACAATTACTCTCATCAACTTTAGCAGCTTGGTTTGGACCTACATTAACAAAATATTCGTTAAACATGTTTGCTATTTCATGGGGATTTTTGATAGAATTACCATCTCTATTAAATACCTGGGAATTAATATGTGATTTGCTCTTATGAAGGATTTCGTTAATTATTTTCCATGTGGCTGAAATATTTCCTTGAGCATTATCTATTTTATTAGAAAAGTACATCCGTTTTGATAATCTTATTACACTTATTAATTTATTTCGATATATTTTGTAATTACGCACATTTATAGGGTTTGGTTCAGAAAGGCTTATTTTATATAGAGTATTTCTTTTATTAATAGATTTCAGAATTCCTCTTGTAATCCACGATTTGATAGGTTTATTGCGTTTCCTCCCAACTTTAACTTTAGGAATACTAATATTAAAATATGACTCAAATTTTGACCAAAATAAATGATATGCTCTTTCAGTGTCATTGCACATTAAAACATCTTCCCATTCTTCACTCTGTAAGTGTTCGTTTAACCTATATATATTTTCTGGGGATAACTTCCGTGTATATTTCGTTTCTTTCTCTCTAAAAGGGGAAGGGATATTAAACATTAAAAAAACAGGAATATGATCTGAAATTTCAGAATATAAAAGACCGGAATCAATTTTGTAAGTATCATCATTAAAAATTATATCATCTATGATAGTTGAAGATTGATTTACAATTCTTGTGGGTTTGTCTATAACAGGAAAACAAGCATTTGAATATATGATACTTTTAAATTGATTGACAGTATTATTAATTCAATTCAATTCAATTCAATTCAATTCAATTTATTTTCATTTCCACAGATAAACAAACTTTGACATAATTATGTAGAACATTATTCAGTAAGTTAGTATACATATATCAACATAATAATCAAATAAATAATTGTATGGAGTTAACAAATCTGCAGAAATGGAGGGATCCACTAAAAAGCCGAAGCTTGTAAAATGAGGATCCCTCGAAACACATTAAAGTAAAATAATAAATCATATAATTAAAAAAAACAAAAAAACAAAAAAAAACAAAAAAATACCAGTACAATGCCTACGAAGAGAACCTTCAAAAGGACACAATAGAGCTACCATAGAAACAACAAAACTTGATATAGGATATGAATCGGGAAACTTATACAATACGTTACAAAGTAACGATTATTCGACCAAGAGAGAAACAGAACTAATTAAAAGCACGCTTAAAAAAAAAGAAAAATCATGATTTGAGCGACTCATGGACATTGATGATAACCTTTTTAACACAAAACAAGAAGAGTGGACAGCGGACAATGGGAAAGGGGTGAGAATATTCAATCATAACAACATAATCATTAATGAACATCTGCGTATGATTTCAATAAATGTAACTTTAATCTTTTCTTAAACGAATATAAAGAGGGGGCATTTTTAATGTGTTCAGAAAGGGAATTCCAAAATTTCGGACCATCATAGATGAATGTATTTTGGGCCAGGACTTTTCGAAAGAGGGGTAAATGTAATTCATCAGAACGTCTTGTTGAATATTTATGAAGTGAACAATTTTTCAAAAACATGTTTTTAAAAACTACAGGCAAAGCATCATTATTAAAATTATACATAAACTGACCTAACTGATACCAATATAAATCTGTTACTTTCATAATTTTATTATCAAAAAATAAACGGTCTGTATGGGCGCGGAAAGTTGTATGACAAATTATTCGGAGGGTCTTCTTCTGTAATAATAACAATTTGTCTAATAAATAATGACATGCGTTACCCCAAGTCAACAATCCATAATTTAAGTACGGTAAAATTAATGACGAATATAATGTAAGTAAGGAATTTAATGGAAAGTGCGTCTTTAATCTATTTATAATCCCAATGTTACGCGAGACCGTTTTACAAATGCTATCTATATGAAGTCGCCATGAAAGTTTATCATCAATCATAACTCCTAAAAATTTAATATCAGAAACTTTATCTAAAGGAGAATCATCAAAAATTATATTGCCTGGTAAAGAAACTAAAGAATGACTGAAAAGCATATATTTTGTTTTTTGTAAATTCAAAGAAAGCCTATTTGCTCGTATCCATTGAGAAAGGTTACGCAATTCTAAATTGACTGTTTGTATTAAATAATGAGGGTCACTATGCGAGAAAAATAAATTCGTATCATCAGCAAACAATATGAAAGACAAAATATTAGATGATCTATGAAAATCATTAATATACAATATAAAGAGAAGCGGTCCCAATAGACTACCTTGGGGAACTCCGCAGTTTGTATGATGAAGTTCTGAGCTATGACCATTTAAATAAACATATTGTTTTCTGTTGGTTAGGTAGCTCCTGAACCACTCCAAGGCCTTCCCGCGTATACCATAATGGGAAAGTTTATAAAGTAAAATGTTGTGGTTAATCGTGTCAAAGGCCTTGGAATAGTCCAGGAAGATACCGATCATATGAGATGATGAATCGAGGGCATGAACAACTTTATCTACAAATGACAATAAGGCATGAGAAGTGCTGTGGTTCTCCCGAAATCCAAACTGAGAATCACTGATAATATTATGTTTTTTCAAAAAAGCAATTGTTCTTTTATAAATAATTTTTTCTAAGACTTTTGAAAGGGAAGACAAGAGAGAAATAGGGCGATAATTATTAAGAACTAATCTGTCCCCTTTTTTAAATAAAGGAATAACTTTTGCAATTTTCATAATGTCGGGTACTACACCATTTAACAAAGATAAATTAAATATATGCACCAAGGGATCGACGATAGACGGTATGATGCCTTTCAGAATAACATTATTGATGCCATCGGAGCCAGAACTTTTCTTTTTATTCAAATTTGCAACTATATCCAATATTTCAGTTCTATGTGTTGGGACAAAAAATATAGATTCTGAATTTGTGGGGCCTAAAAAATCAACAAAGGGTTTATCGGACGGTCGAATATCATGAGCAAGGGTCTCCCCAATTGAAGAAAAGTACGAATTAAAAATATTAACAATATTACCAGGATCTTCAATAATCTTTCCATCGTGTTTAATTTTAGTGATATCAATTCGATTATTCAATAAATTCATTGCCTGTTTTAAAATTTTCCATGTATTTTGCATATCATGCTTATATAATTCCAAACGATTCATAAAATATTTTTTTTTCTCAAAACGTAAAATTTTAGTCAGCATATTTTTATAAGAAGTATATTTAAATTTAGCATGACCTGTACGTTTCAATTTATATGTATAATATAATCTATTTTTTCTATTAATGGATCGTAATAGAGATTTAGTAATCCAAGGAAGTCGAGGAGAAACTTTATAATTACGTTTGTCTCTTACAACAGGGATATAAATGTCTAATTTTTCATTAAAAGTATTCAAAAAATGTTCATATGAAATATTAACATCATTACTATTGTGTACGTCAGACCAATCAACTTGTTCTAAACTGGCACCGAGCCGCGCTAAAGTTTCTGGTGTAACTCGACGTCTTGAGGGAAGGGGTCCACCATTTTTAACAGAATGAGATATTTTATAATGAGCACATATAGGGTAGTGGTCAGTTATATCGGAAAGAACAACACATGAGTCAGGGTGCGGTATTACATTACTAAAAATATTGTCGATTAATGTAGCAGAGTGATTAACCACACGGGTGGGTTTAGAAATTAGAGGCAAGAAAGAAGCAGATAGGAATATCTCAAGAAACTCCTGCGATGCATTATTAGTGTCGTGTTGCAATAAATTGATATTAAAATCACCCATAACGAAGCAATCTTTATTATCAAATAAAGAATTTTTAACTATACCAGTCAAATGTATAAAAAAGTCTTGTGAGTTATTACTTGGTGATCGATATACTACACCAACAATTATATTTGTATGACCTGGAACAATAATTTCAATAAATAGAGATTCTATTACATTATTCATTAATGTAATTTCTTGACAAATATTATAATTATAATCCTTAGAAATATATAGACCCACTCCACCCCCTGATCTATCCTGTCTACTATTAAAAATAAAATCATAATCACGAAGAGCAAAGGGTGGGTTAGGGTCAGAGGACAACCAGGTTTCTGTGAGGCCGATTATAGAAGGGAGACGTTGGGCTGAATTATCTAAAAGTAACTGCAATTCATCAAAATGTTTATTTAGACTTCTTATATTCAAATGTAACAAAGAAAAGGTATCCAGTCTAAAATCTGCCATTATATGTTTAAATTGATTGTCAGTTACATATTTAGTTAAAGAATTAGTTTGGGCTGGGTCTTCAGTATGAAAATCAAAAGATAATTCTTCGGATGAAGAATTAAATGAATCAACAATAATACTATCATAATTACCAGTTTGAGTGTCAATATTAATATCATTCAGGGATGGTCTAAACAGGTCAAAAAGGTCATCATCATTAAGGGAGTTGAATGCTATATTATCAGCTATATCATCAGCCATGGTTTAATGGTTGATACTAAAGTGTGATAATAAATAATAGTGAATAAAACAAATACGTGTCTGACGTCATGCTTAGCGCGAATTAACAAAAGTACAGTCGCAGGTTGCTGAGAAAGAGAAAAATTGAAGTTGAATATCATGTACAGAAACATCAAATGAATGATGTAGTAGGTCGAATAGAAAATGGTAACATATATACATACAAAATAGACTATGACAGAAAAATTCATACTGAAGGAAATCTTCGTAGGCTTGAACAAAAAATAACCGATTAAATCAACAAAAACGCAACTAGACATACTGCAAATGCGACGCAAATTCAACGCGACTCCCTTAGATGAAGAAACAAATAGAACAATAGAACAATTTAAAATAAAAAGAGAAACCAAAAACAGACATAATATAGAAACATAATATATAAAACGGGAAAAAAAAAAAAAAAAAAAAAAAAAAAGACAGACAAAATGAAATGAAATGGAATAGCCTAGGGCATATCATATTGAGGTATAGTGTAATTACAATATTATAAAATATAATAATATGAGATAATAATAAATGTGCGAGCAAAAAACAAAAAAACAAGTACAAAACATCAGTATTCAATTGATGCAATTCATTCAAACTTTTTCCTCTGGACGGTTGTATAGTATAAATAAGTACATTGCAAATAGAGCATTAAATGTCAATAGCAAGAATTATATTCATCGTCTATAAAATATTTCAATTGATAACTATGATCATAGCAAAACAAAAATAACATCGAGAACTACGTACGATTATATATTTACAAAAGGAAAAAAAAGGTAAATATATCATGAGGGCTGGAGGAAGGTAACGCTCACATTCTCTAGAGATGCAAGAGAAAAAAATTGCTATAAAAAACAAAAACAAAAACAAAACAAAAAACAAAAAAACAAATACTGGAAAAGTACTCATAATTAACAAACAAGTAAATTAAAAAGCAAAAGAAAATATATACTTGCATGAAAATAAATTCATACATGATTTGAAATAAATTACGGAAAACTGTCATTTGGTAGGCACGTGTGGAACAATATAATAAAAATATTAATAGAACGTCCACTAAGAGCAGTAAAACATAACATTGTATACAGAAGCGATGGAGGTGGGTTGTAATATATGACGGGGGGGGGGGGGGGGTGGCTATGTAGACAAAACAATGCCATGATGAAGGGGAAAGAACATAATAAACACTGATAATGGGTGGAGGCATGCATGATTAGACGACAAAAACGACCAATTTAAGAGAAAATACCTCAGCGGCCTGACCCAGATGCGGAGTGGCGACCTGCTTTGAAATTAAGGGTGAATAAATCAGCTGTAAATTTTTCTGAGATGGATGGAAATCCATGTTTTGCAGCTACACAAGTTACGCTACAAATTGACAATATAAATTGACACTGAATGCATTTTCATTCTGACAGAAAAGAAACAATAACAAGGACAAAATTACAGCAATAACATTGCGGCAACATGACAGCATCATGTAACAGCATCATAATATATACCGGGAAAAAAATATAAAACAAAACAAAACAAAAAAAAGACAGACAAAATGAAATGAAATGGAATAGCCTTGGGCATATCATATTGAGGTATAGTGTAATTACAATATTATAAAATATAATAATATGAGATAATAATAAATGTGCGAGCAAAAAACAAAAAAACAAGTACAAAACGTCAGTATTCAATTGATGCAATTCATTCAAACTTTTTCCTCTGGACGGTTGTATAGTATAAATAAGTACATTGCAAATAGAGCATTAAATGTCAATATCAAGAATTATATTCATCGTCTATAAAATATTTCAATTGATAACTATGATCATAGCAAAACAAAAATAACATCGAGAACTATGTACGATTATATATTTACAAAAGGAAAAAAAAAAGGTAAATATATCATGAGGGCTGGAGGAAGGTAACGCTCACATTCTCTAGAGATGCAAGAGAAAAAAATTGCTATAAAAAACAAAAACAAAAACAAAACAAAAAACAAAAAAACAAATACTGGAAAAGTACTCATAATTAACAAACAAGTAAATTAAAAAGCAAAAGAAAATATATACTTGCATGAAAATAAATTCATACATGATTTGAAATAAATTACGGAAAACTGTCATTTGGTAGGCACGTGTGGAACAATATAAAAAAATATTAATAGAACGTCCACTAAGAGCAGTAAAACATAACATTGTATACAGAAGCGATGGAGGTGGGTTGTAATATATGACGGGGGGGGGGGGGGGTGGCTATGTAGACAAAACAATGCCATGATGAAGGGGAAAGAACATAATAAACACTGATAATGGGTGGAGGCATGCATGATTAGACGACAAAAACGACCAATTTAGGAGAAAATACCTCAGCGGCCTGACCCAGATGCGGAGTGGCGACCTGCTTTGAAATTAAGGGTGAATAAATCAGCTGTAAATTTTTCTAAGATGGAGGGAAATCCATGTTTTGCAGCTACACAAGTTACGCTACAAATTTACAATATAAATTGACACTGAATGCATTTTCATTCTGACAGAAAAGAAACAATAACAAGGACAAAATTGCAGTAATGACACTGCGGTAACATGACAGCATCATGTAACAGCATCATAATATATATGGCGAAATATATAAATTATTTTATCAAGATGAATATATTTATTATGTTTCCATTCCGTTTCTTCTTAGTGTCCAAGTTCTTTCTTTCAATTCTTTACTTCAGTTTCTTCTTAACTGATTTATTTCTTATATATACATATATATATATTCGTCTTATGGTTTCTTCTTACAGTTTGAATTTATTCTTGATAGAAAGAAAGATTACTTATCTTCATTATCCCAGTTTTTCCAACTTGATTGACCTCCAGTCGTAGATGGCTTCCGAGTTTGAAGGTAGAGATTGATACCATTGATTCGAATGCGGGTTGACAGTTTCTGCTCTTTTCGAAGCTTGTATGCTACTGCTGCTAGCTTGCCGCGTTCACGTTTCATGTTGGGTGGTAGGTCCGTCCGTATCGTAACACGGGCGAACAATTGGTTGAGTGCTTGTGTCGGCCCGATGCCGGCAAGTTGCTGCGGTGGCTCGTTGGTAAGCTGCTCTGCTTGCTGCTGTTGTATCCCTGGTGGTACGGGGGGTTGACCCTGGGTGGTAGGTTGAGAAGGTTGCTGACCGGTGGGTTCGATAGTGGTTGTTCCAGTGTGGTGTTGTCTGTGAGAATCCTCGAAGGCGTTCAATAGGCGATCACGGTCCGACATATTGACAAATCGGATGATAATGGGGCGTATCTTGGCTCCATTGCCGATACCGTGCTGGGGGGCGGGGAGACGGTGGGCGTTGACCAATAGAACTTTACCGGCCTCGGTCGCGGGGATTTTGAGGAAGAAGCTCAATACATCGTTAACAACGGCATATATGTTCTCATTTTTCCTCTCCCCCACCCCATATACCAAGAGGTTTTGCTTTCGCTGGTGAAGTTCTAGCAATATGATCTTTTCCTCAATTTCCTTACTTTTCTTCTCTAACTCATCTTTCACTTTTGGTAGATAATCCTTTTCGATGGCTTTGATTTTCTCCGCGTTGAAGTTGACAGCTCCTTCCAATTCTATAACGGCTCTTTTGGTTTCAGCTAAATCGTGTTTTATGAGACTCACATCCTCACCAATGGCGTCAAATCTAGCGTTCATTTGTTTAAGGTCTATATTAAAATCTCCCATTAAGCATATTAATTTGCCTTCTGTGTTCAGACTATTCAGTAAATTATCAAAATCTTCTAAAAAGGTATCAACATTGTTGCTAGGTGGACGATAAATAACACATACAATTAAATTTTTCCCATTCTTTATATTAATCTCAATACATAATAATTCAGAGGAGCTATTAACAAGAGAAAATTCGTGTCTGACTTTGTACGATAACGATTGGGATATATAAAAGGCAACACCACCACCACGACAGTTCTGTCTATCATTACGGATAAAATGGTAATTATTAATATCATATACATTTGGAGATCTATTATTTAACCATGTTTCTGTGACGCCAATTATTGAAAATGAAAAAGAGAGGTTTACCAATAAGTCAGATATGTTATCAAAATTCTTATTAAGACTACGGGCATTACAATGCAATAAACTGATTTTTTCAGAACAGTTTGAAAAAGTACGGTTGCACTCATCAGGCAGATAGTATTGTGAGACATGGTGTAGATTCAAATAAGTACATATAGTTACCCATGACTTGGCAGAAGAAAATGAGCGTATCTGGCAAGAAAAAAAAAACAGTTGGGGTACAGGCAAAGGAGTATGTATACATTGCGTGGTACAGAATATATTGAAAATGTGGTATAAGTGTACGTTGGAAAATAGCAAGTCTCTCGCCAATTACAAATTTAATTACAAAGTAATATAATCTATGCTTAAAGTGGCAAGAGAGAACTAAAGGAATAGAGGAAGAAACAAGAAATAGAGAAATAGAGGAAGAAACAGAGTTACAGGAGAGTTATCGGAGAGTGTTCTAAGCTGAGGAGTTGAAGATGTACGGTGCTCCTCCTCTGGTTCTCCATCTTCCCGCGTAGAACCGAAGCTTGACGCCGGTGTTGTACAACTCCTGTACGGTAGCGGACCACTTCCGCTTCTCTTTGAGGTCATCGTCTGTCAGGTCGTCTGTCATGTAGTAGCGTTCGTTAGCTAGTTTCTCGCGCTGGGCCTTCATTATGTCGATTTTCTGGCGATACGATAACGTTTTGAAGAGAATATGCCGTGGGCGATCATTTGCTGGTTTCCCATCGCGATGGGCCCTCTCGACCTTGAGGGTCATGCCGAACTTCTCCTGGGCTATCCTCTCGACCAGAGCGGCACAATCCTCCTCGCCGGTAGCAGATTCCGGAATCCCAATTACGCGGATGTTGTTCCGTCGCGAGAAGCGTTCGTTCTTGTTAATCTCTTGTTGTTGCTTGGAAACTTCTGACCTCAGTGCGTTGACCTCCTTCTCCAGATTCGACCTGCTTTATGTTGTCGACTAAAGAAGATACGGCCTTTTGTATCATCTTTTCAAAGTTTGCTGTTGCAGCTTTAAAATACCGTGCAATGCCAGCAGGAGTTGTTACGTCATGCTCATTGTCATCGTCGCCGTGTATTGTTGGGTGGAATTGAGCTGCCGAATCTGGTGGAATTGCCCAATCCGGAGAAGCTGCTGCAATTCCAGCGGTTTTCCGGCGAGCACCCTGGGGGATAGTTGTGGGTGCTGGTCGGGTGGATCCCTGGATGGAAGGAAGAAAATGGCGACTTGGGCGACGAAGTATTTCGTACCTTCTCTGGTTCAGGGTTGTCTTTCTTGGCCTTCCTGTTGAGGGGTTTCCTGCCCGTCTGACTCATGATGACAGTACTCGATCTGGTTTGAAGTCAAAAAACGCTGGGGTACTCGTAAATATCAGATTTAATGAAGAATTCTGAGAGACTTTGCTATACACATCCTGCTTACTCCATCTTCGAGGGAAAAAAAAAAATTATGCTCTGAAGTTTCCGATCACCTACCCATATTTTTAACATGTGAATGCAAACTATGTTGCCCTAAATCATTTGATGAATTTTTATATCGCAAATAATCCAAACGTAATGTAGAATTACTGAAACAGGATTTACTTTTAGAGGGATGGGCAGATGTCTACAATGTAAATGATGTCAATACCGCATACAAACATTCTAATAACAGATTACAATATTATTATGAAAAGAATATCCCCCTAGGCAAAATTAAAAACAAGCGAAGTAAACCCAGGAATCCTTGGATAACGAAAGGTTTATTGAAGTCGATACAAACACGTAACCGCCTCTATTACATTTACGCAATCCAACTGATACTAACCTAAAGACATATAAAACTTACCGCAATAAATTAACAAAACTGATCCGAATATCCCGTAAATTACACTTTTCTAATAGATTAAAGAAGGCCAGTTCAAACACTACTGCAACTTGGAAAATCATCAAAGAGGTTATGGGAAAAAAGACAGATTCCCCACCCACGGATAATATCACACTAAATGGTACTATAAACATACATGATCCTAGTATTTATGCAAATTCATTTAATTCATTTTTCACGAATATCGGCCCTGAACTCGCCAGCAAAATTAATAGCCCTAACGCTCACTTTACAGACTATCTTTCCGAACAAAACCAAGAGTCTCTCTTTCTAAACCCAACACGTCCCAGCGAAATTGTTAATATTACCCAATCTCTTAACAGCTCAAAATCTTATGGTTTCGATAAAATAAGTATGTCTCTTTTAAAAGAAATAATCCACCCACTTGCAATGCCTTTAACTCACATTTTCAATCACTCGTTATCACAAGGTGTTTTCCCTGATCTATTGAAAATAGCTAAAGTCAATCCAATTTTCAAAAAAGACGATCCGCACGAAATAAGTAATTATCGTCCCATTTCCTTACTTCCAAGTATATCTTAGTCTTAGTCTTAGAAAAAATCGTTTATAATAGGTTACATACATTTATTAATAAACACAATACACTCAGTTCAAATCAATATGGTTTCAGGAAAAATTACTCAACTGACCTAGCATTAATTCAAATTTATGACAAAATTACAAATGCCATAGCTAACAAAGAACATGTTGTTGGTATATTCTGTGACTTAAGTAAAGCATTCGATACGCTGAATCACGCTATCCTCCTTTCCAAACTCAGTCATTATGGAATTCGGGGTCAACCACTCTTATGGTTTAAAGATTATTTAACAAACAGAAGACAATATGTTACATTCAATGGATATGATTCTGATTCCCTTTTAATTCAATGCGGTGTCCCCCAAGGCTCCATCTTAGGCCCACTACTATTTCTTCTTTATGTCAATGATATTATCAAGACATCCTCCGTTCTTTCTTTTGTCTTAATTGCCGACGACACAAATATCTTTTGTTCTCACAAAGACCTTAATTCCTTAACCAATACTTTGAATTATGAAATTAACAAAGTATCAAACTGGTTTAAGTGCAATAAACTTTCTCTTAATATAAAAAAAGACTCACTTCATGTATTTCAAACATAATACATAATACATAATACAGACACACCAATATATATTAAAATCGATGATATCCCAGTAGAAAAGAAAACTAAGTCCAAATTTTTGGGAGTAATTATAGATGAAACTTTGACTTGGAATGACCATTTACATCACGTAATAATGTGCATTTCTAAAAGCATTGGTATAATTTCCAAGCTAAAGTTTCTTCTACCCTATGCAACCTTATTCCTGTTATATAATACACTAGTTCTCCCGTATATAACATATTGTAGCATTGTATGGGCTAATTGTGGTTCGACAAAAATCAGTTCTATTTTTAAACTACAAAAGAGAGCAATACGTATTTGTACCGGATCGCATTTCTTAACTCACACTGACCCCTTATTCCATAAACTTAAAACGCTAACAAATTTCGACTTGAATACTATCCAAGTAGCTGTCATAATGTTCAAGTACATTAATAATCAACTTCCACCATCCTTTGATAACATGTTTAAGTTTAATAGTTCTGTTCATTCCTACCCTACTCGCATTTCTGGAAATTTCCATCCTACAAATCCCAAATTATCAATAACACACAAATCTGTAAGACATTCTGGTCCGGACATTTGGAATAATCTTCCCGATAACATAAAATCTTGTTCAACCATCTACTCCTTAAAAGCTACACTTAAACGAAAGATACTACAATCATACGTGCCCACGCTTTAAATTAGTATTTACTATTTGCACCCGCACATGCAATTGCACTGCACCCACTTGATCACTCAGTTTTACCAAGAGAGTTATGTCGCCTAATCTTTTTTACGAGGCCGCCATCCATTTCCAGCCTAACCGCTCACGATGGCGGTCTCCTGCGTTCTAAATTACCTCTCTAGTTTATTGGAAAAAAATATTTACATAGGTCTATTATATTCCTTAATTTTATAATGAAGTTAATTATTCAAATTGTCTCCAACGGCCACCAGAAGGTGGTAACACACGCAACTGCTGTGTGATAGGTTGCTCGACTGCTGTGAAAAAAAATCACAGTCAGATCGAGCGGGATTCGAACCCGCGACCTCTGGGTTACTAGACCAGTGTCATAACCACTAGACCACCGGAGTGCCCTTAGTGGTATAGGTTCGAACTATCCCATTCATATGATGTCAAATATGATGTCAAATCAATGGTATAGAATTAATCGGTCTGCCCGTGATTTTTTTCACAGCAGTCGAGCAACCTATCACACAGCAGTTGTGTGTTACCACCTTCTGGTGGCCGTTGGAGACAATTTGAATAATTAACTTCATTATTTCATGTTACCCAACTGATCAATTCTATACCATTGATTCCTTAATTTTGTTAGTATGTTTTGTCTTATGTTTATTATTGTATACTATTATTGTACATGACTTTTTACTTATGTAAACATTCGATTTATTGTATGTTATTAGAACGCAGAAATAAAAGCAAACAAACAAACAAACTGTACCTGTCAGTGTCATACACAACCAATACCTGAACCTTTTGAAAGAAAAGTATACATTGTGACCCCCCCCCCTTGTTTTGATTGTGCCCCCCCCCCCCTTCTATATATGCCTCTGCCCACCGAAGGTACGTAGGTCACGGAGGCCAGTTACTGAAATGTCAGGTGTTAGCCTCGTTCTAGTGATAACTTTAAACTTTGTACTACTAGTATGTATCACCATAGGAAGACGATCGGATTAGATTCTGGGGGACGTAGGTCAAAGATCAAGGTCACAGAGGACAATTTCTTCATTTCAGGTGTTGGCCTCGTTCTAGTGTCCTATAGTATACTAGTATAACGAAAGAACCATTTGAGCTGTGAACTTTAAACTTGGTACAGGCCTGTAAGTGGGGTTTAAAAAAAAGAGCGGAAAAGAGCGGAAAAAAGCTGAAACTAGTTTACCTGATCTATTGACTTGTCTCCGCTTCTTATCTGACGTAATGCAGATTGAACGGCCGCCCACTAGCGGGTCGCCCGACACATGCGGCGGCGCGGTCCACGGTTCTCCGGTTTACGAATGCAAGCAGCTTGAACTTCACTTCGCGCGCGAAGGCAAAACACACACATGTACAGTACAGGATATACGCACAGAACTAAAGGAGTTCTGTGGATATACGATAGGTCTACGTTGTTTTCCATTGGTCGCAAGAGAGCTAGACTCCGCTCGCTCTCGCAGCCGTTCAGCTAAACCACGTTTCCAGCCGTTTAAAACCATTGAAAAATGGTTTCAATAAAATTGCGGGATTGGCACACGGGGAAATACGAAATTGAAATCGGCGAGACAAAAGTGGATTTCCACTAAAAAGCGGTTTTAACCTTAACGTGATATCTCAAGGACAATAATTGGATCCATTAACTTCAAACTTGGAACTAGTATGCCTCACCATAATGAGACGAACTTATATATTATTTTGTTCACGTAGGTCAAAGGTGACAGGTCATAGAGGTCATTATACAGGTGTATGTGAAATTGTGTTTTTTAAATTTTTGTTATCACCTTATCTTTTTTGTATTCATGATTAGGAGGAGATAAAATGATTAGACTTTTGGGTTATAAGGTGTAAGGTCAAATGTCAAAGAGGTCAATTAACATGTAATTAGAGGCTTTTTATTCTGGTTATCACAATATTTCAAGAACAGTTTGAGCCATCTCAACTAAACTTTTTCGAACTGATTACCCTTTGTATTTGTGCTTGTTAGAGAATTATGGAGGGAAACTGGACCCCATCACAACCCCCCCCCCCCCCCCCACTGAGCAACTTTTTGAGGGGGGGGGGGGGGTTCACTCGGAATTTTGTTGGTATCCATGCGTGTCCTAAAAAAAATCGAATAAGGTCGGATTTCCTACCCAAGGCGTCGATGGTGTCTTGGGGAAAATGAGGTGTTTTTCAGTCTTTACATTCAACGTTTTTGAGAAAAAGGTTACCATTTAGCTGGTTCTTCGAAGTTTGCTTGACGAATCGATTACATAAATTGAGAGCCTCACTTTGAATGAACTCTCGACTGCGCGCATTTAAAACTTGGAATTTACAGCAATAAATCGATGTATCTACCTATTTGCTAGTTTCCCAAACTATGCCGTCATTCGAGAAAAACTAAGTCTAAAACGCGCATGCCCCTGCCCGCGCGCGCGTCCACCAATATAATCGTGCAGCCGCCATGCACTTCCACTTCCTTTCTCGCCCGTCAGTGAAGTGACATCTATGAGCTAAGTCTGAGCCTAAATTGCTTTTCGCAATAAAAATCCCGTTCACCAAATTTTCACAATCATTTTGGTGTATCGGACTTTTCCTAAGTCAACCTCCTTCACGGTATTTTAATCAAATTATTTTGCTGTGTTTCTTCCCCTTCTGGGCATTAATCACAGACGGTGTACTAGTACACTGTGTCGGGCTCTTCCCCCGTGTGGGTTAGGTGGTTGATTCAACGCGCTTAGACAAGCGGTTTTTATCAGAACGGTGTGTTTCTCCGTAGTAGGGTAAAGGGTAAAGGGAGTGGTAAACATGCTCACCTGCCCAAGAAACGTAAGCGCCAGAGTACTGCCCAGCCAGCAGGCGGGGCGGACTCTCTCCCCTCGACATCGACCTCATCGACTGTGTCACTAAATGCATTGTTGGATTATTGTAATTTATGGCACCTTACGGTTAATACTAGTAAGACAAAAGTTGTGGTTTTTTCGAGGGGAAAGATAAGGAACAAGCCAGTGTTTACATACGCAGGTGACTACCTTCAAGTTGTGGATGATTTTATATATCTTGGTGTGACACTTAATTATAATGGTCGTTTCAAAAAAGCTATATCAAAACAAGTTAGTCAGGCAAAGCGGGCAATGTTTAGTGTTTTGAGTAAGATTAGGAAACTCAAGTTACCAGTAGATATTTCATGTGAATTGTTTGATAGATTAGTGCTGCCAATCGCTTTGTATGGTAGTGAAGTGTGGGGGTTTGAAGATATTGAGCAAATTGAAGTATTTCATAGAAAATTTTTGAGGAATGTTCTAGGTGTTCATAAGTCTGTTGCTAGTTGCATGATCTATGGGGAAACAGGGAGATATAAACTTTTGAGTGCAGTAAATATGAGAATTTTGAACTTCTGGTGTAGTTTACTCACTGGAAAACAAACTAAACTGTCTTGCACACTTTACAGGTTAATTAGGACAATGCATGATGACGTTGAAAATGTTTTTTGTTCTAGGTGGATTCAAAATGTTAAGTATATTTTAGGTAAAAGCGGTTTTGGAGGAATTTGGGATAACCAGGAAATTGTAAATGTCAAGTGGTTAAAACGTGCAATTGATCTTCGGTTGAAAGATATTGATAGACAAGACTGGTTGAGTGATGTAAATGGAAATAGCCAATGTTTGAATTATCGAATTTTTAAAGACTCATTAACATTTGATCCATACTTAGTTAAGTGTAGTAATGTGGATAGCAAAAATTTATGTAAATTTCGCTGCGGGAGCCACCGTCTCCCCAGTGTAAGTGGGCGGTATGAAGGAATACCAAGGTCAAACAGATTGTGCTCCTTGTGTAGTGTTGGTTTGGTAGGTGATGAGTTTCATTATATTTTTCAGTGTGAGTACTTTATTGAGGAACGAAAAGTCTCTATACCAAAGAAATACATAACTCGTCCAAATACTTTGAAAATGTACGAGTTATTTAATACTAAAGACATGAAATTGTTGTCTAAACTTGCCAAGTTTGTTAAAGCGATATTACAGAAGTTTAGTAGATAGTTAATCTTCTAAGATATGCTGTTACCTCTTTAAATACATTTGTTTTGTTTCTTGTTCTTATATTGTTCTTAAGTATACGTAGTAATACTATCACATCTCATGTGTATGAAAACTGCCATTTTGTAATCATTCTATGTTGTACAATATTGTAAATATGTTATATTTCTCATACTCCGGAAGGGGTCGAAAGAAATAAAGTTCAAAGTTCAAAGTTCAAAAGTTCAAAGTTCAAAGGAGAGGCCCTCAAAGGGCGACTACTTTTTCTAAGTTGAGCGTCTCCCATGAACTTCTGAATTATCTGAAGATCATTGTGGAGAGGAGTGGTTGGTCAGACTCTGTGTCCGTACCCCCCACCACGCCTGACTCCAACCCCTCCCCCCATGGGGATAGGGGGGAATACCTGTACCCGCCCCGACCCGGATCCGGTTCGGTTTCCGGTTCCGGATACCGGTTTTCCGGTTCCCCGGTTCCCGAATCCGGTTTTACCGGTTATCCGGCTAGGAACACTGGTTTTCCCTTGTTTTCCACCACTGCTTCCAGTGGACTGGGGTCTGGTTCCTTTGCTCAGGTATCCGGCTCAGTGCTGTTGGGTTCCAACACACAGGAGTCTTGCCGCCCCTCTTCGGCCGTCTCCCGACCACGTTCAGCTTGGTTGGGGCTGCTCCCCTTCCAGCGGCACTTGGTGCTCCGCCTGGGGAGGAATCCTGGGACTGTCTAAACCGCCCTTCTTGGGATCAGGCTTCGCAGTCGGGATTCTCGGAGGATGATGCCTCTTCACAGGCTGAGGTTACACCCCAGACCTTTCGGTCCATGGCGGTAGATACTCAAGCCCTGTTGGAGAAATATCTTCCCGACACTTATTTACCGAGTCGGGTCGATTCGGGACAACAGTCTCTCCTTTTCAAAGGTGAGCGTCCCCTCCAAGGGCATCCCTCTTACGGAGGACTTTAAGCGAGTCTACAATGACTTCACTTCTCAGCCTCCTTCCCTTCTTGGTAAGGCTCGTCCCTTGGCCAGGGATTTCTCCTTCTCCCAGCAAGACACTCTCGATTTCTTTGCGAGGAAGTCTTGTTCCAGTGACCTCATACAGGTAGGTGGAAGGCTTGGCGTCAACTTTATGAGTGCAAGTTATGCCAAAGCGGAGAGGTTCCCGGCCGTGATGGAGACCCATACCAGAACCGGCCTGAGAATGACGGCCTACTTGGGTACGCTCCTTTCGCTTCGGGCTAAGAGCCAGGAACTCCAGATATCCGATTCGGACGTTCTGTTGTTAGACAAAGCCCTCTTGTCTTTGACAGGCTCGTTGTGGTCGGAGCTGTCTGTTACGGCAGCACTAGCCACCAATGCTAGGATGAAGCTTGCTCTCTCCTCTCTTGGCATTGCGGATGCGAACATACCTGCCCTTCTGGCCAGTGTTCCCCACTCCGGTCAACACCTCTTTGGAGGTAAGGTGTCTGAAGTGATCCAACTTGAAGTTGATTCACGCAAGCAGGCGGCGGAACTTTTGAAACGCCTCAGGCTAACGTTCCACATCCACTAGCACATCCGAGGTCGCGGTCGTGGCCGTGGTTCGGCCCACGTTTCGCGGCGGGTTTGATGGTGCGCCCCGAGCGTTGGAGGAGAGGGTTGGAGGCCGTCTTCAGTACTTTCTTCCCGCCTGGGAAGAAATTACCGACGACAAATTCGTGCTCTGCATCGTGCGAGGAGGCTTCTGCATAAAACTCGCAGAGCCCCTCCCACACGGAGCCATCCACTGCAACCCTCGTACACTCTCGCCCCCTTTTCTAGAGCACATCTCCAAGGAGATTCAAGAGCTACTGAAAAAGGGCACGATCGAAAGGGTAAGAGACCACCCCCATCTTTGTCTCTCCCCTATCTTTATAATTCCCAAATGCTCGGGGAAGCTCAGAATGATCTTGAATATGAAGGTCATCAATAATTCATACCAAGGGAGCCTTTCCGCATGGAAACCTTCGCCTCGATTCTTCCGGTTATCAGACCATTTCGGTGGACTTGAAAGATGCTTACTTTCACATACCGATTCACCCTTCTTCAAGGGACCTACTAGGTTTCACCTTTCAAGGCGAAACTTTCCGGTTCAAAGCCTTATCATTCGGCCTGAAACCGGCACCTCGAGTTTTTACTCGAGTAGTCTCTGCCCTAGCCGCTTTCCTCAGGTATCGCGGTCTGAGACTTTTCACTTCGCTAGACGACTGGCTTCTGGTGGCGAGCTCTGTGCCCGTCCTTCAGTCACACATGGACCTACTTATCCATACCACACAGGGAGTAGGCTTCATAGTCAACTGGGACAAGTCGGAGTTGACTCCTACCCGCAGGCCCATTTACCTGGGTGCGGAAATAGACATCGTGAACCAAGTTGCCCGCCCCAGTCGGGAGAGGGTTCAAGCGATTGTCTTACTAGCCCGATCTCTTTGTCTCTTACGTCGAGTTCGAGCAGGCCGATGGCTCCAGTTCTTTTGCCACTTATCGAGCCTTGTGGATGTCCTCCTCCACCTTCGTCCAGCGGCTCTGCATTTGACCGCCTGGCCTCTGTCGGGGAGGATGCGAGGACGGTAGGACTCTCAGAGGGAGCCTCCCAGTTCATAGTCCAGAGTAGACGAGAATCTACCCGAGCCGTTTACAACTCGAGACTAGAAGCCTTCCATGTTTGGTGTGGGGGGATGGGATTTTCTTCCCGTTCTGCCCCGGTCGGTGCTATTGCGGATTTCCTGATCACCCTTTTCGATAAGGGTAGATCTCTCTCTACCATTCGTGGATACCGTTCAGCTATTGCTGCGGTTCACCTTGGTTTTTCGGATGGTTCGGGAGTTTCGAACTCGCCTTTCTTGACTTATTTGCTGAGGTCGTTCTTCTTAAAACGGCCAGCAAATCGCCAGTTGACTCCTGCGTGGAGCCTTCCTTTGGTTTTGGACGCTTTGGCCAAACCGCCCTTTGAGCCGTTGTGCAAAGCGTCGTTACACCATCTCTCGATTAAGACCGCCTTTCTTGTCGCTATTGCTTCTGGGCAGAGGAGACTATTCAGGCTCTCTCTACGGCGCCCGGGCATATCAGATGGGAAAGGCAAGGTGTACGTCTTGTCCCTCTGCCTTTGTTTATTGCCAAGAATAAGACGTATTCTTCTGGCTCAATCGAAGTGTTCTTCGAATTCTCTTCTGTCAAGGAGGATAAATCTTGGTGCCCTGTTAGGGCTCTCAAATGGTACTTGGATAGGACTAAGGTTTTTCGTAAGGATGATCAGCTCTTTCTCATTTCCCGTCACCCTTATTGCCCAGCGTCACAGGAGACTATCTCCCGTTGGATTGTCGAGGCTATCCAAGCTGGGGGTTCGGAGGCTCTTCTGTCTGAGAATCCTCCAAGAGCGCACAATACCAGGAGTGTCTCTACTTCCTGGGCGCTTTTTCAGGGTATTCCTTTGGAAGACATTTTACGGGCTGCCTTTTGGCGTTCCCCTACCTCCTTCACGTCCTTCTATCTTAAGGATGTTCCTTCGGGAGAGGTTAGATTTGCGACCTCTGGTTTGAGAGCTGCTTCGTCTTCCCTTTCTGCCCCGCGTTAGTTCCTCCCGTCCTGAGACATGCCACCCGGGTTTTTATCCGTGCTATTCTAGCAAATAGGTAGATGCATCGATTTATTGCTGTAAATCAAGAAAATTATAACTAATTTTGTTATTTACTAGATAAATCTATGTATCTACCTATGTCCCTCCCTCCAGCCCCTCTCCTTGTCTGACATCATGTCCTAGATCTGTCTCTGACTGCTCGGAAGAGGAAGAGCATGGCGGCTGCACGATTATATTGGTGGACGGAGAGTACGCGCGGGCGGGCAGGGGCATGCGCGTTTTAGACTTAGTTTTTCTCAAATGACGGCATAGTTTGGGAAACTAGCAAATAGGTAGATACATAGATTTATCTAGTAAATAACAAAATTAGTTATAATTTTCTTGATTTATGCCTCCGCCCTTCCGAAAATAAACCATGGTATTACCACAGTTACCATAGATTACAGAGGGTGGGACTCGGCAAAGGGTCCGTCCTCGGCCCCCTGCTCTCCCTCATCTATATCAACAGCATCACCTCCAACATTTCATCGAGCATGAGGTTATTTGCTGACGATTGCATCCTCTATCGGACAATAAGTAGCAACATCGACTCAGAAATTATCCAGTCTGATTTTGACAGACTATCCAGTTGGGCAGACAGATGGCAAATGAATTTCAACGCTACCAAATGCTATGTCCTGCGAATTTCCAGGAAGAGACGGATTTTGACAAACCAAGCATACTCCATCAATGGTACTACTCTTAAAGAGGTTAATCAACATCCCTAGCTTGGAGTTGAGCTGATTAACACCCTATCCTGGGAGAGTCAAGTGGAGAAGGTAGCCACCAAAGCGAACTGCATGCTTGGGATGATTCGTCGAAATCTATTTGACTTCTCTACCCAGAAAATTCGAGAGGCTGCATTCACCTGCCTTGTACGACCTCATCTGGAGTATGACTGTAACACTTGGGATCCACACCTAACCAAGCACATCAAGAGACTGGAGGGTGTCCAGAATAGAGGAGCGAGATTTGTCACCGGCAGATATGGATTTGACATACATGTAACTGACCTCAAGAAAGAACTGAACTGGCAACCAGGCAGACGTTGCTCTTCAAATCCATGCATGACCAAGTCGCTATCCCCAGGCCTGACTACATTACCCAACCACTGAGGGCTTTGAAAGGTCACCATAGCGTCTCATTCTCCAACGTTAGATGCAACAACGACACCTAGTCTACCGATATTTTCAAAACTAAACTATGGATTGAATCACCTAATTCTGACCATAAAATTACTAGAAAAATCACTGCTTCCATCAATTCACCTTGTACGTATTTTCATGACCGATTGCGTCCCTGAAACACGTTAAAATCAAGGAACAAAATCACCTGAAATCGACGTCATTATCGCTTGTAGTGAATTACGTTCTTCAAACACTTCAAAATGCCGTAAATGTGTTAATACGTTACTTTCACTGTCTCTCTTAAAACACAAGTGCAATAAAATAGACTAAATCACCTAATTCTGACCATAAAATCACTAGAAATATCACTGCTTCCATGAACTCCCTTTGTATGTATTTCCATGAACGATTAATCGCGTCACTGAAACACGTTAAAATCAAGGAACAAAATCACCTAAAATTGACGTCAATATCGTTTGTAGTTAATCACGTTGTTCACTCTCCAAATTAAAGTGAATGAGATATCGTTTTTTGCACTTATAAAGAACGTGCAATAAAATGGAATTTTAATCACGTAATTCTCACCACAAAATCACTAAAATAATCACCACATCCATACACCTAATACATCGCATTTTGCATTCTTATTGACGTAAATTCTACGTTCTGAATTCACGCTTAATCAAACACCACATTCACATTCACGTTCAATGTTAGAATCAGATCCTCGTTCAGCAAGCACGTAAAATTCAGCGATTACTATCACTAAATGTTCACGTGTATGACATGCATGCGTGTAAAGTCATGAAATAAAAACACGTATTACAAAAATATAATACATTGTAGAAAACACTGGAAATGTTACTTTAAGTAATTACATGTACGTTTCATGAACATAATGTATGATGACTTTCAAGCAATTTCAGGTCGCATCACTACAGTGCGTATCAAGAAATACGTTACAATTTTAAAAACTCCATCACAATTACATTTCAAAATATATAGAAATGTTTTTTTCATGTTAATAGATGCCCAATAGTCTCTTCAGTCAAATGCCACTAACAAAAAAAATTTTGTTCTCGCTCGGGCGAGCACTGACTTTTTTGTCCAGAGTGTGAAAAAGGACTTGCTCCCTAAGGAACGGGTATCGGCATCGACGAAAACCTGACCAAACAGAATGCAGAACTCCTGAATGCCGCTAAAAAGACAGTCGGCATCAAAGTTACCGAATGCCTTTAAGCTCAAATATCACCAAAATAAATACGTGACAGACATAAACCGACCCTAAACAGATATAAAAACAAGTTTAGGACGGAAATATTGGCAAAAGTCACCAAAAACGCACTATAAGAGTAGCAAACTACTTAATTACTCGAATGACTTGCGTAGTGGGAAGACTAGCAAATAGGTAGGTACATTGATTTATTGTAGTAAATCTGCTCTTTTAACCCAGAGTCATGAATCATTATGACATTGAACAGTAAAAGATTGACTAAAATGACAGGTGCCATGCACAATGGTATTATCGTTCACTGAATTGTAATACTGATACACAATGATATTGTGGCCTTCATTTTGTGGCATTAATCACAGAAATTTCACGGACCTTATCCAAGATAAGTTTTACATCCTTTAACAATGTCTCATTCTGTCATTACTTGAGCTATAAATGATCAAAAGTGTTAGCCTATTTTTTTAGGGGGCATCTCGTTTTTCCGAAGGTTCGTATTTCCGAAACACTAATTTCCCATGCCTGGGGGTTCATAATTCCGAAAATGAAAAAGGGTTCGTAATTCCGAACATTTGTTGCATTATTCCGAAGGTTCGTTATTCCGAAGGTTCGTTTATCCGAAGGTTCATAATTCCGAAAATGAAATAGGGTTCATATTTCCGAAGGTTCGTATTTCCGAAAATGAAAAAGGGTTCATAATTCCGAAGGGTCGTATTTCCGAAAATGAAAAAGGGTTCGTATTTCCGAAAATGAAACAAGGTTCGTTTTTCCGAAAATGAAAAAGGGTTCGTATTTCATGAAATAAGGTTCGTATTTCCGAAAATGAAAAGGGTTCGTATTTCCGAAAATGAAATAGGGCTCGTATTTCCGAAAATGAAATAGGGCTCGTATTTCCGAAAAATGAAATCGGGTTCATAATTCCTGGTAAAAAAAGGCGAATTCATCAGGAGCAGAGGTGTAGCAACGGGGGGGGGGGGGGGGGGGGGGGGGAGGGCAACCATGGTCCTCGGAAGCCGGACAATAGTCCTCGAACGTCGAACAATGCCTTAT
This sequence comes from Heliocidaris erythrogramma, assembly GCA_025617745.1. Taxonomy (NCBI): domain Eukaryota; kingdom Metazoa; phylum Echinodermata; class Echinoidea; order Camarodonta; family Echinometridae; genus Heliocidaris; species Heliocidaris erythrogramma. Next base: position 18,186,253 of record CM046870.1, on the reverse strand, counting down.
TCCGTTGACTGTCCGAGGACGAGTAACAATAGAGGAACAATAGTTGTCCTCGGAAGTAAAGCCATGTAAACGTGTGTGTGTGTGTGTGTGTGTGTGCGTGTGTGGAGGTGTCGTAGTCGAACGGTTTACAGCGCTTGACTGGAAACGCGAAGGTTGGGGGTTTGATCCCTGTTACGGCACCTATGGCCTTTTTGTTGTAAAAAATATGATAGCAACTTTCCTTTTTTTAAATTTACAAGCGCGCGAAGCTAGCGACCAAAAATAATTGTGCCTTTCCGTTGTGAAAAATCATAAAAATAACATATTTCGGCATATGACTGGAATATGAGGATATTCGGGCACTTCACTCCTTGAATATGAGGTGTGAGTTGCCGGAATATCGGCACTTTCAAAATCCGGGGGAGGGGGTTGGCTGCAGCAGCCCCCCTTCTCGTACGCCTATGCCTAGGCCTATGTTAAAGTAGATATTCAAAGAAAATCACAAATATGGCAATTAATGTATCACTAGAAACTGGGAAGCTTACAGATGGCAATCGTATAAGTTTTATGTCAACTGCGTATCTGGTGATTATAAAAACAACACAAATAAAAGCTCTTCTCAGCATCTGGAATATCCGAGGATTCGCCAGAAATATAGCGATGTTTTGATGTCGTCACACTCGGGATCGATCCTGCTTAAGCAGACGACGTCCTATAATGAATGAACGTAATTGCAGTGCAATTATTTATCAAATTATAAAGAGTTTGGTGTATTTAAACATGACCTTATTTCACACCATTATAAAGGGAATGTGAAACTGATTCTGATAGCTCTAAAACCGTTTGATTGTAAATACATAGGAGAAGGGTCAATGATCAATGAAATAAACCCCACTTTCAAATTGAAAAGCCCTCCGAATAATAGCAGGATGGTATTCGTTCCCTCTTGAAACGCCGAACATGCCCCGGTGCAAGCAGCTGAAAATACAATGGCGTCTTATTTTGTTTACAAGTGACTGATTCCTTTATTTTTTTAACGCTGCATTTTTCATCAAAATAATACCATACACGAAGTTAAGAGTGAAGCAACAGACTAACATTAAGACTGACGCTAGTGAAGGAAGAGAAATAAGTGAAGAGGAGATGACAAAATAGGCTCTGAAAAATGTGTAAGATGTTATGGGACATCGTCTGCTTAGACAGGACTGGTCCAGGGTGTGTCGTCACATATCTCAGCAGCGTTCGAGGAGCTCTTCAGCTGCTATATCGGGGGCTGTATTTTACCGTTTTATAATTGATAATAATCATTACTTCAAATGTTTCCAAGCGTTGAATTTGGATAACCTTGTTTAATTCATGCTATCTATGCAATAATAAGTATTAAGCCAATATTTAAAATCATTAACGTTCTACTTTAAGTACACAGTTGCGATTGTTTCAAATAAATCGCTTCAACTCCTTATAAGGCGGGGCACTGGTTGATAAAAGCCATTAATTTAGGTCAGAATGTTTTCTTCTCCATATGTAATTCCTTATTTTTTTTTCTATTTTTTACGATGAGGATTGTTTTACTCTCAATGTCTTTTAGAGTTTTGTAATTCGTTATGCTTGTAAAAGTTATTTCAAACTTCAGGTCAGCGGTTGTAACTGTTAAAAACGCAGACTGTGCAGTAAAATGAAGCAACTCATTAGAATCTGTACAAATTTATTATGCTGTAAGCAGCTGTATAAAATGAAAGATTTTCATCCATGGTATTTTGGCAAAGTTAAAGAACATGTTCAATGATTTTAATCTATTTATGCGGCATAGATAGTTAGGATTTTTCCCTGTATGATAATTATTTTAGCCCGACTGAAAGAAAACTTAACATTTTGATCCACTATTCTTCAAATTTGGTTGTATGTTGCTTTTAATCATTATCATTATATTCAATTAGCGATTACACCTGACCTATATACTTACACATAATATGCCAGTATAAAGAGTTATTTTTATTCTTCAGATGCGGTGTGCTACATAGCAGTGGCTGTAACATTTTTGTTGTTGCTCACTTGTTATCTTTCTTTTCTTGAATTTGGTTTTCTTAAGAAGTAGCTGCTGCACGGCTTTTGTAAAGTTCTGTTGGAATTGTAAAGTGTTTGAAAACTATCCGTTTTGGGCAGCGCATTTACCACGACTTTGTCAAAATAGTGGATTTTTATGTCAAATAGTGGATTTTTATTGTAACATTTTAAGATCGGACTTATCAGAATATGTTTTTGAACATCACCTTTGTATTTTCTACGATGTTTTTGACTGTTTTTGGAAATTCTACTTACATACTGCACTCATTCTATTTAAACCTTGGGGAACCCGACATAGCAACAACCGGCTTATGTAGTCCCACTTGTGCCTCTTCGTGTGTTCATTGATTGTGATTTCGATTTACCTGATACCTACCCGACATAGCAACATCATCTGGATCAACGGTTTATGGTAATTATTGAATTCTTACTCTGACTCATTATTCTGAATATTTCGTCATTTAGCCTACTAGACATGGCTCGGTCTAAATCGAAACTGAAATCTTACTTAAAGACAAATACTTGCAGTGGAACTCAAGGTTCGAGTGAATTTAAATATAAACTGCCTAAACACATCACGATTGTAAGCATAGATGTTGCCCTATCTTATTTAATTAAAGGAAGTATTAAAGATGCCGTTCTCGAAGAAGATGAGATTGACTATTTTACTTATGAATTAACTTCTATATACCCAAACCTAAACAGAACTATCGCACGCCATTTTTGCATTATTACCATACAAGATGGCCGCCAAAGATCTGCCACCTCATCGTTCTCCGAGACACTCCCTACTGATTTGCATGACAATACAAAGCCGGAAGTCCCTCCATTTGATATTTCGGCTTCTTCGCATCCTGTTCATTCTGGTGATACTTTGACCTCTTTTGTTGGCTCGGTTAGCCCACTTGATGATATACATCTCACTCAAAAGGTTGTTGACCTTGCTCATGACCTCGATGATCTTCGAAATCAGGTTCAGATTTTAGCCACGAATAAAGAATCCCATGATTTACGTAGCCATGGTACCCAAACTCCTTTTGATACTGACGATGAATTTAAGGCACCACAAATTGGAAATGATATGATAGAAGTAACGACTAAATCATTGGATAAAAATGACAACGAAAATAGACATGAACAATCTCGGTATCCGTGGTTAAACGTATCTTCAGGTCCATCGTCTTACGCGTTCACTAGAAATCAGCAAGATACTCGTAGAATTCATTACAGGAATTACCCCGAGACTAATACGTATTCAGCTCCATTGTCATATACGTACGCAGCCACTCAGCGTGATAACTTCAGAAAAGACTATGGAAATAACTTCAGAAATGATGAGAGATATATAAGTCATCGTGCAAACACTACTCCTGGTCCATCAACTCTCTCCTACGCTGATGCAGTCAAACAAACACTTCACCGTTATAATCACTCTGAATTTTCTAGCGACTATTCTGGTTGTTACAACTGTGGTGAATATAATCATAACAGAGATCGATGTCGATATAATTTTCAGCTCCAATGCCGTCGTTGCCTTAATATAGGTCATAAAGCAAAATTTTGTTCAGCTGTTTAGGTCTTCGGCCAAGATGAGAGTGCCGATGACTTTTCACACACTAATTCCTCTCATGTACAACATTGTTTGCAAGATCATTTTATGGATACTTCCACATCAAATACAACTAATTCTAGTTCATATCATGATGACAATGTCTCTACTTGTAGTTATCAACTAAATAATTGTGCTTATGAAATTCATGCTGATGTTCTTCGGAAATATAATGGTCTAAAACTTGCTCATTTAAATGTTAGGAGCATATTTGGTAAAATTGATGAAATAACTTTTCTATTAAAAAAACTAGAGCTTGATGTCTTGTGCGTATCTGAAACGTGGCTGAGCAAAGGAATAAAAGATGATATGATCAGTATTAATAATTATTGTCTATTAAGACTTGATAGAAGCAACAAACGTGGAGGTGGAGTATGCATGTATATTCGTAGTACCTTCTCTTTTTGTAAAAGGGACGATCTTTATCATGATTCCTTAGAAGCATTATGGGTTGAACTGAAATTGAAACATGAAAGTTTGATATTATGCTGTTTATATAGACCACCAAACGCTCAATCTGATTTTTTTGATTTCTTATTCAATGTATTGGAATTAGCATCAACTGACAATAAGAAAATCTTTCTCTTAGGAGATATAAATATTGATTATCTTGATACTGAATGTAGTGCAAAGAAATCCATTGATGAACTGGAGAGCCTTTTCTTACTTACTCAATTAGTAAATAAACCCACTCGAGTTACTATGACATCATCAAAATGTATCGATCATATTTTTTCAACCAATCCTGATGTTCATGTAGTGACTGATGTTGCACCCATTTCTCTTAGTGATCATTTTTTGATATATACATGTGTAAACTTAAGTAAAGAATGTACGAAACATAAAGTAATGCGATTCAGGAATTATAAAAATTTTGATGAAAAGTTATTTCTTGATGATATATCTAAAAATTCAATATGCGATGGAAATTTTGTGTGCAATAATGACATTAATAGTGTATGGAGATGTTGGAAAACCAATTTCCTTGATATTTCTAATAAACATGCTCCTGTTATTAGTTATTAGAGTTAAAGATCGTTATTCTCCATGGATAACAGGTGAAATTATTGACCTTATGTACAGAAGAGATTACTTGAAAAGAAAATATGATAAATTCAAATCACTAGACAATCTTTATGAATATCGTAAAACAAGAAACCTCATTACTAGATTAATAAGAAAATGTAAACGTCAGTATTTTGATGAGATTTCAGACAAATACAAGCATGACTCTAGGAAACTGTGGAATGAGTTGAATATGATAACTGGAAATATAAAAAATAAAGATAATGTTCCTGCTGAAATAGATTGTGATACGATGAATGATTTTTTCTTGAATGTGGGCAAAAATATTAATTATAAAGATGAAAACATTGCCTGGAATCAACCACAATGCTTGTATGAATTCAAATTTGAATCTATGAAACCTGATGATGTATTTAAATTACTGCTTGGCCTTTCATCTACTAGTAACTTAGATGTTTTGATTCAAAGTTATTACAATTAGCCGCACCATTTATTTATAACTCACTCTGTGAAATTTTAAATTTAAGTTTAATGTCAGGTATAATACCGGATGACTGGAAAATTTCAAGAACAACACCAGTATATAAGGGTAAGGGATCTAAATCCGATAAATCAAATTATCGACCTATCTCAGTTGTATGCCATATCTCCAAATTAATTGAAAAAACTATTCAGAAACAACTACTTGAATATTTACAACTTTATGACCTTCTTAATATTGATCAGTTTGCATTTATTCCTAATCACTCCACTGTTACCTCTTTACATAGAGTTGTCGATGATTGGTATGAGGCGTTCAATGAACGAGAAGTTGTTGGGGCATGCTTTCTTGATATATCTAAGTGTTTTGATTCAATTGATCATAATCTTTTATTATTTAAACTGGAAAAATATGGTATTACTTACACACCGCTGAAATGGTTTGAATGTTACCTAAGTAATAGAAAGCAAATGGTCAGCTGTCATGGTAAAATGTCATCAATGAAGGGTGTGGATATTGGAATTCCACAAGGAAGTGTATTAGGCCCGGTTTTGTTTCTTTTGATGATTAATGATATCTCTTCATGTCTCATCAGTGGTGAATGTAATATTTTTGCAGATGACGTTGTAATTTATGATTATGGATCAGATGTGAATGAAGTTAATGTCAAAATGCAGAATAATATTGATAATGTTAAAAAGTGGTACGACAAAAATCGTCTTAGTATTAATGTCAGCAAGACAAAAGTTATGTTGTTAAAAAATAGACATAATTTATGTGATAAACTTACTCTTTTTATCGATAATAGTCTGGTTGAACAAGTGAAATTAATGAGATATCTTGGTATTGTAATTGATCAAAATTTAAACTGGAGTTCACATATAAGTCATATATCAAAAACACTGGCTTATAAGATATTTTCTCTAGGAAAACTAAGGCAATTTTTGAGTAAATCTCTTCTTAATAAGCTTTATAAAACTAATATTTTACCATCCATGGATTATGCTATTTCTGTCTGGGGGAATTGTATTGGGGTAAGGGAACGAGCTCATTTGACAAGATTACAAAAAAGAGCAGCACGTTATGTAACCGGTAACTTTGATTTTTTAAACAGGCGTGGTGAAGATCTTATGAAGGAACTTAAATGGTCAACTGTCGAACAACGACGCGATTATTTTTTAGCTAATATTATGTTTAGGTGTATACACGGAATGGCTCCTGTTAGATTATGTAACAATATTGAAATGGTAGTCGATAGGCATGATGTAAGAACCAGAAGTTATGATACTCTTAACGTTGTCCCACCTAAACCTAACTTAGAATGTTTTAGGCGGTCATTTTTGTTTTCAGGCTCAAAAATCTGGAATAATTTACCTCATTGGCTCCAAAATGTACCCTCAATTAATTCCTTTAAAAAAATGTATAAAAAATTATTTCATTGTTAAAGTTACTGTATGGTTTCAAAGTCCATGACACCCTTGCCAACACTATGCAATACCTCGAATGTTGACTTATTAGTTAATATCGCAATGATATATAGACAATATTGATCTCTATTTTATGCACATTGTTTTACTAATTGTTGATATTATAGTACATGTATTTTGTTATTTTCTACTGATTCAATGTTAGTTTATCTGTTATTATGTTAATTCATCAGTTGTTTTTCTATGTACTTTTTATATGTTTTATCCTGTTTACAGGACAACAATGTAAAACAGCTTTTGCTGATTGTTTTATCCTGTTGAAATATATTCTAATAAAATAAATAAAATAAAATAAAATAAAATAGATCATTTCAGATATGCGGCAAACAAAATGCTGTATAGTTGTGTAAGCAAGGTCATTACTTACAGCATACTATGCTGCATTTCATTCATTTACCTATACAATTTAAGATTTTAATCTGTTTTAAGAAATGTAAATACTTTTGCAAGGTTATAAAACATGCGCTATGATTTCAGTCTGCCCTGCTGCATAAATTGTGCATTATAGTTTGGTTTTACTTGTGTTTCCTTTTATGATAATCATATCAGCCTGATGATAAGACTCCTTTAACTTGTTACGATCCATCTTTCTTCGGCTTTGGTTGTTTATGGTATCTATTTATTTATTTATTATTATTACTAGTATTATTTGTAGTATTATTATTATTATAATTATCATTATTATCATTATTATTAGTAGTAGTATTATCTGTTTTATCATTTTTATTATTATTATTACTAATATCAGTATTATAATTTTTATTGATATAATTCTTGTTGTTGTTATTATTATTAGGTGATCTGTCATATTGACAGATCACCTATTGTATTCGTCAGAATTTTCTTTATTTATTAGGTGATCTGTCATAGTGACAGATCACCTATTGTATTCGTCAGAATTTTCTTTATTTATTTATTAGGTGATCTGTCGTAGTCGACAGATCACCTCTTATATTCGTCAGAATTTTCTTTATTTCTTTATTTTTATTTTCTCCCACTTTCTTGTTGCAACGAAATCTCAAAAACTTTTCAGTCAATTTTCATGACATTTCCGTCACTCATCAGGTCATATAAGGTCAAGCTCCAAAATCTTTTTCAAGGTCATCAGGTCATCATGACGTCATCCAGACGCCATTTTGTGAAATCACATTATCGTTCATATCTTCATAACAAGTCATCAAAAATGAACCATATTTGACACACATGAACTTCAGGTCAAGGGTCAACATAAAATGTCATCAAAATCCGCGCACGCATCATGACGCGCACGTACGCGCGCGTCAAAATTTAGAAATGCTCAAAATCACTTTTTAATCAAATTAGAGTACGGTTCAGGACATTTTAAGCATTTTAAAATTTTCCGTCCGTGCGCGTCCGTGTGCGCGTTATGCGCGCGCGCAGCGCGTACATAACGTAAAAACGCCGTTTTTTCGCATGGTTTGTCTTCCTGACACTATTCTTGACAATTTCCAACTATTTACAGTCTCTATCGACTTTCCATAATGCCACACTCGCGCGTCAAAGTTTCAAATTCGTGCGCGCGTCAATGGGCATTCTAATGTAAAAAGTGGTAAAAACATGCCTATCTAAAATCAGCTATAGCTCATCAGAATGCGTGGAAACCCCCCAATTTCTTTACATATTCTGAAAGCCTGTGAGTTGTAGATTTGAATTCATGCAGAATTTTTGCCGATCTCATGTTTTGACGTCATCATATTTGCATATGAACTCAAAAAAATGATTTTGAAAAAATGACGTCATCATTTTTGTATTCATTTGATAATTCAGTAATAGGTGGTCGATTTTCTTCCAAATTTTGATATGTTATAGCTGAGACAATTCTCTACAACAATAGTCACCACCATTTTTCATTTTGATGACGTCATCACAGTGAAATTTTCAATTAAAAAGGACATGTCAGAATTTCCCCTATTTGCGTGTTATGTCTATGGAAGATGATTTTTTTTCGAATCATGAATCTACATGACATCGTTCTCTGAGCAGTATCTCAGTTATTTTTAGTCTATTTCCTTCCAGATTTTAATATGTTGTAGCCTGATAAATACTCTTTCTATGAGGGTTAGGTTTTTTTAATCTGACATCGGGATCATTGTCAATTTTAAACTACAAAATGTGATTTGAGAATCCCGTTTTTCGTTTACGTGTTATCTCCATGGGAAATGTTTTTGTGTATTGGTCAAAGCACTTGCCTCCCATGCAGGTGACCCAGGTTCGATCCCCGGTGGGTCCATAATTTTTTTTTTTTTTTTGCTTGTTTTTGCTTGTCATTTTACCATCCTCTTCGACTATTATAACATAAACAATCACAAATCATGTAATAAACTGCCTTATTTTCCATGTTATGTCTATTGGAAAGTAATGTGCAGTAGTTTGTGTACAACCCTATGGAAATTTTGATTCCCTGTCGTGTATTAGAGCTATGGGGTTTATCTCCCAAGTATCCTGCAATATCAAATCGTCCTATTTGATATCACAATTTCTCAAAATTGGCTTAGTCAATTATCTTCAAATTTTTGTCAGTCATCAGTCCTAATAAGGTCAAGTTCCCGCATCTTTTTCAAGGTCATCAGATTATTGTGACGTCATCCAGGCGCCATGTTGTAAAAATCAACTAATGATTGCATCTTCTTCACGAAATGTCATCTCTCTTTCATATTTGGCATGGCTAAGGTCAATGTCATTTCAGTCATGGTCATCACCATTATCATCATCATCATCACCATCATCATCATCATTATAGCATCATCATCATCACCATGATGATGATTATCATCATCATTATCATCATCACTGTAATGATATAATGATCATCATCATGATTATCATCAGTATCATTATCATTACTGTCATGATGATTTTCATGATGATGATGATGATTATCATCAACATCATTATCATCATCACTGTCATGATATCCACGAATCATCCAAAATTCATGTTCACACACTTTATGCCCCATTGAAACAAAGGGGGCGCTATTTCACTAAAATAGGTAGTAGAGCCTACGAATTGAAAATGCTAGGAAAAGGCTGAAATCATAAAAATCGTGAATAGATTCATTATAATTAATCTCATCGTGATATCAACCTCATCTTTCACATTATCATTTTGTCAGTCGTCTTCGTCAAAAATATCAAGATCAAAAGACAGATCACCTAATTCGTCTTCAGTGACGAATTCAATGTCTAGTTAGGTGATCTGTCATTTGACAGATCACCTCTTAATTTCGTCAGAATTTTCTTTATTTATTAGGTGATCTGTCATGACAGATCACCTCTTAATTTCGTCAGAATTTTCTTTATTATTATTAGGTGATCTGTCACTTGACAGATCACCTCTTAATTTCGTCAGAATTTTCTTTATTTATTTATTTATTTTTATTTTCCACCTTTTTTTGTTTCCACGAAATCTCAAAAATTTCTCAGTCGAATTTCATGATATTTCCATCAGTAATCATGTCATGTAAGGTCATGCCAAAAATTCATTTTCAAGTTCATGACGTCATCATGACGTCATCCAGGCGCCATTTTGTGAAATCACATTATCATTCATATCTTCATAACCAGTCATCAAAAATGAACCATATTAAACACACATGAACTTCATGTCAAGGGTCAACATAAAATGTCATCAAAATCCGCGTACGCATCATGACGCGCACGTACGCGCGCGTCAAAATTTAAAAATGCTCCAAATCACTGTTTAATCAAATTAGAGTACGGTTCAGGACATTTTAAGCATTTCAAAAATTTCCGTCCGTGCGCGTCCGCGCGCGCAGCGCGTACATAACGTAAAAACGCCGTTTTTTCGCATGGTTTGTCTTCCTGACACTATTCTTGACAATTCCCAACTATTTACAGTCTCTATTGACCTTCCATAATGCCACACTCGCGCGTCAAACTTTAAAATTCGTGCGCGCGTCAATGGGCATTCTAATGTAAAAAGTGGTAAAAACATGCCTATCTAGAAATCGCCATAGCTCCTCAGAATGGACGGAAACCCCCCAATTTCTTTACATATTCTGAAAGCCTGTGAGTTGTAGATTTGAATTCATGCAGAATTGTAGCTTATCTCATGTTCTGACGTCATCATATTTGCATATGAACTCAAAAAAATGATTTTGAAAAAATGACGTCATCATTTTTGTATTCATTTGATAATAATTCAGTAACAGGTGGTCAATTTTCTTCCAAATTTTGATATGTTATAACTGACACAATTATCTACAAGATCAGTGTTCACCATTTTTCATTTTGATGACGTCATCACAGTGAAATTTTCAATTAAAGATGCCATGTCAGAATTTTCCCTATTCGCGTGTTATGTCTATGGAAGATGATTTTTTTTCGAATCATGAATGTACATGACATTGTTCTCTGAGCAGTATCTCAGTTATTTTTCGTCTATTTCCTTCCAGATTTTAATATGTTGTAGCCTGATTAATACTCTTTCTATGAGGGTTCGGTTTTTTCAATCTGATGTCGGGATCATTGTCAATTTTAAACTACAAAATTTGATTTGAGAATCCCGTTTTTCGTTTACGTGTTATCTCTATGGGAAATATTTTGGTATATTGGTCAAAGCACTTGACTCCCACGCCGGTGACCCAGGTTCGATCCCCGGGGGTCCATAATTTTTTTTTTTTTTTTTGCTTCTTTTTGCCTGTCATTTTACCATCCTCTTCGACTATTATAACATAAACAATCACAAACCATGTAATAAAATGCCTTATTTTCCGTGTTATATCTATTAGGAAGTAGTGTGCAGTAGTTTGTTCATTATACCATCATCATAATCATTACTATTATCATCATCACATCATCATCATTATATTATCATGATTATCATCACCACCATCATCATTATGATCATCACGTCATCATCATTATATTATCATGATTATCATCATAACCATCATCATCATCATCATCATGATTATCATCACCATATCATAATCATCATGATTATCATCATTATATTATCATGATTATCATCACCACCATCATCATCATGATTATCATCATCACATCATCATTATATTATCATGATTATCATCACCACCATCATCATCATCATGATTATCATCACCATCATCATCATCATCATCATGATTATCATCACCATCATCATCATCATGATTATTATCATCATCATCATCATCATCATGATTATCATCATCATCATCATGATTATCATTATATTATCATGATTATCATCGCCACCATCACCATCACGATCATCATCATCATCATCATGATTATCATCATCATAAATCATCATCATGATTATCATCACCACCATCATCGTCATCATTATGATTATCATCACCATCAATCATCATCATGATTATCATCATCACATCATTATATTATCATGACAGATCACCTAATTCGTCTTCAGTGACGAATTAAATTTCTAGTTTTTTTTTTTTGCTTCTTTTTGCCTGTCATTTCACCATCCTCTTCGACTATTGTAACATAAAAAATCACAAATCATGTAATAAACTGCCTTATTTTCCGTATTATGTCTATTAGAAAGTAGTGTGCAGTTTATGTACAACCCTATGGAAATTGTGATTTCCTGTCCTGTAATTAGAGCTACGGGGTTTATCTCCCAAGTATGCTGCAATATCAAATAGTCCTGTTTGATATCACAATTTCTCAAAATTGGCTTAGTCAATTATCTTAAATTATCATATCATTATAATCATCATAATCACCATTATCATCATCACCATAATCATTTTACAATGAACGTTACACATTTTGCTACATTCCTGTCTTCAAGAAGCATCTCCATTCATGGCATTCTTGACTTCCTATCTTCAGTTTAGCATTTCCCTATTATTATGATCATCCTGATTACAATCATGATCGTACAAATTGAAAGACAGATCACCTAATTCGTCCTCATGACGAATTAAATTCTAGTTATTTATTAGGTGATCTGTCATTTGACAGATCACCTCTTAATTTCGTCAGAATTTTCTTTATTATTATTATTATTTATTTATTTTTATTTTTCCCCCCCTTTCTTGTTTCCACGAAATCTCAAAAACTTTTCAGTCAAATTTCATGACATTTCAGTAAGTCATCAGGTCATATAAGGTCAAGCTCGGGTATCTTTTTCATGGTCATCAGGTCATCATGACGTCATCTAGACGCCATTTTGTAAAATCACATTATCAATCATATCTTCATAACGAATCATCAAAATTGAGCCATATTTGACATACATTAACTTCACGTCAAGGATCAACATAAAATGTCATCAAAATCCGCGCGCGCATCATGACGCGCACGTACGCGCGCGTCAAAATTTAGAAATGCTCCAAATCACTTCTTAATCAAATTAGAGTACCGTTCAGGACATTTTAAGCATTTCAAAAATTTCCGTCCGTGCGTGTCCGTGTGCGCGTTATGCGCGCGCGCAGCGCGTACATAACGTAAAAACGCTGTTTTTTCGCATGGTTTGTCTTCCTGACACTATTCTTGACAATTTGCAACTATTTACAGTCATTCTCGACCTTCCATAATGTCGTACGCACGCGTCAAACTTTCAAATTCGTGCGCACATCAATGGGCATTCTAATGTAAAAAGTGGTAAAAACATGCCCATCTAAAATCCTCCATAGCTCGTCAGAATGTACGAAAACCGCCCAATTTCTTTACATATTCTGAAAGCCTGTGAGTTATAGATTTGAATTCATGCAAAATTTATGCCGATCGCATGATCTGACGTCATCACATTTGCATATGAACTCAAAAATATGATTTTGAAAAAATTAAGTCATCATTTTTGTATTTATTTGATAATAATACAGTAGTAGGTTGTCGATTTTCTCCCAAATTTTGATATGTTATAGCTGAGACAATTCTCTACGAGATCAGTGGGCACAGTTTTTCATTTTGATGACGTCATCACAGTGAAATTTTCAATTAAAGATGCCATGTCAGAATTTCCCCTATTTGCGTGTTATGTCTATGGAAGATGATTTTTTTTCGAACCATGAATCTACATGACATCGTTCTCTGAGCAATATCTCAGTTATTTTTGGTCTATTTCCTTCCAGATTTTAATATGTTGTAGCTGAGACTATAAGCTTTTATTAATAAGCCCTCCAATTTTTGATCAGATGTCGGGATCATGCCCAATTTTTAACTACAAAATTTGATTTTAGCATCCCGTTTTTCGTTTACGTGTTATCTCTATGGGAAATATTTTGGTATATTGGTCAAAGCACTTGACTCCCACGCCGGTGACCCAGGTTCGATCCCCGGGGGTCCATAATTTTTTTTTTTTCCCCTTCTTTTTGCTTGTCATTTTACCATCCTCTTCGACTATTATAACATAAACAATCACAAATCATGTAATAAACTGCCTTATTTTCCGTATTATGTCTATTAGAAAGTAGTGTGCAGTAGTTTGTGTACAACCCTATGGAAATTGTGATTTCCTGTCCTGTATTAGAGCTATGGGGTTAATCTCCCAAGTATCCTTCTATCATCATCATTATTATCATCACCGTCATGATCATCATCGCTATTATTATATCATCGCCATCATTATATCATTATAATCATCATAATCACCATTATCATCATCACCATAATCATTTTACAATTACCGTTACACATTTTGCTACATCCCTGTCCTCAAGAAGCATCTCCATTCATGGCATTCTTGACTTCCTATCTTCAGTTTAGTATTTCCCCATTATTATGATCATCCTGATTACAATCATGATCGTACATATTGAAAGACAGATCACCTAATTCGTCCTCATGACGAATTAAATTCTAGTTTATTTTTATTTTTTCCCCCTTTCTTGTTTCCACGAAATCTCAAAAACTTTTCAGTCAAATTTCATGACATTTCAGTAAGTTATCAGGTCATATAAGGTCAAGCTCGGGTATCTTTTTCATGGTCATCAGGTCATCATGACGTCATCTAGACGCCATTTTGTAAAATCACATTATCAATCATATCTTCATAACAAATCATCAAAATTGAGCCATATTTGACATACATTAACTTCACGTCAAGGGTCAACATAAAATGTCATCAAAATCCGCGCGCGCATCATGACGCGCACGTACGCGCGCGTCAAAATTTAGAAATGCTCCAAATCACTTCTTAATCAAATTAGAGTACCGTTCAGGACATTTTAAGCATTTCAAAAATTTCCGTCCGTGCGCGTCCGTGTGCGCGTTATGCGCGCGCGCAGCGCGTACATAACGTAAAAACGCCGTTTTTTCGCATGTTTTGTCTTCCTGACACTATTCTTGACAATTTCCAACTATTTACAGTCATTCTCGACCTTCCATAATGTCGTACGCGCGCGTCAAACTTTCAAATTCGTGCGCACATCAATGGGCATTCTAATGTAAAAAGTGGTAAAAACATGCCCATCTAAAATCCTCCATAGCTCGTCAGAATGTACGGAAACCGCCCAATTTCTTTACATATTCTGAAAGCCTGTGAGTTATAGATTTGAATTCATGCAGAATTTATGCCGATCGCATGATCTGACGTCATCACATTTGCATATGAACTCAAAAATATGATTTTGAAAAAATTAAGTCATCATTTTTGTATTTATTTGATAATAATACAGTAGCAGGTTGTCGATTTTCTCCCAAATTTTGATATGTTATAGCTGAGACAATTCTCTACGAGATCAGTGGGCACAGTTTTTCATTTTGATGACGTCATCACAGTGAAATTTTCAATTAAAGATGCCATGTCAGAATTTCCCCTATTTGCGTGTTATGTCTATGGAAGATGATTTTTTTTCGAACCATGAATCTACATGACATCGTTCTCTGAGCAATATCTCAGTTATTTTTGGTCTATTTCCTTCCAGATTTTAATATGTTGTAGCTGAGACTATAAGCTTTTATTAGTAAGCCCTCCAATTTTTGATCAGATGTCGGGATCATGCCCAATTTTTAACTACCAAATTTGATTTTAGCATCCCGTTTTTCGTTTACGTGTTATCTCTATGGGAACTATTTTGGTATATTGGTCAAAGCACTTGACTCCCACGCCGGTGACCCAGGTTCGATCCCCGGGGGTCCATAATTTTTTTTTTCCTTCTTTTTGCTTGTCATTTTACCATCCTCTTCGACTATTATAACATAAACAATCACAAATCATGCAATAAACTGCCTCATTTTCCGTGTTATATCTATTAGGAAGTAGTGTGCAGTAGTTTGTTCATTATACCATCATCATAATTATTACTGTTATCATCATCATATCATCATCATTATATTATCATGGCGAAAGGTAATGTCCTTTGCTTAGCACGTGTGCGCTTAACAGGCGACTGGCTGGAATGCTCCCCAGGGAGTGGAGAATGTGCATACACTGTGTGCGGGCGTGCCAGAATCCAGTGACCGGGGTAATAATATATATCGATATATAGCGCTTTGAGCCAGCACTTGGAAAAGGCGCTTTATAAATGCCAGGTATTATTATTATTATTATTATCATCACCACCATCATCATCATCATCACATCAACATCATTATATTATCATGATTATCATCATCATATCATAATCATCATGATTATCATCATTATATTATGATGATTATCATCACCACCATCATCATAATGATTATCATCATATCATCATTATATTATCATGATTATCACCACCACCATCATCATCATCATGATTATCATCATTACATCATCATTATATTATCATTATCATCACCACCATCATCATCATCATGATTATCATCACCATCATCATCATCATCATGATTATCATCATCACCATCATCATCATGATTATCATCGTCATTATATTAACATGATTATCATCGCCACCATCACCATCATGATTATCATCATCATCATCATCACCATCATGATTATCATCATCATAAATCATCATCATGATTATCATCATCACATCATCATTATATTATCATGGTTATCATCACCACCTTCATCTTCATGATTATCATTACCATCAATCATCATCATTATCACCATCATCATCACGATTATCATCATTATATTATCATGATTATGATCACCACCACCATCACCATCATTATGATTATCATCACCATCAATCATCATCATGATTATCATCATCACATCATTATATTATCATGAGGACAGATCACCTAATTCGTCTTCAGTGACGAATTAAATTTCTACATCTGACATCGGGATCATTGTCAATTTTAAACTACAAAATGTGATTTGAGAATCCCGTTTTTCGTTTACGTGTTATCTCCATGGGAAATGTTTTTGTGTATTGGTCAAAGCACTTGACTCCCACGCCGGTGACCCAGGTTCGATCCCTGGGGGGTCCATAATTTTTTTTTTTTTTTTGCTTCTTTTTGCCTTTCATTTTACCATCCTCTTCGACTATTATAACATAAACAATCACAAACCATGTAATAAACTGCCTTATTTTCCGTGTTATGTCTATTAGAAAGTAATGTGCAGTAGTTTGCGTACAACCCTATGGAAATTTTGATTCCCTGTCGTGTATTAGAGCTATGGGATTTATCTTCCAAGTATCCTGCAATATCAAATAGTCCTATTTGATATCACAATTTCTCAAAATTGCCTTAGTCAATTATATTCAAATTTTTGTCAGTCATCAGTCCTAATAAGGTCAAGTTCCCGCATCTTTTTCAAGGTCATCAGATTATTGTGACGTCATCCAGGCGCCATTTTGTAAAAATCAACTTATGATCGTATCTTCTTCACGAAATGTCATCTCTCTTTCATATTTGGCATGGCTAAGGTTAATGTCATTTCAGTCATGGTCATCACCATTATCATTATCAAGATTATCATCAACATCATTATCATCATAATATGTGATTTGAGAATCCCGTTTTTCGTTTACGTGTTATCTCTATGGGAAATATTTTGGTATATTGGTCAAAGCACTTGACTCCCATTCCGGTGACCCAGGTTCGATCCCCGGTGGGTCCATATTTTTTTTTTTTTTTGCTTCTTTTTTCCTGTCATTTTACCATCCTCTTCGACTATTATAACATAAACAATCACAAACCATGCAATAAACTGCCTTATTTTCCGTGTTATATCTATTAGAAAGTAGTGTGCAGTAGTTTGTGTACAACCCTACGGAAATTGTGATTCCCTGTCGTGTATTAGAGCTATGGGGTTTATCTCCCAAGCATCCTGCAATATCAAATAGTCCTATTTGACATCACAATATCTCAGAATTGGCTTAGTCAATTATATTCAAATTTTTGTCAGTCATCAGTCCTAATAAGGTCAAGTTCCCGCATCTTTTTCAAGGTCATCAGATTATTGTGACGTCATCCAGGCGCCATTTTGTAAAAATCAACTTATGATCGTATCTTCTTCACGAAATGTCATCTCTCTTTCATATTTGGCATGGCTAAGGTTAATGTCATTTCAGTCATGGTCATCACCATTATCATTATCAAGATTATCATCAACATCATTATCATCATAATATGTGATTTGAGAATCCCGTTTTTCGTTTACGTGTTATCTCTATGGGAAATATTTTGGTATATTGGTCAAAGCACTTGACTCCCATTCCGGTGACCCAGGTTCGATCCCCGGTGGGTCCATATTTTTTTTTTTTTTTTGCTTCTTTTTTCCTGTCATTTTACCATCCTCTTCGACTATTATAACATAAACAATCACAAACCATGCAATAAACTGCCTTATTTTCCGTGTTATATCTATTAGAAAGTAGTGTGCAGTAGTTTGTGTACAACCCTACGGAAATTGTGATTCCCTGTCGTGTATTAGAGCTATGGGGTTTATCTCCCAAGCATCCTGCAATATCAAATAGTCCTATTTGACATCACAATATCTCAGAATTGGCTTAGTCAATTATCTTCAAATTTTTGTCAGTCATCAGTCCTAATAAGGTCAAGTTCCCGCACCTTTTCCAAGGTCATCAGATTATTGTGACGTCATCCAGGCGCAATTTTGTAAAGATCAACTTATGATCGTATCTTCTTCACGAAATGTCATCTCTCTTTCATATTTGGCATGGCTAAGGTCAATGTCATTTCAGTCATGGTCATCACCATTATCATTACCATCATCACTGTCATGATGATATTCATAGTGATGATGATGATGATCATTATTATCATCACTGTCATGATGATATAATGATCATCATCGTTATCAACATCATTATCATCACCACTGCCATGATGTAATGATTATCATCATGATTATCAACATCATTATCATCATCACTGTCATGATGATATTCATGATGATGATTATCATCATTATCACCATCACTGTCATGATATCCACGAATCATGCAAAATTCATGTTCACACTTTATGCCCCATTGAAACAAAGGGGGCGCTATTTCACTAAAATAGGTAGTAGAGCCTACGAATTGAAAATGCTAGGAAGAGGCTGAAATCATAAAAATCGTCAATAGATTCATTATAATTAATGTCATCGTGATATCAACATCATCTTTCACATTATCATTTTGTCATTCGTCTTCGTCAAAAATATTAAGATCAAAAGACAGATCACCTAATTCGTCCCCATGACGAATTAAATTTCTAGTTATTATTTATTTTTATTTTCTACCACTTTCTTGTGGCAACGAAATCTCAAAAACTTCTCAGTCAATTTTCATCACATTTCTATCAGTCATCAGGTCATATAAGGTCAAGCTCCAAAATCTTTTTCAAGGTCATTAAGTCATCATGACGTCATCCAGGCGCCATTTTGTGAAATCACATTATCAATCATATCTTCATAACGAGTCATCAAAAATGAACCATATTTGACACACATGAACTTCAGGTCAAGGGTCAACATAAAATGTCATCAAAATCCGCGCACGCATCATGACGCGCACGTACGCGCGCGTCAAAATTTAAAAATGCTCAAAATCACTTTTTAATCAAATTAGAGTATGGGTCAGGACATTTTAAGCATTTAAAAATTTTCCGTCCGTGCGCGTCCGTGTGCGCGTTATGCGCGCGCGCAGCGCCTACATAACGTAAAAACGCCGTTTTTTTGCATGGTTTGTCCACTGATCTCTATGTAAAAATCTGGATAGAGCATTGGTCCATACGCACTGTGCAAACATCTGAAGCCACAGTGCGGCCATTTAAACCACTCCCAATACAATGCGCACGCTGCGCATCACTGCACAGCCATTGAACCAGCTTCGACGTGATTGGCCTTTCCAATCTCCAGCTATAGAAATGGGAGTGGTAGCATGGCGGCCTAGCGGCTTCACTTCAACAAGCCAATGCTCTATCCAGATTTTTACATAGAGATCAGTGGGTTTGTCTTCCTGACACTGTTCTTGACAATTTCCAACTATTTACATTACAGTCATTTTTGACCTTCTATAATGCCACACGCGCGCGTCAAAGTTTCAAATTCGTGCGCGCGTCAATGGCCATTCTAATGTAAAAAGTGGTAAAAACATGCCTATCTAAAATCCGCCATAGCTCGTCAGAATGCGGGGAAACCCCCCAATTTCTTTACTTATTCTGAAAGCCTGTGAGTTGTAGATTTGAATTCATGCAGAATTTTTGCCGATCTCATGTTTTGACGTCATCATATTTGCATATGAACTCAAAAAAATGATTTTGAAAAAATGACGTCATCATTTTTGTATTCATTTGATAATAATTCAGTAATAGGTGGTCGATTTTCTTCCAAATTTTGATATGTTATAGCTGAGACAATTCTCTACAACAATATTACCACCATTTTTCATTTTGATGACGTCATCACAGTGAAATTTTCAATTAAAAAGGACATGTCAGAATTTCCCCTATTTGCGTGTTATGTCTATGGAAGATGATTTTTTTTCGAATCATGAATCTACATGACATCGTTCTCTGAGCAGTATCTCAGTTATTTTTAGTCTATTTCCTTCCAGATTTTAATATGCTGTAGCCTGATAAATACTCTTTCTATGAGGATTCGGTTTTTTAAATCTGACATCGGGATCATTGTCAATTTTAAACTACAAAATGTGATTTGAGAATCCCGTTTTTCGTTTACGTGTTATCTCTATGGGAAATGTTTTGGTCTATTGGTCAAAGCACTTGCCTCCCATGCAGGTGACCCAGGTTCGATCCCCGGTGGGTCCATAACTTTTTTTTTTGTTGCTTGTTTTTGCTTGTCATTTTACCATCCTCTTCGACTATTATAACATAAACAATCACAAATCATGTAATAAACTGCCTTATTTTCCATGTTATGTCTATTGGAAAGTAATGTGCAGTAGTTTGTGTACAACCCTATGGAAATTTTGATTCCCTGTCGTGTATTAGAGCTATGGGGTTTATCTCCCAAGTATCCTGCAATATCAAATCGTCCTATTTGATATCACAATTTCTCAAAATTGGCTTAGTCAATTATCTTCAAATTTTTGTCAGTCATCAGTCCTAATAAGGTCAAGTTCCCGCATCTTTTTCAAGGTCATCAGATTATTGTGACGTCATCCAGACGTCATCCAGGCGCCAATCAACTAATGATTGTATCTTCTTCACGAAATGTCATCTCTCTTTCATATTTGGCATGGCTAGGGTCAATGTCATTTCAGTCATTGTCATCATGATTATCATCATGATTATCATCAACATCATTATCATCATCACTGTGATGATATTCATGATGATGATGATTATCATCATCATTATCATCATCACTGTCATGATAATATAATGATCATCATCATGATTATCATCAACATCATTATCATTACTGTCATGATGATATTCATAGTGATGATGATGATGATTATCATCATTATTATCATCACTGTCATGATGGTATTCATGATGATTATCATCAACATCATTATCATCACTGTCATGATGATATAATGATGATCATCATGATTATCATCAACATCATTATCATTACTGTCATGATGATATTCATAATAATGATGATGATGATTATCATCATTATCATCATCACTGTCATGATATCCACCAATCATCCAAAATTCATTTTCACACACTTTATGCACCATTGAAACAAAGGGGGCGCTATTTCACTAAGGTAGGTAGTAGAGCCTACGAATTGAAAATGCTAGGAAAAGGCTGAAATCATAAAAATCGTGAATAGATTCATTATAATTAATGTCATCGTGATATCAACCTCATCCTTCACATTATCATTTTGTCATTCGTCTTCGTCAAAAATATTAAGATCAAAAGACAGATCACCTAATTCGTCTCAGTGACGAATTAAATGTCTAGTTATTATTACAATTGTTATTATGAAGTGGACTACCCAGAATTACGATGACGATGTCATTTTGGATGGAGTTATGCGACCAGACTTAGATATTGCACCGGTTACTCTACTATTGCTTCTTTTATTTCCCTTGTCATGATCGTATAATTGGCCTATAGCCTATACGTATCAATAATATGCTTGTTATAATATGTTGTGCTACTTGCCAGGCTATTTATTAAACATAGCAGTGACTCCTTTATGAACTCTCTGTAATATTATGTTGTTGTTTTTATTGCTGTTGTTTTGGGGACCGGACGGGAGGGCTTGTAGAGTCATCTACAGAGCCATATTACAGACTTCGGCCAACTCGGTTTATTTGGGCACAACATGGCGTATATTCCTTTGTTTAGTGCTTGCCTAACAAAGCAACAAGCGCCATATCGCTACCTACATGGAGCCGAGTTGGTCAAACTCTGTAATAGATGGCTCTGAGGGCTAGGGATGCAGGACGCCCCACCTTATTTTTAGTATACACTTTTCATAGTATACTTATTTAATCACAATTTATGTTGAATGTTGACGAAGTAATTTCGTCTTACATGTCTTAAAGATAATAAAGTGTCAATGTTTGGCTCTCTGGAATCCAGCAGCGTGGTACCCGAACATCCTTTTATTTTGGGAAGCGAGATGGTCGGCTATCCTTATCTGTGGGCAGGAAGGTACTCAAAATGTTATAATTGTTTGGATTATCTGGTAACAAAATCATTATTCTATAGACAATATCTCCTTTTTTTTACTTGCTCACTAGCGCGTAAGATTTAGAAACGGAATAGTTTGGGACAGGGAACGCCCTTCATTAGGGCGAGTGAAGTGCCCAAATATTCCATATTCGGCAGCAGGGTTAAGTAATATTATTCATGGCTCATTATTACATGTTCTACATTTGTCTTTTGATGGCGAAATTGGATTTCCATTACAATAAAAAAAAAGGGTTTTATGTTTTTTTATAACTCGCTTCGCTCGCTTGCAAATTGTAGAAACGGGGAGTATGATATTCTGCCAAGAGGCATCAGCTCCTCCTTTCAAAAACATTACGTGGCCATTTTCTGCTTGTAAAGATCTACTTGGAACTTTGGTGTGTCTCATTTTCCAAAGCGGTATATACATAATATAAATAACTTCAAGCCAATTTCGTTGTAGCAAATTTAATCCGGAATCCGATCATTCACTTTCTTCAATACATCAGTATGTATTTTAATCACCGAAGTAATATTTTATGAGAAATGAAACATGTATTCCTGAGGCGCTCGCTCTCTACGCTCGCTCACAAATATTGGCTATTATAATAGGAACAATGATAATAATAATATTAATAATAATAACAATGATGATAATTATAATAATAATCATAATAATAATGATAATATTGATAGGAATTACGATAATATAATGGCTATTTCTCTGGATTTTATTATAATTGTTATCATCATTGTTATGATTATTGAGTACGAAATGAATATCTTTACACTTGGCCGTCTTTCCCCTCCTCCCTATCCGAAATACGGATTGAAGCCGTATTCTCTTTATTTACAACCTTTTTTCATTTTCGGAAATACGAACCCTTTTTCATTTTCGGAAATACGAACCTCATTTCATTTTCGGAAATACGAACCTTCGGAATTATGAACCCTATTTCATTTTCGGAAAAAAGAACCTTCGGAATAACGACATGTAACCTTTTTTTAAACACCTTGTATATTTGTACCTTGTACCAATTTATGTATTTGATATCAATGAAACCCAAATAAACTATAAAGGGTAGGCCTACCACACAATGAACTTTAAAGATTCGATTCAATTTCAAGAGACAATGTAACACATTTGTGTTTCGTAGTAATTCAATGAAAGATTGACTAGTGATAAAGTGCCATAACTTGATAATAAATGATGAAACGGTGGTGCCATACGACCCCCCCCCCCCCGAAAAAAAGCTGACATCAATACAATTTACATAGAATTGAACACTTCAAAAAAATATCTCACCACTCTTTCCAGGAGATTAATAGACAAGTGAAAGTGTGAAACTGTCAAAGAGTTCCTTGAGGATCATTACTTTTTGAAGATTTTAACACATCTGATAGAAATCTATGACATTCCTTATATCTGTGTATAGTTTTGCAATTCCAACTTCCCAAACTATTTGCTCTATTGCAAATAGTTTTCCTTTTCACATAAAACGGAAGTATTAGGTTTTAAAGGATACCTTGATGGCGTCCATCCATATATGCTGTACCGGGCAGCATTGTCAAGAAAATGACGTAAAATGTAAGTGGTACTTGACATTGTCATCAGTCGCATAAGGCTTAAAATAAGATTATGGCAAGTTTCCCCCTTTCATGATTGGGCGGGGGGTGTGGGAAGGGAATATCCCTCTCCCACACAAGGGACTTGCATCCCAAAATGTTTTTCTGTGTGATTAAATGTTGTTTAAAGCCACGGCAAATACAACAAAATATTACTACTCATAACATAAAATATTCAAATGTGTCAGAAATTTTTTGCAAAGGCAGGGAAAAGAAGGCAGGTAGACTGTTTGTTGTTCAATGCTCGGAGAAGTTTTATTATACAATTTCTTCGATATTTTCGCATTGAAATTATGGCATTTCCTATTTCCTTAATCATTAAAGAATGTGATGGAATTTCCAAACATGAGTTTGGATAATTATTAGTTTTAATGGTGGCGCCCTTCGAACACGGACTGTGTGAAATTTTGTGAGCATTTTGAAAGTTTTTTATCTGAATTTTATAACTGTACATTTCCAAACTGGAAAACTTTATATTAGTCTTCTAAATATGTGACAGTTCATTCGCCGAGGTGAAATCTTCGTCTTCTTGTCGCATCTACTTCCAGTTTATCGTAAGTTTAAACTGTACTCGATTTCTGTTGACTCTTTCTGTTACCCTTAGTCCCATATTTGGCAGTTAAAATTCGATACCACGGCCAACCTGGAAAACAGTAAAATCAGAACTGAATTTATTATTTGCTAGATAAATCTATGTACCTACCTATTTTGCTAGTCTTCCAACTACGCAAGCCATTCGAGTAATTAAAGTCACGACAGTGCATATATCCCCTAGGGCCCCGCCTTCCTCTGTGCACGTACGCATGACGCACGCACACAATCCTCTTTACGAGCAGCCTCAGACAAGCTTTGACATGTTGCTGGGCAAGGAGTGGGGTAGGAGGGTGGGACATGGGTAGGAGGGTGGGACATGGGTAGGAGGGTGGGACATGGGTAGGAGGGTGGGACATGGGTAGGAGGGTGGGACATGGGTAGGAGGGTGGGACACGGGTAGGAGGGTGGGACACGGGTAGGTACATAGATTTATCTAGCAAACAATAAAATCAGTTCTGATTTTACTGATTTACTACAATAAATCAATAGGTATTTTGCTAGCACAGATTCAACTGGGGGCACGTCACAAGAGGAAGGTTAACAGGAACCCAAGGAGGACATCTAGTTAGAAAAAGACTCAACTGTCAGAGCATCTTTTAAATAAAAAGATGTGAAGGAAGTGGAGGAGAGCCAGTAGGCTGCCCTCGTAATATACACTAGCCCCTAGAAAGAGCCCAAGAGGCACTGATGCCCCAGGTATCGTAAGCACGGGGCTTCCCAACAGTCACTAGGGCATCCGGCCCAGCTGCCTGGATCGCTTCGACCATCCATCTAGAGATGGATTCTCTGGAAGCGGGGGAAAAGGGCCCTTGAGTGATGACAAAAAGCTGATCACTCTTTCTATCTTTCTATCTAAATACCATTTCAAGGCCCTCACCGGACACCAGACCTAGTCCTCCTATACTGAGGAATGGTCCAAGAGTGGTCTAAGACAAATCTCAACTGGTCCAGAGGAAGCAGTCTAATTTTGGCAATAAAGGAGGGCTTGGGGATAAGTCGCACACCACGGTTCACCCAACGGATTTGACCCGAGCATGGAGAGTATTCCTCCTCTGTGCGGAAGCAAAAGCAACTAAAATTAGCGTCTTGACCGCCAAATGGTGAAAAGACGCATTACTCAACTGTGGTGGCTTCTGAAGCACATGAAGGACCTTGGGTAGACTCCAAGCTGGAGTCAGACTACGAGTTGACAGACGCTGCAAAACAAAGCAGCGAGTCAAGTTAGTCAAGAGAAGGGAGTATGAGACTCCCGAACCATCCGCAAAACCAAGGTGGATGGCTGCAATAGGCGAACGATAGCCACGGATGGTTGAAATCGATCTGCCCTTATCGAAAAGGGAGATCAGAAAATCGGCAATAACACCAATGGGGGCTTCACGCGGCGAGAAAAAAAGGCCCCTCGACGAGAGTTGTAGAGATCTCTAGTGGAGTCTCTACGGCTTCTTATCACAAACTGGGAGGCCCTCTCGGAGAGCCCCGAGTTTCTGGCGTCTTCCCCAACAACGGCCAGGCAGTTAAGTGGAGGA
This sequence comes from Heliocidaris erythrogramma, assembly GCA_025617745.1. NCBI lineage: Eukaryota > Metazoa > Echinodermata > Echinoidea > Camarodonta > Echinometridae > Heliocidaris > Heliocidaris erythrogramma. The sequence continues at coordinate 18,159,869 of CM046870.1, read as the reverse complement.
CCGCTGGGCGTTGATGAACAATCCCCGAGAGGGGATGAATTATCAAATTCTCCTTGAGAGGAATGGGAAACGGCAGAGGAATGGGGGAAAAACGTACCCCCGGATAGCTCCCGGGTAGCTCCCCAAAGGAGGAAGAAGGCATCCAGTGCCCACGCCTCCTGATCCCGAACACGCGAGTAATACCTCGGGAGTCGGTAATTGAGAGTGGAGGCAAACAGATCGATCTCCAGAGGACCCCAAAACTCTAGGAGAAGAGCAAACACCTCCGGATGAAGAGTCCACTCTGACGGGAGGCATTTGACCCGAGACAGAAAATCCGTGATCAGATTGCCCTTGCCGGAAATGTAGGAGGCTACCGGAATAATGTTTATAGACTGGCACCACCTATACAACTGGGCAGCTAAGGTGTTTAGAGAGGAAGACTGAGTGCCGCCTTGGCGATTGATATAGGCAGCTACTGTGACATTGTCCGTAAGAATGAGTACAGTGCGGCCAACAAGACCGGGCCTGAAATGATGAAGAGACAGGCTGACCGCCATCATTTCCAAAGCATTGATATGAGGGAGGGACATAGGTAGATACAGGTACATAGATTTATCTAGTAAATAACAAAATTAGTTATAATTTTCTTGATTTACAGCAATAAATCGATGTATCTACCTATTTGCTAGAATAGCACGGATGAAAACCCAGAGGTAGCAAAACCAACCTCACCCGAAGGAACACCTCTCTTCTCATCTACTGTTTTGTATCCTCTGATTTCTTGATTTTTGTCTTTGCCGAATAAATCATAATAATAATAATAATAACACCCTTAAAAAAAGGATGTGAAAGAGGAAGGGGAACGCCAAAGGCAGCCCGCAAGAAATCTTCCAAAGGAATACCCTGAAAAAAAACGCCCAGGAAGTAGAAACACTCCTGGTATCGTGCGCTCTTGGAGGATTCTCACACAGAAGAGCCTCCGAACCCAGGGGACATAGCCTCCCGCGACGCTGGGAAAAAGAAAGAGCTGATCATCCTTACAAAAGACCTTAGTCCTATCCAAGTGCCATTTGAGAGCCCTAAAAGGGTACCAAGACTTACCCTCTTTGACAGAAGAGAATTCTGACAGAGGACTCAAGAACACTCCGATCGAGCCAGAAGAATCCGTCAGATTCTTGGCAATAACGAAGGTCGAGGGACAAGACGAACACCCTGCCTTTCCAGCTGATATGCCCGGGCGCCGTAGAAAGAGAGAGTTTGAAAAGTGCTTCTCCTCTGCCCAGAAGCAATAGCGACAAGAAAGGCGGTCTTAATCGAGAGATGGTGTAACGACGCTTTGCACAACGGCTCAAAGGGCGGTTCGGCCAAAACGTCCAAAACCAAAGGAAGGCTCCACGCAGGAGTCAACTGGCTATTCGCTGGTCGATCTAAGAAGAACTACCTCAGCGAATAGGTCAAGAAGGAGGGGGGGGGGGTTCGAAACTCCCGAACCAACAGAGAAACCAAGGTGAACCGCAGCAATAGCTGAACGGTACCCCACGAATGGTAGAGAGAGATCTACCCTTATTGAAAAAGGGGTAATTAAGAATTCGCAATAGCACCGACCGAGGTAAAACGGGGAGAAAACTCCCGTCTCCCCACACACTGTAAACAGCTCGGGTAGATTCTCTTCTACTCTGGACTATGAACTGGGAGGCTCTCTCTGAGAGACCTGCAGTCCTCGCATCCTTCCTGACAGAGGCCAGGCGGACAAAAGTAGAGCCGCTGGACGAAGGTGGAGGATCCCCGATAGGGGCTGAGCTATGAGGTCTGCTCTCCGGGAAGGGAGAGTGGCCGACCGTCCACCAGAGACAGAATAAAGAAGAAAACCAGGTCTCCTCGGCCTGCTAGGTGCTATGAGCAGAACCCATGCCCGATCCCTCCTAAATTTTTCCCAGGACCTGAGGAATTAAGGAGACCGGCGGAAGGCGTAACCCCAGATGTTCCCCTCCTGAAGGGAGAATGCATCGAGAGCCCAAGCTTCCGGAGCTCGCACTCGAGAGCAGTATCTCGGGAGGCGACCTAGAGGGACCCAGACCGAACGGAGGTAAACAAAGACCTCTGGATTCAGTGTCCCCTCGGAGGGAAGGCACATGCCCCGGGACAGAAAATCTGCAATCAGATTATCCTGGCCGGGAGCATAAGAGGCCATCGGAATTACTCGGTGGGACCTATACCACCTCCAAAGCTTGGCGGTCAGATCGTTCAGAGTAACGGAACGAGTCCCGTCTTGTCGGTTGATGTAGGCAGCAACAGAGGTGTTGTCCATCAAAATCAGGACGGAGCGACCTACAATCATGTTCCCGAAAGACGGGAGACATGAAGATTGCCATTAACTCCATTGATGTGGGGCAAGGTGCACAGGTGTGACCAGTCCCCCGAGACCACCTGGTCCGAACAATGGCCGCCCCACCCCAGAAGTGAGGCATCCGTCTAGATGGTGACTGACGGAAGGGGCGTGCGAAGAGACTTGCCTTGAAGAAGGAACAACTATTTTGGCCAGGGGAAAAACAGGCGTTTGATTCCCCCGTGAGAGGAATCCACACCTCGAGAGAGTCTACACTGGGCTTTGAAATACTTCAGATGAAGTTGGAATGGCCTCATAATGAAGCCGACACCCTGGAGGACATCCACAAGGCTCGATAAGTGGCCCAAGAATTGGAGCCATCGGCCTGCCCGAACTCGACGTAAGAGACGAAGAGATCGAGCTAGTAAGACAATCGCTTGAACCCTCTCCCGCTAGGGCGGGCAACTTGGTTCACGATGTCTATTTCCTCACCCAGGTAATTGGGCCTGCGGGTAGGAGTCAACTTCGACTTGTCCCAATGGACTATGAACCCTACTCTCTGTGAGTACAGAGAAGTAGGTCCATGTGAGACTGAAGGACGGACCCAGAGCTCGCCACCAGGATCCAGTCGTCCAAATAAGTGAAAAGTCTCAGACCGCGATCCCGAGGAAAGCGGGTAGGACAGACTACTCGAGAAAAACCCGAGGTGCCGGTATCAGGCCGAAAGGTAAGCCTTGGAACCGGAAAGTTTCGCCTTGAAGGTGAAACCTAGTAGGTCCCTTGAAGAAGGGTGTATCGTAAAAGTCTCAGACCGCGATACCTGAAGAAAGCGGCTAGGGCAGAGGCTCTGAACCAGAAAGTTTCGCCTTGAAAGGTAAAAACTAGCATGTATCGGTACATGAAAAAGTTCACCGAAAAACCATGTCTGACGGCGATAGCCGGAAGAATCGAGGCCAAGGTTTCCAAGCGGAAACGCTCCCTAGGTATGAAGGTATTTATGACCGTCATATCCAGACTCGCTTAAAGCCCTCCGTAGGAGGGATGCCCTTGGAGGGACGCTCACCTTTGAAAAAAGGAGAGACGGATGTCCCAAATCGACCCAACACAGCAAAAAGTGTCGGGAAGATATATATATATATATATCTACCGCCAAGGAGTGAAAGGTCTGGGGTGTAACCACAGCCTGTGAAGAGGCATCCTCCGAGAATCTCGACTGCAAAGCCTGATCCCAAGATGGCGGTTTAGGCAGTCCAGAGATTCCTCCCCAGGCGAAGCACCAAGTGCCGCTGGAAGGGGAGCAGCCCCGACCGGACGATCAAAGCTGTATGTGGTCGGGAGGCGCCCGAGGGGGGGGGGGGGCGGTAAGACTCATGTGTGTTGGAAACCAACAGCACTGAGCCGGATACATGAGCAGAGGAACCGGATACCAATCCTCTGACAACAGTGGTGAATAACCAAGGGAAAACAGCGTTCCTAGCCCGATAACCGAAAAATCAATATCTGAACCCGAACCCGAACCGGATCCGGCCCCGGGCGGGTACAGGTATCCCCCTTCCCCCTATAGGGGGAGGGGTTGGAGTCAGGCATGGTGGGGGGTACGGACATAGAGTCCGACTAACCACTCTTCTCCACAATGATCTTCAGATAATTCAGAAGTGCATGGGAGACGCCCGACTCAGAAGTCGCCGCCCTCGGAGGGCTAATCTGCTTCTTCTTGCCCTCCCCCGACACAGTTGGTGAAGACTTGGTCGATGTCGAGGGGAGAGAGTCCGCCCTGCCGGCTGGCTGGGCAGTACTCTGGCGCTTACGTTTCTTGGGCAGGCGAGCATGTTACCGCTCCCTTTACCCATTTGAAACGGGTGCCGCTTCCGTAGTAAACCCTGTAATGGGTACATTAGGAAGATCACGACTCTTTTTACTCTTTCCCGCCTTGCTTGGATTAGAAGCGTGCGGAGAGACAAAAGGAGCCGACCCCTGAGCGAACGCACCTATGGCTAGAGAGCGAGGAATGATGCTCGAGCGAGACGAACTGTGGGTTGGGGTACCACCCACAGTTTTATCGGCGAGAGGTATTGGGCGTGTGAGGCACTCACTCCTACCGTTATACAAGTCTCCATCTTCGAGAGAGGTATTGGCCATGTTTCAGGACTCACTCTCTCGGTATATCCCGCATGAGCTGGTCGTCAGAACAGACGACGAACTCATCACGGGACGAGCCGTACACGAGGTAGGCCGTAACTTACCTTAGTCGAAGCTCCGGGGAAGATAACATTGGTGCGAGATAAATCTCGCAGCCAACCCTCCCAAGGCTAGGCGAGTCCCCTTATAAGTATTAAAATACTGGGGAACACCAGCCGTAGACGGAGACTTCGACATGGCTGAAAATAAAGACAAGCAAACAAATATAGAAAACTATATAAGGTAATAAAAAATTATTATTACAAACAATATAGAACTATATATAAGTTAACAACCAACTCACAATCCGGAGTGGGAATAAACTATTACGGAGAACACAACGTTTTGATAAGACCGCTTGTCTAAGCGCGTTGAATCAACCACCTACAGACACGGGGGAGGAGCCCGACACAGTGTACTAGTACACCGTATGTGAGTAACGCCCAGAAGCGGAAGAAAAACGGCAAAGTAAATTGATTAAAATACCGTGAAGGAGGTTGACTCAGGAAAAATCCGATACACCAAAATGAGTGTGAAAACTTGGTGAACGGGATTTTTATTGCGAATAGCAACCAAAAACGCTTTTGGAGGTAAAAATCTCGCAATTTAGGTTAAGACTTGGCTCATAGATGTCACTTCTCTGACGGGCGAGAAAGGAAGAGGAAGAGCATGGCGGCTGGCGAATTTTTTTTTCCTGTACCTTTGGGGCTATCCAATCTGAATATTCATGAAAGAGACTACAAGTATGGGACTTGTATTTTCTTATTCAGTTTCACCTTATTTTTAAATCAGCAAAAGAAAATTTCGTAATATATTCCTCTGCCGAGATTCGAACTTGCGGTCCTTTCATCGATAGCGCACCAATTTATCTGACTGCGCCACACAGAACAGCTGCTCAATGGCCTTGCTCGTTTTATCATATCCCTACATTTCGTTTTCATGAATATTCATGCCGACTGGTCTTGACGGAATAAACCGTATTACTCGTCATGCGCATGCGTACTCTCATCTCTAAGACCAATGTCATGAATATTCATATTGGATAGCCCCAAAGATACAGGGGAAAAAAAAATTCGCTGGTGGCTGCGCGATCATATAGATGGACGGAGAGAGCGCGCGCGGGCAGGGGCATGCGCGTTTCTGACTTAGTTTTTCTCGATTGACGGCATAGTTTGGGAAACTAGAAAAATAGCTAGATACATCGATTTATTGCTGTAAATAAGATTGATGAAATAAGAACTATTGTACAATGTGAAAAACCACACATATTTTTAATTACTGAAACACACTTATGTCATGAAATTTTATCTACAGAGATATTTCCTGAAGATTTCAAAGTAATAAGGAGGGACAGGAGTAGACATGGGTGTGGTGTTCTTATAGCTTATCGTAATGATTTAATCATTTAACTGTACTCCACAGACCAGACCTTGAATCCGAATGTGAAATAATTTGGTGTGAATTGTTATGTAAAAACTATAAATCTCTATTTTTACAGGCCTCCAAGTAGTAAGTTAGATATTTTTTACGAGTTAAATAAATCTATGTCCCGAAGATCCAATAATGGCAAAAGGTTGCACAATGTTGTTTTAACAGGTGATATTAACTTACCGAATTTACGATGGGCCGATGGATACCATGTAACATCGGATAACTCTCAGCTTACCAACTCTTTTATTTCGATAATTGACAATAACTTTCTTTATCAACATGTATGTCAACCAACTAGGATTACTGAATCGACAATATATTAGATTTGATATCTTAAACTCAACCATCACATGTGAGTAATGTCGATTCATTTCCCGGTATAAGTGATCATGAGGCAATAAGATTTACATTGGTTTGTTACATAATTACACACGAATTTAAGAAGAGAAAAATATACTTTTATTCTAAAGGCAATTTAGAACAGTTTCAATAATGATTTAAAAGATGCTACATTACTAGATGAAAACAATGCATATGATGTAGAACACCACTGGCAATCGTGGAAACATGTTGTGATGAAGATTTGTGATGCAAATATCCCACATGGCAATGTGACAAAAGGATCTAATGTTCAATGGATAAATAAGGATGTTACAAAAATGATTAAAGAACGAAATAGAATGTTTAACATAGCTAAAAAGTCACGTCAAGAATCTCACTGGGAAAGGTATCTACAATTAAATAGAGAAGGAAAGAAGAAAATGAAATTTAACTATAGACATTGAATTCGGTGATCTGTCTTGATCTTGATATTTTTGACGAAGACGAATGACAAAATGATGTGAAAGATGACGTTGATATCACGAGGACATTAATTATAATGAATCTAATCAAGATTTTTATGATTTCAGCCCTTTCCTAGCATTTTCAATTCGTAGGCTCTAGCTACTACATTATTAGTGAAATAGCGCCCCCTTTGTTTCAATGGGACATAAAGTGTGTGAACATGAATTTTGGATGATTCGTGGATATCATGACAATGATGATAATGATGTTGATGATAATCATCATCATCATCATGAATATCATCATGACAGTAATGATAATGATGTTGATGATAATCATGATAATGATTATATCATGACATTGATGATAATGATGTGGATGATAATCATCATCATCATGAATATCATCATGACAGTGATGATGAGAATAATGTTGATGATAATGATCATTATATCATCATGACAGTGATGATAATGTTGACGATGATCATGATAATCATCATCATGAATATCATGACAGTGATAATGATGTTGATAATCATCATCATGATGAATATCATCATGACGTCATGATGACGTGTGACCTTGAAAATGATTTATGAGCTTGATCTTATATGACCTGATGACTGACTGAAATGTCATGAAAATTGACTGAGAACTTTTTGAGATTTCGTGGAAACAAGAAAGGGGGGGGGGGAATAAAAATAAATAAATAATAATAAAGAAAATTCTGACGAAATTAAGAGGTGATCTGTCAAATGACAGATCACCTAATTATGTGTCTTTTTTAAAGAATGATTTGTGTAAAAGCTTAAAACATAACCCGAAACTGTTTTGGAGTTTTATCAAGTCTAGAAAATGTGATCATAGTGCGATTGAATGCTTAAAGGTCAACGGTACGCTTTTAACAGAAGAACAACAAAAGGCTGATACATTCAATGTAGAATTTAATCAAGCTTTTAAGATCAGGTAAGCCTCTCAATACCCGAAAATAGCAGTAAAGCACCTATTATGAAGGATATTCAATGTACAGAGACTGAGGTTCTTAAATTGTTGAAAAGTATAGACGTTTCAAAAGCACAGGGACCTGATGAAATATCTCCACGTTTGGTAAAGGAAGGTGCAGACCTATTAACGCCTTCTCTTTGTAAACTTTTTAACATGTCTTTGTCATCCGGCATTTTACCAGAAGACTGGATCAGCGCAAAATGTTTGTACTATATATAAAAAGGGCAACAAAGAAGACGCTAGTAACTACCGGCCAATATCGTTAACGTTACATGTAAGAATTTAGAAAGAATAGTCTGTAAACGCCTATTTCAACATTTTAACAATAATACAATTTTATGTGATAACCAACGTGAAAAAAGATCATGCGAAACTCAATTAGTAGAGGTTATCGATGATTGGTCATATATTTTGGAAACGGGTTCAAGTGTTCATATTGCTTTTCTTGATTTTGTTAGGGCATTCGACAGTGTGTCCCAGGAACTTTTAAGAACAAAACTACAAGTATACGGTGTGAAATCAACTAATTTAAATTTGTAAAATCAGCACTGAATTTCTTACTTACTATATAAATCTATATACCTACCTATTAAGCTAGACACTTGTCTACGCGAACCCGTTCGAGAACTTAACACAAATGCGTCACAATATTGTGCGCACCCCCCGTAATCCTATTGTTCTCCCCTTCGCCACTCACGCGTGGCAACACGCAACGGCCATCTTCCTCTTTTGCGAGCAACCCCAAGTAGAAACAGGTTTCTTGCAAGGAGAGGGGAAGGAGAGGGGAAGGAGGGAGGGTCATAGGTAGGTATATAGATTTATATAGTAAATAAGAAAATCAGTGCTGATTTTACAAATTTACTGCAATAAATCATAAATACCTACCTATTATGCTACACCAGCGCCCATTCAAAGACCGGGAGGCATGTTTCAAGAGAAGAGGAGAACAGGATTACAAAGGGGCCTTCAAGGTAGCTGACGCAAAAATAGCCTCACCTGCAGGGACATCCCTAAGGTAGCAAGAAAATAAAGGAATTGGACGAACGCCCATAAGCAGCCTTCAAGAAATCATTAAGCGCCACACCTTGAAACAGAGCCCAAGAAGTGCTGACACTACGAGTGTCATGAGCATGAGGCTTACTGTCTGACAAAAGAGCCTCTGTGCCAGCAACCCTAATAGCCTCGACAATCCATCTAGAAATGGAATCAAGAGAAGCAGGAGAAAAAGGCTCCCGAGTGATCAGGAACAACTGAACATCCTAACGATAAGACTTAGTCTTATCAATATACCATTTGAGAGCTCAAAAGGACACCAAACCTTGTCCTCGCGCACTGACGAAAATTCAGAAAGCGGACCAAGAAAAGAGGAAGCCGTTTGATTCTTGGCAATGAAAGAAGCCTTAGGAATCAATCTAACACCTTTTCTCTCCCAGCGAACATGACCAAGAGTAAGACAGAGGGCATGAAGGGTACTGCGCCTCTGCCCAGAGGCAATGGCTACCAAGAAGAACGTCTTAACCGAAAGATGGTGAAGCAAAGCTTCACCTAACGGCTCAAAAGGAGGCTTTGCTAGGGCTTCTAAGACCTTAGGCAGACTCCAAGACGGGACTAACTTGTAAAATCAGCACTGATTTTCTTATTTACTATATAAATCTATATACCTACCTATTATGCCTGTAGTCTTGACTACGGGACCCTTCGAGAATTTAACACACATGAGTCACAATATTGTGCGCACCCCCCGTAATCCTATTGTCCCCTTCGCCACTCACGCGCGTCAACACGCTACGGCCATCTTCCTCTTTTGCGAGCAATCCCAAGTAGAAACATGTTGCTTGCAAGGTGAGGGGAAGGAGGGAGGGTCATAGGTAGGTATATAGATTTATATAGTAAATAAGAAAATCAGTGCTGATTTTACAAATTTACTGCAATAAATCATATATACCTACCTATTATGCCAGACCAGCGCCAACTCAAAGACCGGGAGGCATGTTTCAAGCAGAAGGGAATAGGATTACAGCGAAGAAAACAAAGACACAGCGGACATCAAGGTGGCTGACGCAAACATAGCCACACCTGCGGGAACATCCCTAAGGTAGCAAGAAATGAAGGAATTGGGCGAACGCCAATAAGCAACCTTCAAAATATCATCAAGCGCCACACCTTGAAACAGAGCCCAAGAAGTGCTGACACTACAAGTGTCATGAGCACAAGGCTTACTGTCGAAAAAGAGACCCTGTGCCAGCAGCCCAAAAAGCCTCGACAATCCATCTAGAAATGGAATCAAGAGAAGCAGGAGAAAAAGACTCTCTAGTGATCAGGAGCAACTGATCATCCTTACGATAAGACTTAGTCTTATCAATATACCAATTGAGAGCCCTAACAGGACACCAAACTTCGTCCTCGCGCACTGACGAAAACCCAGAAAGCAGACCAAAAAAAAAAAAAAAAATCTCAACAGGGCCAGAGGCAGCTGTCTGATTCTCAACAATAAAAGAAGCCTTAGGAATCAATCTAACGCCTTTTCTCTCCCAGCGAACATGACCAGGAGTAAGGCAGAGAGCATGAAGAGTACTGCGCCTCTGCCCAGAGGCAAAAGCTACCAAAAAGAGCGTCTTAACCGTAAGATGATGAAGCGAGCTTCACCTAACGGTTCGAAAAGAGGTATCGCCAAGGCCTCCAGGACCTTAGGCAGACCCCCAAGACGGCACTAACCTAGAATAAGGAGGTCGCTTCAAAAAGAATGACCGAATCACACCACTTAACAGCAGGGAATTGGAAATCCCCGAACCATCTGAGAAACCCGAATGAATGGCCCCGATCATTCCAAACGGTAGCCTCGGATAGTACAGATGGATCTCCCTTTGTCAAATAGCGAGATTAGAAAATCCGCAATTGAACCAATAGGAGCCGATAAGGGGTTTGATTTCGCTCTTTACGCCAAAGAAAAGACCGAAAGACGGGAATTATAAATCTCCCTAGTAGAAACTCTACGACTAGACAATAAAGATTCCGCGGCTCTATCACAGAGACCCGACTGTCTTGCAGATTCCCCGACAAGGGCCAAGCAGTCAAAAGAAGGGACTCTGGATTGTGGTGAAGAATCCCAGAGAGGGGCTGCAACACCAGATCCACTCTTAACAGAAGAAGGAACGGTTCAGCCGCCAGAAGGCTCATTAGCTCCGGAACCAACTCCTCCTGGGCCAAAAGGGAGCTATCACAAGCACCCAAGCCCGATCTTCCCTGATCTTCCGCAAGACTCGCGGAATCAGCTGGAAGGGAGGAAAAGCAAATCCTCGAAGATTCTCCCAACTGAGAGAGAAAGCATTGAGAGCCCAAGCTCCCCAATCGCGCGCACAGGAGCAATATATCGGAAGTAGGTGATTTAGAACCGACGGAAAAAGATCCACTTCCAGTGGATCCAGGTAACTGCAAATGCGGCGAAAGACCTCTGGATGGAGCATCCATTCCAATGGAAGACACCTGCCCCGAGACGGAAAATCCGCAAAAAGGTTTTCCAGACCGGGGATGAAAGAGGCCACAGGTGTGATTGCCATGCGACAACACCACCTCCACAGCTGTGCTGCTAGGGCATTCAGGAAAGCAGAACGAGTGCTTCCCTGCAGATTGACATAAGCCGCCACAGTAACATTGTCCGTGAGGATCAGAACTGAACGACTGAAAAGTCAAACATTAAATATGGGGAAGAGTCCCAAGATGAGACCAATCCCCCGCGACCGCGCTGCCATTGCAATGTCCTCCCCACCCCAACCGAGAAGCGTCCGTCGAAACCGAGATCAACGGAAGGGGGGGGGGGGGTACAGAAGGACTTGCCTCGCGCAAGAACCTTTCTGGCCAGCATGAGCTTGCGAGCTGCCGAGACAATGGTGAAAAACCTGTCTCGACTGGGCCGAGCCAACTGATTCCAAATGTCCAACACAGCCCCCAGAAAAAACTGGGCTGCAAGTAGGAACTAACTCTGACTTTTCCCAAAATATTAGGAAACCCAAGACTTGAGTAAGATTGACGAGCAAACGAGTCTCATCCAACAAACAATCGCGCAACTCCGCTAGGAGAAGCCAATCGTCCAGGTAGCAAAAATAGCCAGAGGCCGCGTCGCCTCAGAGAGGCTGCCAGCACGGCTACAACCTGAGTAAGAACCCGAGGGACTGGGCACAGCCCGAAAAGAAGAGAGCGAAAGCGATAAGTCTCTGAGAGGAAGAAAAACCCCAGAAGATCGCGCGAAGCGCGATGAATGGGAAAGTGGAAAATACGCATCTTCGAAAACTATCAAGACCGCGTAGTCCTTCCTCTTGATCAACAGGAGAATGGAGGCGAGAGTCTCCATCCGAAAATGTACTGAAGTTTTCTCGAGCGCTTGGGAATAACAAAAGCTGTGAGGTGACCGAGTTCCTATAGCACCTCCGGGGAGCGGGGCGGACAGATCTATGAAGAATCCGTCTCGTCCGTCAAAGAGAACAAAAGCGTCCCCGGAGATGGCCTCCCAAGCGGGGAGAAAGGAACGAAGACAGCCACCAACCAAGACGCGGACAGAGGCTCGCATCGACTTAGGATGAGCATGTAAACAAGACAGAGACCTGTTATCGCGCATCACCAAAAGCAAAGGACCCGAGACGGAACATCCAAGAGAAGCAGTGCGATGTCCGACTCATTAACCCAAAGGGCCGTAAGAACCAAGACTCTGCGACGGTACATGACCGAGGCAGCTGCAGTGGAAAACTATGACCACTGCAAACCAAACATGACGCTTAAAAGAAGCACCGCTTCAATGCGTCCAAAATCCAGCTTGAAATCCTCCGCAAGAGAAATACCCTCGGAGGAATCCCGCTGCCTGAACCCAAGCAAAGTCGAACCCTGCGCGCGGGCTGACTGAAAGTCAGGGAAAGTTTAGAACAAAGCAATCGCTTCTACCCCACAAAGGGAGAGCAACTAAGGCTCTGCATGCCCCAGCGATTCGGAAACCGAAGCTTGAGAGGCCGCTTCCAAAACTGGATCCGCCTGAAATGATCGTGACAAAGAATCACGAACAAAGGCCGAAACAGTCGGATTCACGCATGAACCGCCATAAGCCTCCTCACCCGACGGAGCCCCGAGGCTGCGAAACTAGGAGGCGCATGTGATCCCGTCACAGACAAAGAAGAATAAACCATAAAAGGCTAATTAGTCTCGATGTCCGACCCAAAAAAGGGACAAGAGCAGGGGATGTGATGCCTGGTACCAGGGACCAACCCTGAGTCTGGGCAAAGCCCATCTCACACTGAACATCTCAGCTTGAGAGACCGGAGGGTTAGCTAAACCTGATGGGCAAGAGGCAGGCAAAGCCTTGCCTCTTTTAGCCCCTTCCCTAGGCTTCTGATTGGCCCAAAAAGAGCCTAAGTCCAAACCCGCTTTTCAGAGCGTTTGTTCGGTTTCGTTCGGATCCCCGAAGCCCTTCGGGAACACGAACCGAACCCTCCGCTGAGGGACGCTCACCTCCCCTTATGGGAGAAGTGCGCTGAGGGTATTGAACCCAAAGACGCGCACCAATTACCCATATCGGCTGAGCAAGAAGATGCAACAGCCATGGGCCGGGCGCCAAGACGCCCAGAGCAAGGGCGAACCGGGATGACCCGGCAAAGAAACGCCAACAAAGGACTCAGCAGGAATCCTGCTGCTTAAAACAACGCGAAGTCGAACCCTGCGCGCGGGTTGACTGAAATTCAGGGAGATATCTGAACGACAAAGCAATCGCTTCCACCCCACAGAGGGCGGGCGATTGAGACTCCGCCTGCCCAAGCGATTCAGAGACCGAAGCTTGAGAGGCCACCTCCAAATCTGGTTCCACCCGAGTGGAAAGAGACAAAGGAACGCTAACAAAGGCCTCAGCAGGCAGAGCCCCGCATGGTTCAACGAAAGTCTCCTCGCCCAGCGGCGCCCCAAGGGCCGCGGGAATAGAATGCACATGCGAAACCGACTCAGACAAAGACGAATCCAACACAAAAGGCTGATTAGTCTCAAAGTCAGACCCCTGAATAGGGACAGAAGTCAGGGTTGAAGTAGCCGGTGCAAAGGACCAACCCTGATTCTGAGCAAAAGCCCGCATCATGCCGAACATGTCAGCTTGAGAGGAGCTAGCTGGGTTAGCCAGGCCAGATGGGCAAGAGGCCGGCAAAGCCTCGCCACTTTTTGCCTTCTTCTTAGCCTTTTTCTTGGCTGGCTCGACAAGAGTCGTAGCCAAAACCCTTTTGTTAGAACGCTTAATCGGATTCGTTCGGATCTCCGAAGCCGCTTCGGAAACACGAACCGATCCCTCCGCGGAGGGACGTTCACTTCCCATAAAGGGATTGGAGCGCTCATGGCGTAAGCCTAGAGAATCGCCCAAATCACCCATATTGGCTAAGCAAGAAGATGCAATAGCCATGGGTTGGGAGCTAAAAGCTCCCAGTGCGTGGGCAGACCGAGATGACCTGGTATGTGCCCGATGACTACTAAAGGCGTGTGAACCCGCTACTGGACCGCTCGAAAGCAGCAATAGGGGAGCACTAGTAGTCACGCACTCAGGTGAAAACACCTGTTGCTCCGAAGAGCGTCCATAATTGTTAGCTCGAGCATTCCCATCAGCTGGCACCTAAGACAGCCCAGGAAGTACTCGTTCCCCCATATGGCGTTTGCACGGGGGCTAGGGTTTGAGAACCCAGACCAACATGGACTAAGCCCGTGGGTTGCCCTGCAGTAGTGGGGCGCGTCTCCCCTAACGGATCAGAGCGAGTGAACGCTACCGTACGGGAAACAACCGCCTCCCCCCTCTGGTCTCAGCGACCGGGGGATTGGAATCGTTAGATATCCAAACCACTAGAATCTGACGCCACCCACCCCGAAACCACGGGCTTCGGAGTTGACAATCCCGACTCAGTTAACGCCACCCGTCCCGAAGCCGCAAGCTACGAGACTGGCAAACTCTGCAAGGAAACACCACTAGGCAACTTACCCTTAGCCCTCCTCCCTCCCCCATGTACCGAAGTACTCGGGAGAGTTCTGGAAGGCCGAGTCGTCTTGCTAGACGACTCTTCGGAAGAAGCAGGTCTCCGTGACCTAGCTGCTTCTTCTTCCGAATTCATACCACTGCAATAAAACAGACAATAAAGTATACTTTTCAAAATAAGAAATACTTCAACTGAATGCAGTAAAATAAAAGTAAGATTTATTTGGGAGATACGCACAAAAGATTTTCACAGCCAAAAAACCGTAAGAACAAACACCGAACCCAAAGGCTCAGTGACAAACGGAACACCCGCAAACACACAGAAATATCTACGTGGGGCTGACCGTGAAAGGAAAAAATAAATGCCAAGAAAAGGATATCAAAAATCCCTTGCAATCGGCAAAAGTGACTACTAAAACACACAGTACTATAATCTAAGCGAATATAGGTACCTAAAAGTGCTTTAAATGTGCGAAAAAGCGCACCTAAAGGATACTATACGACCTGATTTCAGGAGCGCTGTGACTATACGTCCTATCTCGTCGGGGGCGAGCAAGAAAGAGGAAAATGGCCGTAGCGTGTTGACGCGCGTGAGTGGCGAAGGGGACAATAGGATTACGGGGGGTGCGCACAATATTGTGACTCATGTGTGTTAAATTCTCGAAGGGGTCCCGTAGTCAAGACTACAGGCATAATAGGTAGGTATATATGATTTATTGCAGTAAATTTAGAACAAGGAGGACGTTTCAGAAAGAATGACCGAATCAAACCACTCAACAGCGGGGAATTAGAAATCCCCGAACCATCTGAGAACCCCAAATGAATGGCACCAATCACAGATCGGTAGCCTCGGATAGTAGAGATGGACCTCCCTTTGTCAAATAGCGAGATTAGAAAATCCGCGATTGAACCAATAGGAGCCATAGACGGGGTTTGATCCCGCTCTTTACACCAAAGGAAAAAGACCGAAAGACGGGAATTATAAATTTCCCTAGTAGAAACTTCTACGACTGGACATTAAAAAGTCAGCGGCTCTATCAGAGAGACCCGACTGTCTTGCAGATTCCCTGATAGGGGCCAAGCAGTCAAATGAAGGGACTCCGGACTGTGGTGAAGAATCCCAGAGAGGGGTAGCCTCTTGTCGAGGCCCTGGCGCTGTCGAAATCCTTGGCGATATGGAGGCAAAATTTCTGGCTCGCTTCGCTCGCCAGAAAGACCGAGGCGCTTGCGCCGAGGGCCTCTTGACACCTGATCTGAATTTCTTTTGTATTTCATTGTTTTGACGAATATTCCGACCAAATTTTGGTCGGTGAAAATCATCCAATAAGCGCGAGCTACCATGACGTAATGTTAAATATTCATGACTCGACTGCACGCTATAGCTTAATAATCACAGCCCAAAGAATGGCGTTCAACGTTTCTTCCACGACGAGTAATGAGGATATTTGTAGGAGCTTAGAATATCCCGCTAGAATGTTGAAGATTGACAGATTCAAAGATTTGCAAGTTGATGCAATCAAATCTGCACTTAAAGGATGTTTTTGTGAATCTGCCTACTGACTATGGAAAAAGTGTTATTTTTCACGCACTACCGCTCTGTGCTGATTACCTCCGTGGGCCAGGGATAGAGAGTGAGACTGCTGCTAGCGAGCTAGGGCCAGGCGGATCCGCTAGGGCCAGGCGGATCCGCTAGGGCCAGGCGGATCCCCCGGGGCCTTGCCGGGTAGTGAAGTTGCTGGTAACTCCTTGGTTACATCAGAATTGATGGAGATGCATCTATTGTTGAACGGTAACTTTTATTGCCCATTCTTCATTATTTGTAAATATATGATGATCTCTTGAGAAATATGTACATTTGTCTTATTTCAAATTACCATGGTTTGTAAGCTAGAGATCGAATTCTTCATAATGTGCTTGCCTGTGAATGTATTTTGAGCAAGAGATTTACGTAATCCCCCCCCCCCCCAAAAAAAAATAAAAATAAAAAAATAATAGACTAGTCCAGAACTGAAGTAAGAAATCCTTGAGATTTCATTGGCCAATTTGCTGGGCGATCGTCGCGGTTATCCAGCTATTCACGTTTTTCATGCATAATTCAGTAGGAAATCGTGCCTCATGAATATATAATTCAGGTCGGGTGTCAAGAGGCCCTCGGCGCAAGCGCCTCAGCCTCCATATCGCCAAGGATTTCAACAGCGCCAGGGCCTCGACAAGAGGCTACGAGAGGGGTTGCAACACTAGATCCACTGTTAGCGGAAGAAGGAACTGTTGAGCCATCAGAAGGCTCATTAGCTCCGGAAACCAAATCTTCCTGGGCTAAAAGGGAGCTATCACAAGCACCCGAGCCCGATCTTCCCTGATCTTCCGCAAGACTCGCGGAATCAGCTGGAAGGGAGGGAAGGCGAACCCTCAAAGATCCAACCTGTGGGCCCAGGCAACTGCGAATGCGGCAAAAGACCCCTGGATGGAGCTTCCATTCTCATGGAAGACACCTTCCCCCGGGATAGAAAATCCACAAAGAGGTTTTCCTGACCGGGGATGAAAGAAGCAACGAGCGTGATCGTCATGCGACGACACTACCTCCACCGCTAGGGCATTCAGGGTGGCAGGACGAGTGCCTCCCTGCCGATAGATAAAAGCCGCCACTGTGACACTGTCTGTGAGGAACAGAA
The DNA here is from genome assembly GCA_025617745.1 of Heliocidaris erythrogramma. NCBI lineage: Eukaryota > Metazoa > Echinodermata > Echinoidea > Camarodonta > Echinometridae > Heliocidaris > Heliocidaris erythrogramma. The sequence goes on along the minus strand of CM046870.1, from coordinate 18,142,505 downwards.
CTGAACGACTGAGAAGTCGACTTCTGAAGTGGAGCAGGGCTAAAAAGACTGCCATAAACTCCAGGACATTGATATGGGGAAGAGTCCCGAGAAGAGACCAATCCCCCGCGACCGTGCTGCCATTGCAATGTCCATTCCAACCCAACTGAGAGGCGTCCGTCGAAACCGAGATCGACGGAAGGGGGTACGGAAGGACTTGCCTTGTGCGCGAAATTCGTTTGTCCAACGGGAGAAAAGAGACTTGACTTCCTACTGGTACTGGAATCCAGACCAAAAGAGAATCCTTGCATGGTTTGTAAAACCTGAGGAGATGCCTCTGAAAAGGTCTCATAAGGAGCCGGCAATCCTCTAGAACATCGACTAGACTGGCTCGATATCGGAAGAACTGAAGCCACTATCTGGCCCTCACCTTTCTGGCCAGAATGAGCTTGCGAGCCGCAGAGACAACAGTGAGAATCCTGTCTCGACTGGGCCGAGCCAACTGATTCCGAATGTCCAACACAGTCCCCAGAAAAACCGGGCTGCGAGTAGGAACTAACTCTGACTTTTCCCAATTTATTAGGAAACTCAAGTCTTGAGTAAAATTGACGAGCAAACCAGCCTCGTCTAACAAACGATTGTGCGACTCCGCTAGGAGGAGCCAGTCGTCTAGGTAGCAAAATAGCCGAAGGCCGCGGCGCCTCAGCGAGGCTGCCAGAACGGCTACAACCCGAGTAAAAACCTGAGGGGCTGGGCGCAGCCCTTAGGGAAGAGCGCGAAAGCGAAAAGTCTCTGAGAGGAAGGAAAAATCTCAGAAGATCGCGCAAAGCGCGATGAATGGGAAAAAGGAAATACGCATCCTTGAGATCTATCGAGATCGCGTAGTCCTTCCTCTTGATCAACGGCAGAATGGAGGCGAGGGTCTCCATTCGAAAATGCACTGAAGGAATGAATTTGTTTATTCTTTTCAAATTCATTATCAATCAAAGTTTTCCCGAGCACTTGGGAAAAACAAAGATCGGAGAAAGGGAAAGAGACGGCCGGTCTCTTACCCTTTCTATAGCCCTCTTTTTCAACAGAGATTTGATCTCCGTTGAGGTATGAGAACGAGCCAGGGCAGACATGGGAGGTGAACGAGATCTTATAGCCCCTCCTGGGAGCGAGGCGGATAGACCTATGAAGAATCCGTCTCGCACGACGGAAAGCAGAAATGCGTCCCCAGAGATGGCCTCCCAAGCGGGGAGAAAAGCCATCAAAGCCTAGGCTTAGCCTTGTGCGAAGCCGTCGCCCTGCCACGCAGAGAGCCACGAGTACCTCTCAAAAAGCCTCTGCCACGTCCCCCTCTTCCACGAGGAGCTGGCTGAAGCTCAGCAGGCAGGCCCCCCAAAACACGACTGTGTTGTCCCGAAGTGGGAACAACAGGCCTCTGACGGACAGAGGCCCGCGTCGGTTTAAAGGGAGCGCGGGACTGCTTAGTCATCTCAGTGACCTGCTTCCGCGCATCAATCTCTCTCTGAAAAACTGTAGCGAATTGACCGCCAAAGAGCGAAGGACCCCGAGACGGAACATCCCAGAGAAGCGGCGCGATGTCAGACTCCTTAACCCCAAGGGCAGAGAGAGCCTGCGACAGTACGTAAGCAGCCGCACTGGAAAGTTGTCACCACTGCGAACTAAAAAGAGTGTGCAGTAGGTCATCAATAACCAGAGGCTTTACCCTTAATCGAAACAGGGCGCTGATTCAATGCGGTCATATTACCTAACGCGAAGTCGAACCCTGCGCGCGGGCTGACTGAAATTCAGGGAGATATATGGACAACAAAGCAATCACCTCTATCCCACAAAGGGAGAGCGATCAAGGCTCTGCCTGCTCCAACAATGTCGATTCAGAAACCGAAGCTTGACAAACCACATCCAAAACTGGTTCCGCTTGAATTGATCAGGACAATGGTCCACGAACAAAAGCCGAAACAGGCGGACACTCCCATGGACCACTATAGGTCTCTTCACCCAGCGGAGCCCCGAGGGCTGGGGGTACAGGAGACGCGAGAGATCCCGTCTCAGACAATGAAGAATCAAGCACAAAAGGCTGATTAGACTCAAAGTCAGACCCCAGAAGAGGGACAGAAGAAGGGGTTGTGGTATCTGGTAAGAGGGACCAACCCTGTCGTTGGGCAAAAACCTGCATCATGCTGAGCATCTCAGATTGAGAAGGGTCAGACAGACCTCGGGCGGTTCTCCGAAACAACTTCAGAGACACAAACCAAACCCTCAACAGAGGGATGCCCGCCTCCCTCCGGCTTTTGCTAAACAGTCGGGTAACGTCGCGTCGCGTTGGTAGAAATTTTCGAACATTTTTCAGGAAGGTGTCTTCAAGGGGACAAATTGAAAAAGAGTCCATCTCGGTATGATTTTTCCCGTTTTCAGGCTAAAAACGACAAACAAGGGAATAAAGAAAACAATAGAAGGATAATGCAAAGAAAAACATGAACTATAAAGAGAGAATAGAAGGGTAGGAAGGATGGAAGAAAATATGATGAAAGGAAACAAAGAATACAGCAAAAGGAAAGTTGGAAAGTAAAAATAAATGGATAAAAACAAAGAATAACATAAAGAAAGATAGAGACATAAATGATAGAAGGATAAAGATATTAAGAGTAACATAAGGAAAGATAGAAGAGAAGATGATAATTTGAATAAAGGAATAACATAACGAAAGAAAAGATGAAAGGAAAACAAAATGATAGGATAAAAGCAAAGAATGTTTTAAGGAAAGTAAGTAAAGATGGGAAGCAGAAAATGATTTTAAAAAGAATAATATGAAAGATAGAGAGAGAAATGATAGGATAAAAAAAGTTTAACTTATATAAAGAAAGACAGAGAGAGAAATGATAGAAGGATAAAGATTAACGTGAGGAAGATGGGGGAGAAAATGATAACAGGAAACAAAGAATATCATAACGAGAGGAAGGATGGGAAGATAATTGATAGAAGGATAAAAGCAAGAAATGACAAAGCGAGAGATAGAGAGAAAAATGATAAAAAGATAAATATAAACATGAAGAAAGGTGGAAGAGAAGATGATAAAAGGGAACAAAGAATAACAAAGTGAAGATGGAAAGCAATAAAAAAGAGGATAAAAAGAATAAATATAAACAGTAACATTATGAAAGATGGAAAACAAATTGATAAAAGCAATAAAAGAATAACGTAATGAAAGGAAAGGTGGAAAGAAAATATTAATAAAAGGATTAAAAACAACTGAATTAGTAATTACGCGATGCGTAATATATGTCCCCGCCAGAATATAGATCTGTGGAATGGCTGTTAATTTATGTAATTTCTGATAGAACCTTGAAGATAAATGTGAGAAATGAATTATCAAATTAATGTTTCATGACTATAAAAGCATTTTCTGTTGATTTTGAATAAATTACAATAAATTTGCATTATTAATGAATTTCAAAATTCTATGTATAGAGGTTTGACAGCCCCTACCCAGCCCTATCAGATAAAACAATCAGATTCAAAATACGGTGTGAAATAGAGGAGAAGTAGCATTTTTCGTCGATTTTGAATAAATTTGCATAAATTTGCATAATTGATGAATTTCATGATTTTGTGTAGAAGTTTGGAAGCCCCCACTCAGCCCTATCAGATAAAACAATCAGAATCAAAATCGGCCAAGAAATGACGGAGAAGTAGCATTTTCTAACTTTTTGAGCACACACGGACGGACGGACACACGGACGGACGGACGGAGGGACGGACGGACCATAGGGACGGACACACACACACGCATTTTATCCTATCATTTCACTCTCTATCTTTCATATTATTCTTTTTAAAATCATTTTCTGCTTCCCATCTGTACCTACTTTGCTTTTATCCTATCATTTTGTTTTCCTTTCATCTTTTCTTTCGTTATGTTATTCCTTTATTCAAATTATCATCTTCTCTTCTATCTTTCCTTATGTTACTCTTAATATCTTTATCCTATCATTTATGTCTCTATCTTTCTTTGTTATTCTTTGTTTTTATCCACTTATTTTTACTTTCCAACTTTCCTTTTGTTGTATTCTTTGTTTCCTTTCATCATATTTTCTTCCATCCTTCCTACCCTTCTATTCTCTCTTTATAGTTCATGTTTTTCTTTGCATTATCCTTCTATTGTTTTCTTTATTCCCTTGTTTGTCGTTTTTAGCCTGAAAACGGGAAAAATCATACTGAGATGGACTCTTTTTCAATTTGTCCCCTTGAAGACACCTTCCTGAAAAATGTTCGAAAATTTCTACCAACGCGACGCGACGTTACCCGACTGTTTAGCAAAAGCCCTCCCTCCAGGGGAGAAGTGCGCCGAGGCCGAGGCTTAACGACCGGGGGGTTGGATTCGAGATATCCAAACCACTAGAGCCTGACGCCACCCACCCCGAAGCCACAGGCCTCGGAGTTGACGTCCCAGGAACAGTTAACGCCACCCATCCCGAAGCCGCAAGCTCCGAGACTGGCAAACTCTGCAGGGAAACACCACTGGGCAACTTACCTGCAGCCCTCCTCCCTCCCCCATGTACCAAAGTACTCGGGAGAGTTCTGGAGGGCTGAAGCAGGTCTCCGCGACCTAGCTGCTTCTCCTTCCGAATTCATAACACTACATAAAACAGACAATAAAGTAAACCAAAATATGAAATACTTTCACTGAGTCCAGATAATAATATCAAAAATTTGGGAGATACGCACAACAAATTTTCACAGCAAAAAAACGTAAGAACAAACACCAAACCCAAAGGCTCGGTGCCAAACGGAAACACCCTCAAACACACAGATATAACTACGTGGGGCTAACCGTGAAAATGAAAACTAATTGCCAAGAAAAGGAATCAAAATCCCTTGCAATCAGCAAAAGTGACTAACAAAACACAAGAGTACTATAATCTAGACAAATATAAGTACCGAAAAGTGCTTTTACGATGCGAAAAAGCACGCTGAAAAGATACAAAAAGACCTGATTTCAGGAGCGCCGTAACTCGACATCCTAACTCGTCGGGGGCGAGCAAGAAAGAGGGGGATTGGATTGGACGCCACCCACCCGAAGCCGCGGGCTCCGGAGCTGACGTCCCAAACTCAACTAACGCCACCCGCCCCGAAGCCGCATGCTCCGAGGCTGGCAAACCCTGCAGGGAAACACCAGTGGGCAACTTAATAATAATACCTGGCATAAAGCGCCTTTCCCAAACTGGCTCAAAGCGCTGATATATATTATTACCCCGGTATTGGATTCTGGCACGCCCGCACACAGTGTATGCACATTCTCCACTCCCTGGGGAGCATTCCAGCCAGTCACCTGTTAAGCGCACACATGCTAAGCAAAGGACACTAACTTTCGCCATCCTACCTGGTACCCATTTAACACCTGGGTGGAGAGTGGCAAATGTAGATTAACGTCTTGCCAAAGGACACTAGTGCTGCGGTGGGATTCGAACCCCGGACCTCGTGGTTCACAGTCCGGGGACTTATCCACTGATCCACAACACCTCTACTTACCTGCAGCCCTCCTCCCTCCCCCATGTACGAAAGTACTCGGGAGAGTTCTGGAGGGCCGAGTCGCCTTGATAGCCGACTCTTCGGAAGAAGCAGGCCTCCGCGACCTAGCAGGTTCTTCTTCCGAACTCATAATGCTGCAATAAAACAGACAATAAAGTATACAAAAATATGAAATACTTTAAAAGAGTGCAGGTAAAAATAAATTTGGGGATACGCACAATTTAGATAAAAACCGTATAAACAAACACCGAACCGAAAACAGATCGGGTCGAACGGAAACACCAGCAAAACACACACAGAAATAACTATGTGGGGCTGGCAGTGAAAATGAAAATAACTTGCCTGGAAAGGAATCAAAAATATCCCTTGCAATCGGCAAAAGTGACATAAAAACACACGAGTACTATAATCTTACGAAAAGGAAGTACAGAAAAGTGCTTTAAAGGGAGTGACAAGTCGCAACCTATGGGCGCTTTTACAGTTGGCTGCTCCTTTCTCTGGATCAAAGTTCAAAGCGACTTCAATTTATCGTGCGCAAAAGTTCGCACATGACCCAAATTTGAGTAAACAAGATCGCGTGTTCTTTATTCCACTATTTGAATCTCACTGGTCGGTTGCGTATGGAGGGATTCGAGTTAACGATCGCGCGAGGAATCCGGCAATAACATTTCTTCGGTAGCGCACGATTGGACCTGATTGTATCCAAATTTCCCCGAATCAGGCCAACTGGTCAGGCCCATGGATTACGACTTGCCACTCCCTTTAAAGAGCGAGAAAGCATCCTAACTCGACGGGGGCAAGCAAGAAAGAGAAAGAAGGCTGTTACGTGTTGCCGCGCACGAGTGGCGAAGGGGAGAACAATAGGATTACGGGGGGTGCGCACAATATTGTGACGCATTTGTGTTAAGTTCTCGAACGGGTTCGCGTAGACAAGTGTCTAGCATAATAGGTAGGTATATATGATTTATTGCAGTAAATTGGATAATGCAAAAAAGATCGCAAAGAGTTGTTATTAATGGTGAATTTTCTTCATGGATGATGTTAATGGGATACGTAACCGGGCGGCCGTGGGGAAAGTCAGGATTGCATAAGCCCCATTCACTCGTACACAAAGTTTGTGAGTTGAACGCGTCCGTTGGACTAAGTGGGATTACATTTCGACTGCACGCAGCTGACCGAATCTCGCACGACAGCTCGAGCCCTGGCGGAGCGTGCATGTTTGTGCGGCGACCAGTCTATCCGAGGTTTGCGGCCCCGGGGGCAACGGCATGATCAGGTAACGATCACGGTGCCCTCTCGCGGCATTAAAACGTCCACAATCTGCGGTTGAGTATCCCTTTAAATCTGGTGTTGCTCAAGGTACAATTTTAGGTCCGGCGTTATTTGCTAGTTTCCCAAACTATGCCGTCATTCGAGAAAAACTAAGTCTAAAACGCGCAGCCCCTGCCTACGCGAGTTGTAAACAGCTCGGGTAGAATCTCTTCTGCTCTGGACTATGAACTGGGAGGCTCTCTCTGAGAGTCCTGCCGTCCTCGCATCCTCCCCGATAGAGGCCAGGCGGTCAAATGTAGAGCCGCCGGGCGATGGTGGAGGATCCCCGACAGGGGCTGAGCTATGAGGTCTGCTCTCCGGTGAAGGGAGAGAGGCCGACCGTCCAGCTGAGACAGAAGAAGAGGAAACCAAGGTCTCCTCGGTCAGCAAGGTGCTATGAGCAGAAACCACGCCTGATCCTCCTGAATCTACCCCAGGACCTGAGGGATTAAGGAGACCGGCGGAAAGGCGTAACCCCAGAAGTTCTTCCACTGAAGGGAGAACGCATCGAGGGCCCAAGCTTCCGGATCTCGCACCCGAGAGCAGTATCTCGGGAGGCGATGATTGAGAGCTGTCGCAAACAGGTCTATCTCCAGAGGGGCGCAGACTGAACAGAGGTGTCGAAGACCTCTCGGTTCAGTGGCCACTCGGAGGGGAGACACATGCCCCGGGACAGAAATTCTGTAATCAGATTGTCCCGCCCGGGAACATAGGAGGCGATCGGAATCACTCGGTGAGACCGACACCACTTCCAAAGTTTGGCGGTTAGATCGTTCAGGGTAGTGGAACGAGTCCCGCCTTGTCTGTTGATGTAGGCAGCAACAGTAGTGTTGTCCGTCAAAATCTGGACGGAGTGACCTACAATCATGTTCTCGAAAAAAAACGGAGAGACATGAAGACTGCCATCAATTCCAACATATTGATGTGGGGTAAGGTACACAGGTGTGACCAGTCCCCGAGACCACCTGGTCCAAAAGAGACTTGCCCTTGAAGAAGGAACGACTCATTCGACCAGGGGATAAGCAGGCGTTTGATTTCCTCGGTTAGAGGAATCCACACTTATGAAGCCGATAGTCTTTGAGGACATCTACAAGGCTCGATAAGTGGCCCAAGGACTGGAGCCATCGGCCCGCCCGAACTCGACGTAAGCGACGAAGAGATCGAGCCAGTAAGACAATAGTCTGAACTCTCTCCCGACTGGGGCGGGCAAGTTGGTTCACAATGTCTATTTCCGCACCCAGGAAAATGGGTCTGCGGGTAGGAGTCAACTCCGACTTGTCCCAGTTGACTATGAATCATACTTCTTGCGTAGTACGGAGAAGTAGGTCCATGTGTGACTGAAAGACGGACACAGAGCTCGCCACCAGGAGCCAGTCGTCCATGCAAGTGAAAAGTCTCAGACCGCGATACCTGAGGAAGGCGGCTAGGGCAGAGACTACTCGAGTAAAAACTCGAGGAGCCGGTTTCGGGCCGCAAGGTAAGGCCTTGAACCGGAAGGTTTCGCCCTGAAAGGCGAAGCCTAGAAGATACCTTGAAGAAGGGTGTATCGGTATGTGAAAGTAAGCATCTTTCAAGTCTACCGAAATGGCCACATCTGACGGTCTGATCGCCGGAAGAAAGGAGGCCAAAGTTTCCACGCGGAAAAAGCTCTCTTGGAATGAAGGTATTGATAACCCTCATATTCAAGATCATTCTGAGCTTCCCCGAGCGTTTGGGAATTATAAGGGAGAGACACAGATGGGGGTGGTCTCTTACCCTTTCGATTGCACTCTTTTCTAGCAGCTCTTGAATCTCGGAGGAAATGTGCTCTAGAAAGGGGGGCGATATGTAGGCGGGTTGCGGCGGAAGGCTCCGTGTGTGAGGGGCTCTGCGAGTTTTATGCAGAAGCCTCCTCGCACGATAAAAGTACTGAAGCCGGCCGCCAACCCTCTCCTCCAACGCTCGGGGCGCACTCACCGCGAATCCCGGGCCGAACCACGGCCCCGACCGCGACGATGCCTTCTCCTACCTCGAGGAGAAAGCTCCGCCCTGGCCCCCTGTAGTGAGGGGCACTGGGCTGAACTTGCAGTGCACGAGAGGCTGAAAGCTGGAAGTGCCACCGCGTCTAGGAGGCGGAAAACTAGCCTGGGCCTGCGGCTTAGGAGCCGAGGACTTAAGGCGTTTCAGAAGTTCCTTCGCCTGCTTGCGTGAATCAACCTCAAGTTGAATCACATCAGACACCTTACCTCCAAAGAGGTGTTGGCCGGAGTGCGGGACCCTGGCCAGGAGGGCAGGTATGTCCGCATCCGCAATGCCCAGAGAGGAAAGTGCAAGTTCCCTCCTGGCATTAGTGGCTATGCTGTCGACACAGACAGTTTTGACCACAACGAGCCTGTCAAGGACAAGAGGGCTTCGTCTAGGAACATGATGTCCGAGTCGGACATCTCAAGTTCCTGGCTCCTAGCGTAGGGAAAGGAGCGTACCCAAGTAGGCAGTCAGCCTCAGGCAAGTCCTGGAATGAGCTTCCATCAAGGACGGGAACTTCTCCCTTTTGGCGTAAGGTGCACTCTGAAAGTTGACACCAAGCCTACCACCTACATGTAGGAGGTCACTGGAACAAGACTTTCTCGTAAAATAATCGAGAGTGTCTTGTTGAGAGAAAGTGAATTCCCTGGCCGAGGGACGGGCCCTACCAAAGATGAAAGAGGCTGTGAGGCGAAGTCATTGTAGACTCGCTTAAGTCCTCCGTAAGAGGGATGCCTTTGGAGGGACGCTCACCTTGAAAAAGGAGAGACGGATGTCCCGGATCGGCCCGACTCTGAAAAAAGGTGTCGGGAAGATATTTCTCCAGCAGGGCTTGAGTCTCTACCGCCAAGGACCGACTGGTTTGGGGTGTAATCTCAACCTGTGAAGAGGCATCATCCTCCGAAAATCCGGACTGAGAAACCTGATCCCAAGAAGGGCGGTTTAGGTAGTCCCAGGATTCCTCCCCAGGCGGAGCACTTAGTGCCACTGGAATGGGAGTAGCCCCAACCGGACGATCAAAGCTGAACGTGGTCGGGAGACGCCCGAAGTGGGGCGGCAAGACTCTTGTGTGTTGGAGACCAAACACAATGAGCCGGATACCTGATAAAGGAACCGGATCCCAACCCACTAGGTGCAGTGGTGATAAACAAGGGAAAACCAGTCTTCCTAGCCGGATAACCGGTAAAAACCGGTATCCGAACCGGATATCCGGCAAAAACCGGTATCCGAACCGGACCCGGGTTGGTGTGTACAGGTATCCCCCCTCCCCCCCCGGGGGGGGGGGGGGGGTTGGAGTCGGGCGTGGTGGGAGGTACGGACACAAAGTCTGACCAACCACTCCACTCCACAATGATCTTCAGATAATTCAGAAGTTCATGGGAGACGCCCGACTCAGAAGTAGTCGCCCCTTGGGGGCTAACCTTCTTCTTCTTGGCCCCCCTGACACATGAGGTGAACACACAGTCGATGTCAAGGGGAGAGAGTCCGCCCCGCCGGCTGGCTGGGCGAATGTATGACATTTGCTCCGGCGGCAATTGCTCCTGCGACAAATGCTCCTAAAAATACGACAATTGCTCCGCGACAATTGCTCCGCGATAATTGTTCCTGCGACAATTGCTCCGTCGACATTTGCTCCTGCGATAATTGCTCCGACGACATTTGCTCCTGCGACAATTGCTCCGTCGACATTTGCTCCTGCGACAATTGCTCCGTCGACATTTGCTCCTGCGACAATTGCTCCGTCGACATTTGCTCCGATCGAGCGACAATTGCTCCGCGACAACTGCTCCGTCGATAAAAATGCATATATGCGACAATTGTTCCTGCGACAATTGCTCCGTCGACATTTGCTCCGATCGAGCGACAATTGCTCCGTCGATAAAATGAATATATGAGACAATTGCGACAATTGTTTCTGCAACAATTATTGTTTTGTCGACATTTGCTCCGATCGAGCGACAATTACCTACTCCGCGACAACTGCTCCGTCGATAATAATGAATATATGCGACAATTGCTCCGCCGATAAAAAATGAATATGCGACAATTGCTCCGCGACAATAAACTCGGTAAATAGAAATAAATATTTGCTCCTCGACAATTGCTCCGTCGACATTTGCTCCGGCGACATTAGCTCCGGCGGAAAGCACTCGATCCGCCGACATTTGTTTCATTCGAGCGACAATTCCTTCGCGACATTAGCTCCGTCAAATAAAATGAATATGTGACAATATCATTGCTCCGCAACAATTGCTCATGCGACAACTTGTCCGCCGACATCTGTTCCGTCGGCCGTCGTTAATGCTTATGTATGTGACAATTGCTCCAACGACAACCTTATATAAAATCCTCATCAAAAGCGAACACACCGAATTCAGAACAATAGCTGTTGTTGGTGTTTCGGGATTTGGAAATAAACCTTTTTAAAGATTTTTTCTACCACTTTCCCTTGTGATTTGCCTATACCTATTAATTATTCATCTATATGTTTTATTATTTTGTTCCCCCCCCTCTCTCTCTCTCTTTCTTTATCTTGGGCATTTTTAACACAACTGAGTAAATGATGGCGAACATTTATTTCTAAATTATAGCCATTCTACTAGTCATGACACTTGCTGGTGGGGAAAACAAGCCAGTCCTGTATGTGGGTTGTTGCGAATTGCGAAAGTTCATAGGTTCAATTTAATATTGTAATAGTGAGGGGAAGGGAATATACGCCCAAAATATGGGGAATTGGTGGAATTAAGTGTTCGCTCCCGGGCCTCCCGCCACGTGGAGCTTGCATAATGCCTCGCAAACAAAACAAATTGACATATACATGTATTATACTTATTAATATGGCAGTACTCTATCAAACAGAAAATATCATAATAATGCCTCTAGCTCCCTGACTCCCCGATGCAGAACTGCATGGTTTAAATATATATATATATATACACTGTTGGTCATAATGTTAGCATAATTCGTATTTTCATAGTCATCCGTTGATTTAATCATATTTAAAAGCCTAAATAGATAATATTGACCAGGTTCATTGATTACATAATGATTTTGTATTGTCGAGGTAAAAGTCGGTCAAGTGGAACATTCCATAACGTGGCCTTATTGCTGTTTGGTGCTATGAAAGGCAGAGCCTCCTTTCTGCTGTTGTTTTGCTGTCCATTTCGTGCAGAAAGCCTACGTGTGTTAAAAGCCCGTTTTCAGAGTTAGCTTGATCAATTCCTACCAAATTTGGTACATTGATTCCTTACACTATGCCTCGCCCAACGGCACTTGCAATTCGTCAGAGGGTCCTTGCACTCCGACGGAATGGACGGACACGGGCCCAGATTGCAGATATTCTTGGACTATCGCAGAGTTGTGTGTGCCGCATCCTCAGAAGACATCGAGAGGCGATTACTTTGAGTCCAGAGAGATCTACAGGTCGACCACGAAGAACATCCGCACGGGATGACCGTCAACTGCTGAACATGTGCCGTAGGAACCGGAGAATGCCAGCGAGTTGTCTTTGCCACTTGTGGAGGAGGCACTTCGGAGTGAACGTTTCACGGGAAACCGTCAACAGGAGACTTGTCCAACATGGCTACAGAGCTCGGCGAATGACCAAGGTTCCACATTTCACTGTTCGCCACCGGGTTGCTCGGCTCCAGTGGGCTAGGAGGCACAGGAGATGGCAGCTTGGTCACTGGCGCCATGTAATCTTCACTGATGAAAGCCGGTACATCCTTGACCACACCGATGGGAGGCAGAGGGTTCGACGATTGTGGGGCGAGAACCTCCGTAATGACTGTGTCCAGGAAACAAATCAAGCAGATGGAGGTTCAGTGATGGTATGGGTCGGAATACATTATGGCAGAAAAACACCATTGGCTGCACCTGAAGGAAACGTCAACGCCGTCGTGTACCGCGATATCCTGGAACGCCATTGTCTTCCATACGCGAGAAGAGTATATGGCAATAACTTTCAGCTCCAAGACGACAACGCTCGATCACATAGGGCACGTCTGGTGAGGGAATTCCTTGACGCAGAGGACGTGCAGCAGATGCCTTGGCCTGCCTGTTCCCCCGACATGAACCCCCATTGGGCACGCCTGGGATGCATTGGGCCGTGCCATCAATGAGAGAAACAATCATCCTCAAAATGTGCAGGAGTTAGCGCAGGCACTGACCGAAGAGTGGGATGCACTGTCCTTGAACACCATCAACAACCTTGTGGACAGTATGCCACGGCGTGTGGAGGCACTGGTGCGTGCCAGAGGTGGCCATACCAGGTACTAAGTGACCCAATAAGATTAAAAAGAGGAACACTTCCCTTCAATCATCAAAAGATCCCAAGATTTTATTTTTCACGATAAAATTATCATGGTTAAACATTTACCAAAAACGATACATTTTTTCAAGGAATCCAAGGTCTGGATGATTGTGTTTGTCTAAAGTGGTTTAAACCAGTGTATAAAGTTTGTATGAATTAATTTTTGTCTTATATTTTTTATTTCATATGTTGAGAACAGATTTATCAATAAAATCGGTGAAGATATAAGCTATATTTTGCAAAAAAATGACTCATATTGTTGTACGAAAGGTAGAAAAAAAATTATGCTACCATTATGACCAACAGTGTATATATATAAACAAAAATAATACAAATGTGAAAGATAGAATAATTTATACCAGTAATACAAAAGTACGACAATCATTCTGGGTTGCCAAGTTCAACTTTTTAAACTGGTCAAGCGGGGTTTGTTTTGAAAGTTTAGTTGTGTCTCCTTGTTTGTTTTCATTTTTATATTAAAATAAAACGTAACTTTTTTGTGACATCTGTCTGAATATGCTTGTCGTACAGTTTGAGTAAAGCGAAAATTATTACAGGGTCCAAAGAAACAGTCAGAAAAAACTGAGTTATACAAATGTATAAGAGTTATTCTTGTTTTGAGATTCATGATGAATCTTACGTATTTATTAATGCTTCGTATCCAAACTATAAACTTTTGATATGATTGTTTTTTTCAGACTTTCATAAATGATTTTTATTGAATACCACAATCTTGTGTCAGCACTATGAAAACAACGAGTAGAAAATTGTATGACTGAGATACGTAAAAAACATATTTTTCATCTTCCAGCCCGTTTGCTAAAAAAAAAATACAAATTTTATAAACTGGACTGTATCACTCTGTTATCTAAAAGTTCATTTCATCCTTTTTGAATTCAACTTTGTAGAATATGAACAACTGTTTTTAGTTTGTTTTGAAAGTTTAGTTGTGTCTCCTTGTTTGTTTTCATTTTTATCTTAAAATAAAACGTAAATTTTTTGTGACATCTGTCTGAATATGCTTGTCTTACGGTTATTTGTAAAGCGAAATTAATTACAGAGTACAAAGAAACATATGCTACGACCCAGGAGGCTGTGGGAGACTTGAAAATTAATGATATTTATGGCCATAGAATGTGATATTTGGGTAAAAAGTGTGATAATTGGACCAGAAAATGTCATCAATATTTGCCCGCTTATAAAATCTAGAAACAAGACGTTTTCGATTAGCAATCATTTTTATTCCAGCAGCGGATGCCCGCATATCATAATATTTTTATTGTCAGTCTTTTTTATGTTTTAATAATTACATGCAATTTTAATGACTATGCCCGTCTAAACACACTAAACTATATCATAATTTCTTGCATGTTAATGTTAATGATACTCTTTTATATATGAATCTGAATAAAGCTGAATTGAAAAGAATTGAATTTAATTTAATTTAAAGCGTTGCTCGCTTCGCTCGCTTGATTTCACTATCTTAACCTATGCCGGTTATATATATATTATCAAGAAAGGGAATAGGTTTGCATCTTGTCTTTTATCCAATATTTATGCTTAATTCTTTAATTTCTCATAAAGGGAATAGGTTTGCATCTTGTCTTTTATCCAATATTTATGCTTAATTCTTTAATTTCTCATAAAGTGATAGTTATGTCTGCAAGGATTCGAGCGGCAAGTTGACCTAAAATAGATGAATTTTCAGGACATGACCGCCTGTGACCATTGGCCTATTCATATCATCACACCCTGATCATACTCTCTGTGTGAACGGAAGATGCCGATAAATGTACGTTACTAAAATCACGAGAAGGGATTGTAACAATACACTTAAACCTGTTCTTAGTATTTAAAAAAAAAATCAATATTTGCCCGCTTATAAAATCTAGAAACAAGACGTTTTCGATTAGCAATCATTTTTATTCCAGCAGCGGATGCCCGCATATCATAATATTTTTCGCTGCGCTCACTGAAAAGCTAGAGTGAAACTTATTGGGAAGGCAAACAAATTGGGCATGCAACGGGAGGCGGACGAATATATTTTAGAAAGGTTATAGGCCTGTGGTGTATTTTGATGACGAAATGATACTTTATCCCCAAGAGAGTGCGTTTTCCTTGCTCGCAATGTTTAGAAACAGTGTGGTTTTGGACAGCAAACATTTGCAACAGCGAAGTATGTAATATTTGGCAGTGAGGTAACCAAATATACCATTTAAATATCTTATAAGTCCAGAGTGTATTTTGACAAAAAAATGAGACTTCTTTTAAGGCAAGATATGGTCATTTTTGGCTCGCTCGCAAAATAAATAAAAGTATGTGTCTTGGGGTGTGTGAGTGAGGGGTGTGTATAGTCAAATTAATGTGAGCAAGACATTTTGGCAAAATATTTTGTTCATTCCCCATCCCACTCCTCGAAACGGATTTACGCCAGTGTCATCGTACTCTCGTGGAATAAGCAGTTAGAGGTACGGTAGTAATTGTCTCGACATACATGTATTTCGAGATATTCGAGATATCTCGAGGCAATGATATTGTCGCATATTCATTTTCTTCGACGGAGCTAATGTCGCGGAGGAATTGTCGCTCAAATGGAGCAAATGTTGGCGGAGCAAATGTTGGCGGAGCAATTGTCGATGAGCAAATGTCGCATATTCCTTTTTATCTACCATGTCTACCGAGTTTATTGTCGCGGAGCAATTGTCGCATATTCATTTTTAACGACTGAACAATAATCATATTTTGGAGCAAATGTTGACGGAGCAATTGTCGCAGGAGCAATTGTCGCATATCTATCGACGGAGCAGTCAGTTGTCGCGGAGCATTTGTCGCTCGATCGGAGCAAATGTTGACGGAGCAATTGTCGCAGGAGCAATTGTCGCATATAAGCATTTCTGTCGACGGAGCCGCTGTCGCTCGATCGGAGCAAATGTCGACGGAGCAATTGTCGCATATATGCATTTCTATCGACGGAGCAGTTGTCGCGGAGCAATTGTCGCTCGATCGGAGCAAATGTCGACGGAGCAATTGTCGCATATATGCATTTTTATCGACGGAGCAGTTGTCGCGGAGCAATTGTCGCTCGATCGGAGCAAATGTCGACGGAGCAATTGTCGCAGGAGCAATTGTCGCAGGAGCAAATGTCGTCGGAGCAATTGTCGCAGGAGCAAATGTCGCCGGAGCAATTATCGCAGGAGCAAATGTCGACGGAGCAATTGTCGCAGGAGCAATTATCGCGGAGCAATTGTATTTTTAGGAGCATTTGTCGCAGGAGCAATTGCCGCCGGAGCAAATGTCGGTTCCCCGGCTGGGCAGTACTCAGGCGCCTACGTTTCTGGGCAGGCGGTCACGTGACCGCTCCCTTTACCCACTTGAAAACGGGCGCCGCTTCCGTAGTAAACCCTTTGTACTGGGTACATTAGGAAGATCACGACTCTCTTTACTCTTTCCCGCCTTGCTTGGATTAGAAGCGTGCGGAGAGAGACAAAGAGAGCCGACCCCTGAGCGAACAACATCTATGGCTAGTGAGCGAGAAGTGCAGCTCGAGCGAGACGAACTGTGGGCTGGGGTACACCCACAGTTTTATCGGTGAGAGGTATTGGACGGGTTAGGCACTCACTCTCACCGTTATACAAGTCTCTTCTTCGAGAGAGGTATTGGCCATGTTTCAGGACTCACTCTCTCGGTATATCCCGCATGAGTTGGTCGTCAGAACAGACGACGAACTCATAACGGGGCGAGCCGTACACAAGGCAGGCCCTAACTTACCTTGGTCGAGGCTCCGGGAAGTTATAATGTTGGTGCGAGATAAAAATCTCGCAGCCAACCCTTCCAAGGCTGGGCGAGTCCCCTTATTAAGTATTTAAATACTGGGGAACGCCAGCCGAAACGGAGACCTCGACATGGCTGAAAATAAAGACAAGCAAACAAATATAGAAACCCATATATGGTAATAAATTTATTATTACAAACAATATAGATCTATAAAAGGGTAACAACCAACTCACATTAGTCGGAGTGGGAATAAACTCCTATTACGGAGACACAACGTTTTGATAAGACCGCTTGTCTAAGCGCGTTGAATCAACCACCTACAGACACGGGGGGGGGGGGGGGGGGGGGCAGCCCGACACAGTGTACTAGTACACCGTCTGTGAATAAAGCCCCGAAAGTGAGGAAAAACGGCAAAGTAATTTCATTAATTTACCGTGAAGGAGGTTGACTCAGGAAAAATCCGATACACCAAAATGAATGTGAAAACATGGTGAACGGGATTTTTATTGCGAAAAGCAACCAAAAATGCTTTTGGAGGTAAAAATTTCGCAATTTAGGTTAAGACTTAGCTTATAGATGTCACTTCTCTGACGGGCGAGAACGGAAGAGGAAGAGTATGGCGGTGGCGCGATTGGATTGGTGGACGGGGAGTACGCGCGCGTAGGCAGGGGCTGCGCGTTTTAGACTTAGTTTTTCTCGAATGACGGCATAGTTTGGGAAACTAGCAAATAGGTAGATACATCGATTTATTGCTGTAAATATAAAAGATTCAGCTATTCCAAAGATCAGACTTGGAGTCAAGTCTTCCAATCTGTTTTTCAACGACAGCAGCTGCAGCAGCTTCACCCGTAGACCGAAAATTCTGTCTCTCGTTCGTTAGCTAAGACGACCTAACGAACGAGAGACAGCATTTTCGGTCTACTTCACCCGTAACTCCAGGGAGCTCCAACGCGTTGGAGCTCCCTGGAGTGCACCCACGGCCCTTCACCGTATTCTGCGAGGGGTTCAAACTTATAATATGATCGAATTTCCCCTTGCCACCGGGGTCTGATAAATCATCTGATAAATCAGAGTTCGTATCTGCATGGCTCAGAAAAGTCCTCCAACTCGGAATCGCGGGCACTTTTCCTCTCTCTATATAAGTTACTCGAATTCAGCCAAAATCTAAGTCAGAACTAACGTACTTCGTAAAGCGAAGTAAACAACAAAAAAAAAAAAGCCGTAAGTAAACAAAACAAAAGCGTTCACCAGTCGCTATGTACGAGGGGAACATACTGCCGTACTTTGTGTAGGACATAGTACATAAAGACGCATAAAACGGCTGTGCACGCGTTTATGACCAAAGCTCAGATGGATGAGAACATTGTTCAAAAGAAAAGCTAAAAAACAAAACAAGAGCTGTATATTTGGGCAAAAGCATTTTCTGATCTTGTAGAAAATATATTGCTAATGATTATTCACTCCTAAGATTATATTTATTAATTTCCTTTTTTCATAAATTGTCCGTTGAACAGAGGGGGTCAAATACCGCATTCTGTGTACAATATTATATGCTGCAGCCTGCAGATCTTGTGCCTCTTACTTTTCATACGTCACTTGGGGGTTAGCCAATCAGCTCACGAGTTTTAAGGAACGGTCCCAAAACCTCTACTTTTCCCGCTTTTTCGCCAAAACGAGACATAATTTGGACAATCGAGTGGCAGCTTCGTGATTAGAAGGCCAAACTACATGGAAAGAGCACCCATTTTCTCTCTAATTTAGTCAACCTTTAAATCAGTGGTCTAAGACATGGATGCTCGATTTTAAATTATCTAAATGCAAGATCATGACGATGTCTCGGAAGCTTCACGATATACCTTACGCATATACTATTGGTGGTCAGGAGCTACAAAATACAATGCCAGAGAATACTTTATATTTGGAATGATCATTGTTCTGAATTACATGTGCAGTGCAATAGACTTGTTGGTATTATACGGAGGAACTTTGTTGACTGTCCAAAATGTGTTTTAACAAATCTTTATGAATCTTTAGTACCCTCACGTTTGGATTATTGTTGGATATATAGAAATTCACAAAAACAACTGGTTGAACGAATTCAAAAACGCTATTTAAGAATGATGTGCAAAGACTGGAGCACTAGCTTTGATACTTTATTACAAAAGTTAAGTATGAATACATTAGAGAATAGACGAAAGTACCTCCGACTGGTGTTTTTACTATAAGCTTGTTAATGATTTAATGATTTAATAGATATAGGACATAAAGACAGGTGCACACCTGCGAACAGATTTGGAAGAAACGATCATAACTTAAAGATGCATGTACCCTTCGCAAGAACAGATTATATGAACTCATTTTATCCTAAAACCATGAATGATTGGAACAAACTTCCAATGTATGTAGTCAATATGAAAACTCTTAACATGTCTAAAAAAGCGTTAAATAACCATCTCAACCCCCAGTTTATTTCACAGATGCTATACCTCAACTACGTAATTTTGTACTCTGTAATACTACAGTGATTTTACTTGCAATCATCATTGTTGTCTATCGTTTACATCTTTTAAATAATATTTTGTGCAATGTTTAAGATATTGAATCTACTTGTTGTTTATATCCGGGAAACAGACTTGTATGGGTTGGTTAAACCTTTTGTTTTCCAGAGACATGTTTTTATAATGTCTGAATAAATTCAAATCAAATCAAGTTAATGTATAATAATTTATTCATTTTATCCAAAAATATTGGGTGTTGGGGGGGGGGGGGAGGGGAATAATAATACAGGCTATCCCCCACCTCAAATTTTGTTGGGGGATATATACCCCCCAAACCCGGGGTGGGGGGGGGGGGGGGGAATCGACACCCATGTCCTGAAAGCATAATATATAAAATATTTGTTATATATTGTCAACGTGCACATGCTGTGCTCTTATGTATCTGCAAGGCCCATATTCTCATAAAATTATGAGCCTGAAGCGCTTTCCAGATGTATTATTATCCCTGTCAATGGATTCAATGTCCGCACCTTCTCCACTCCATTTGAGTATTCCAGCCAGCTAGGCGCCACTATGAATACACTCACAATGCTGAACAAACCACACAAAAAAAATCCTACCAGGTACCCATTCAACACCTGGGTAGAGTGAAGCAATGTAGATAAACTGCTTTGCTTATAAATGCAAGTGCCATGCTGGGATGGAACCCATGACCCTCACATCTCCAGTCGAGTGTTGTAACCACTCAACCAGGACACCTGCATTTCCATGCCCCCCTCCTTTCTACAAAATCCTGGATCCACCCCTGGTGACAAACCTGCATTTCCATGCCCCCCCTTTCTACAAAATCCTGGATCCGCCCCGATGACAAACCAGTTCTGTGCCCCCCTTTTTACAAAATCCTTGACCCGATAATAATAATAATAATACACTGTATTTAAAAAAAAAGGCAACGCACCCTTTCGGCAAAACCCGGGGTGCTTTGGACGAATGGTGGCGTTCCAGTCAACGCGACGCGACCCGACGCTCCCAACGCACCCTTTCGGCCAAACCAGGGGGGGGGGGGGGCTTTGAACGAATGGTTGCGTTCGCGTCAACGCGACGCTACCCACCCTTTTGGACTAAGCCTACATTTTGTTAGATTGTAGGCAAGTGTAGTTGAATTCACTATAATTGGACTGCTTGCTTAATAAACAGAGAACCACTCGGCAAAAACCCATTATCAAAAGTCCAGTACACAAACAAGGTACATGTAGAATGGTAAAAAGAAAAAAAATCTTGTTTTGTAACAGATGCATTATGTACACACAACACCTATATTGACAACAAGAACTTATGGATTAATATCTGCATGACGTTGTATTATCCCAACTCTACAAATGAAATTAACAAATTATTGATTAACCTGAAGACACTGATAGTGATAATATGAATGATTGAAGTGATAAATGCGAGAGGGAGGAGAACTCTTAGTAACATTTAATTTATATTAAATATTCTTTTTCCTCATTAAATTCTGTATTGAATTTGAAACATGTAACCAATCAAATAACATATTAAAATATAAATACACTAAATAACCCAAACAGATATGGAACATTCATGTTAGACATTTCTCACAAATTATACAATACTGTACAAGAAAATGCTTAAAAGAACCATCAGTATTGACAAAATATAGAGTTAATACATATTATGCTATCTAATGTACTCTTTCCTTAAAATGCTGCTCTTTCAAACTACATATTTTTCCTCTGTTTGTACAGCAGTTATCAAGGCTGCTATTGATTAGTAAACATGGCTATTCAATCTATAAGAATACAACAGTATAATGAAACATCCCAAAAGAAAGACAATTCTAATATTACTAAAATTAAGTCTAAAACACATTTCTTTCCTTCATTTAAATACAAGTATATTAATAATCTACCTAGCAATTGTGTACATGCCATTGATCAAGAATAAGAACTCCATATGTATCTCTCATACAAATAATTACCTACACCACCATTACAGCTCTCTGCTTGTCTACATGTACATGTACATGTAGATAATATGTAGATAATAGCATTTTTTCAGTTTTATTTATATTCACTTGATCTCTAATGTCTTTGGATGTAAAGTGAAGATTTTTCAATAAATCATCCCTTGCAGACAAATGAAAACATGAGACATGTAGATACACCATGGTTACTATATATGCATGTACTAGGTATAACATTTTTTACAGTTTTGATCGTTTAAACTTCAAAAGTTATAACTCGTATCAGACCAAGGTTTTCACATCGTAAAGTTGAATGATGTTAAATTTATTTGGTTAAGTTTTGTGACATCTCTATGAATAGTGTTCTTAAAGCAATGCTCTGAATATTTGATTTTTATCTTTTGGAATATCAAGGCTACAAAATCTGTGTGTATCAGTAATTAATTCAGAGGACAATGTGCATTGCAGCTGAAATTCCTGAGCAAATCTTTTAACCTAGAGTCATGCATCATCAATGACACTGGATAGCAAAAATTTAGCAGAAATGACAGGTGCAATGCACAATAGTATTGTTGTTTTGTTTCTTGTAATTACTGATACAGATTTTGTAGCCTTGATATTTAAAAAAGTGAAAAACTATTTAAATATTCAAAGCATTATTTTCAGAATATTATTCAAGAATATTTCCTAAAACGTACCCTAAATAAATGTGACATCCTTCAACTTTATATGAGTTGAACTTTTGAGTTATTAACGATCAAAAGTGTCAATTGAAAATGATTTACTTTAACACCTAGTACTTTACGAACATGTATACCATTTCAACATGATGAAGATTATAATAACAATGGCAATGATATAGAAATGGGTCCCTATTTTACACTATATTCTTAAAAGTTATACTTGTTGAAAACTGTGAATGTCTGTACATGTAAATGGGGCCATGAATGCATTCTAGAATGACTGACTGTACAACAACAAATTAGATTGGGGCGTTTGTATAAAGAAAACCAGCTGAACCTGCAGATCAGTAAAATCTTACCTTATTTTATTTGCTAAATAAGTTGATGTATCTACCTATTATGCTAGTTGACCCAAACTACCACCACGAGAAACTAAAAAGTCACATTCGCGCACACCCCACCCCGCTATGACACCTTCCCATAGTCACCTATGCGAGCGCATGTCCGCCATCTTCCTCTAACGAGCTGCCAGAGACAACGCTTAGGACATGTTGCTGGGCAAGGAGTGGGGACGGTGTGAGGGACATACATAGATACATCAACTTATTTAGCAAATAATAAAATCAGGTAAGATTTCACTGATTTACTACAATAAATTGATGTATCTACCTATTATGCTAGACCAGCACAGATAAAAATCCAGGGTGGCATGTCCAAAGGGAAGGAGGATAACGCGAGGTAACAACAGAAGCTGCCGCCTTCAGTGACAAAGTCGCAAACCGCGCTTCTGCAGAAGGAATGTTCAGGGAACCTGACCGGGTTCCACCCTGACGATTGATGTAGGCAGCAACCGTGGTGTTGTCCGTAAGGATAAGAACTGAGCGCTCTACAATCATAAGTCTGAAATGGCAGAGCGACAAGAAGGCCGCCAGCATCTCCAGCACATTGATATGGGGAAAGGTGCGCAGATGAGACCAGTCCCCCCAAATCACCTCGCCTTCACAATGGCCTAGCATAGAAGCGACGCGTCCGTCGATATGGATACCGACGGAAGAGGGACGCGGAGGTGTTTGCCTCGAGCAAGAAACGTCATGTCTGCCCAGGGGGCGAGTAGACGTCTGATCTCCCTCGGTAATGGAATCCATACTCTGTGGGAGTCTACGCCTGGCGAGAAAAACTTCAAGAGGTGCCTTTGGAAGGGCCTCAACAGAAGTCTGCAGTCCGGCAAAACATTCACTAGGCTCAAGAGGTAGCCTAGAAATTGAAGCCAGCGCTTGACCCGTACCCTGACCCGTACCCTGACCCGTACCAATAGGCGCAGGGACTGGGCGGCTGACGTAATTGTCCAAATTTCTGTTGCGGCTTGGGCGAGCGACCTGATTCCGGATATCTATCTCCGCACCAAAGTATACAGGGGTACGGGTGGGAGACAGCTCCGATTTCTCCCAGTTAATTAGAAGCCCTAGCTCCTGAGTAGTCTGGAGTAAGAGGTACAACTGGTCTCAGAGCACTGACTCTGAATGTGCTACCAGGAGCCAATCGTCCAGGTAGACAAAAAGTCGGAGACCGCGCTTCCTTAGGAAGGTGGATACTACCCGGGTGCAAATGCGGGGAGCTGGTTTCAGCCCGAATGGAAGCGAAACCTGAAGCTTTTGCCCTGGAAGGCAAACCCCAAAAGATCCTGCGAACGGGGATGTATTGGGACATGGAAGTATGCATACTTCAAATTGAGCGAAACCGCCAAGTCTGACTGCTCGATTGTCGGTAGAATGGAAGCTGATGTTGCTGACCTTCATATTGAGGATTATCCTTAGTTTCCCAGAGCGTTTGGCAATCATAAAGATCGGGGAGAGACACAGATGTGTTCTAAGGTGAGAACCTTTTCTATTGGTTGAGCCGGTTGACGTGGGTGGAAAAGTTTCGACAAATCAGCCTCCTGCTTACGGGAGTCAATTTTCGCGCTGAAGAACAGCGGCAAACTGATTTTTGGCAATAAAGGAGGGCTTGGGTATAAGTCGCACACCATGGTTCTCCCAACGGATGTGGCCCGGTGTGATACACAGAGCATGAAGAGTACTCCTCCTCTGTGTAGAAGCAATAGCGACTAAAAACAGCGTCTTGACCGTTAAATGGTGAAGGGACGCTTTACCCAAAGGTTCAAAAGGTGGCTTCGCAAGCACGTCAAGGACCTTGGGTAGACTCCAAGAAGGAGTCAGGCTACGAGTTGATGGACGCTGCAAGAAGAAGGAGCGAGTCAACCTAGCCAAAAGATGGGAGTTGGAGACTCCCGAACCATCAGCAAAACCAATGTGGACGGCGGCAATAGCCGAACGATAGCCACGTATGGTTGAAATCGATCTACCCTTATCGAAAAGGGAGATCAAAATCGGCAATAACACCAATAGGGGCTTCACGTGGCGAGACACCCTGATTCTCGCACCAAGAAAAGAAGGCCCCTAGACGAGAGTTGTAGAGATCTCTAGTGGAGTCTCTACGGCTTCTCATTACAAACTGGGAGGCCCTCTCGGAGAGCCCAGAGTTTCTGGTGTCTTCCCCAATAACGGCCAGGCAGTCAAGTGGAGGACCGCTGGGCGTTGATGAACAGTCCCCGAGAGGGGTTGAATTATCAAATCCTCCCCGAGAGGAAGGATAAACGGCTGGCCGGCCAGGAGACTCAGCAGGTCTGGAAACCAATATCTCGCTGGCCAATGTGGGGCTATCAACAAGAGCCAAGCCCTATCCTCCTTGACCTTCCTCAAGACCTCCCCAATGGAGGGAAAAGGCATCCATCGCCCACGCCTCCTGATCCCGAACCCGCTGGCAATACCTCGGGAGTCGGTGATTGAGGGTGGAGGCGAACAGATCGATCTCCAGAGGACCCCACACCTCTTGGAGAAGAGCAAACACCTCCGGATGAAGAGTCCACTCTGACGGGAGGCATTTGCCCCGAGACAGAAAATCCGCGATCAGATTGTCCTGACCGGGAATGTAGGAGGCTACCGGAATAATGTTCAGAGACTGGCACCACCTCCACAACTGGGCAGCTAAGGTGTTCAGAGAGGAAGACCGAGTGCCGCCTTGGCGATTGATGTAGGCAGCTACTGTGACATTGTCCTAAGAACGAGTACAGTGCGACCAACAAGACCGGGCCTGAAATGATGAAGAGACAGGCTGACCGCCAACATTTCCAAGACGTCGACTAGACTGGCCAGATAGCCCATTGTCTGGCTCTGACCCTGCGGGCCACTCGCAGTGACCGTGTGGTCATGGTGATAGTCCGAATTATGTCCCGACTGGGGCGGGCAAGCTGATTTGGGATTCTCCGCACCTAAGTACACCGGGGTACGTGTGGGAGATAATTCCAATTTTTCCCAGTTTATCAGAAAGCCTAAGTCTTGCGTTAGCCGCAGTAAAAGGCATAACTGATCCAACAGGAGGGACTCTGAGTTTGCAACTAGGAGCCAATCGTCTAGATAGACAAATAATCGGAGGCCGCGATTCCGTAGAAACGCGGCCAGGGCCGACACTAATCGGGTAAAGACTCAAGGGGCCGGCCTCAGCCCGAAGGGCAGGGCACGAAATCGAAACGTTTCGCCCTGGAACGCGAATCCCAGCAAATTTCTCGACAGAGAGTGAATGGGAATGTGAAAGTACGCGTCTTTGAGATCGAGGGAGATCACAAGGTCGTCCCGCTTGATCAAGGGCAGAATAGATGCCAAGGTTGATTCTTTTCATGTCTAGAATCATACGTAAACTTCCCGAGCGCTTGGAAATGACAAAAATTGGGGAGAGACAGAGATGAGGATGATCTCTCACCCTTTCTACAGCACCCTTTCCCAGCAGCGTGGCGATCTCTGAGGAGATGTGCTGCTGGAAAAGGGCGGACATTGGAGGCG
This sequence comes from Heliocidaris erythrogramma, assembly GCA_025617745.1. Classification (NCBI taxonomy): domain Eukaryota; kingdom Metazoa; phylum Echinodermata; class Echinoidea; order Camarodonta; family Echinometridae; genus Heliocidaris; species Heliocidaris erythrogramma. The sequence continues at coordinate 18,116,526 of CM046870.1, read as the reverse complement.
GGCGGATTCTGATGGCGCCGTTTGGAATCGGCTTTATCAGATCTATGTAAAAGCCGTCGCGCACGACGGATAGCACAAAGGCGTCGCCGGAGATTGCCTCCCAAACTGGGAGGAATCTCCGGAGCCGCCCGCCTACACTGTCCCAAGCACTCGGGGTAAGGTATCAAAAGGCCGACTTGGGCCTGACCGGGCCCTTGGCGGCGGTCTTACGCCGCCCCTCTTCCTCTCGCCGAGCCTCTACCACGGTTGTCCAGGGTAGGGGTCTCAACCCGAGGGATAGTCACAATCACTCGACGATTTGAGCGGTTAGCGCCTGTCGAGACCGACATAGACTTCGGAAAGGACCGAGCAGGCTGAGTGGGCAAGAATTGTCTGGCCATCTCTTTTGCCTGTTTGCGACCCTCTATCTCTTTGAGGAAGACCTCGTTAAACTGGCCCCCAAAGAGTTTGGGATGAGAGGAAGGGATACCCCGCAAGAGAGGCAGGATGTCTTTCTCTAGCACTCCCAGTGTGGAGAGCGCCAACTTGCGGCGTTGATGCTTAATGTCAATCGCCGCTGATGAGAGCTGAGACCACTGAAGTCCAGCTAACAAAAGCAGGAGTTCCAACAAATTGGAGTCCCCCTCGGTCACATTCAGTTCAACTGATCTGGCCCGAAGGCATAACAGTGAACCCAGGTACGCCGAAAGCCTTAAACCCGACCTGACTTTGGTTTCAAAGTTCACTAGGGGCTTCTCGGCGGATCTATAGGACTGAGACTTGAAATTGATATTCAAACGTTGTCCCATACCCATAATTTCCTGGAACAAACCCTTGGCTGAACAGAAGCCCTGGGTATCACCCCGATAGAAAGAGAAGGCACTACCAAAGGGACGTCGGGTAGCCCGACCCGCATCGGCAAGTGCCTCCCTATCCCCATACTCCTGTTTGAAGTCCTCTGTAAGAGGAATACCAGGAGACGGGCCATGCTGTCTGAATAACAGCGATGGCTGATCACTGTCCGACTGGACTTGGGGAAAAATTTCTGGCATATACTTCTCTAACAGGGCCTTAGCATCTGCCGCCATAGCCTGACAAGGCTGGGGGTCGTAGCCGGCCGGAGATTCTGAAACAGACGGGGTAGAAACCTGCGAGACAGAATCAAATTCGGGAGAAGTAGTCCGGTGGGGAAAATCCCATGGGGGTGGATATGCCCACGGACCAGTGACAGACTCCTCCCCCGGCGAGGCTCCGAGAGCCGCAGGCACGGGAAGAGTAGGTCGAGATACCGCATTCGGACAAAATTGTCCCAGGTTCTCATGAATATCGGAGACCGGGAACACACCGGGGTCCGACTCGGGAACATCCTCCATCACAGTGACAACTGACTGGGGAGAACCCGTCTCAGTAGCCGGCAGCGTCGGGCGATTAGTATCCAAACCATGCTGCTCAGCAAAGAGTCTCATTAATCTGAGCAACTCTTCTTACCCGACTTGGGTTTATCCTTGGATTTACCCTTCTTGGCTTTAAGCTTCTTAGCGGGGGTGTGAGCCACCGTAATAGAAGGCCGTTTAGAAGCACGGGAAGTGTTAGGCTGCAGTATAGAAGCCTCACTACCCAAATTGTCCGGGCCGGGCTCCCCAGTGGGGAGAAGCAATTCGGCCGCAACTCTAGGGACTGTGCTTCCCCGACCAAAGCCCCGATTCGCATTGACTGCCGGGGGGTGGACGGGCTGCTGCATTGCAGCACTGCTGGAAATAGCACCCGGAGCACTGACGTGCCTGTCTTGCTCGACGCTCCCGGTACAAAAATACCAGAGCGAGCCGACAGACTTACCTCCCCTGACCATCGTGTTTGACTCGCTGGTAGCCGAGCGAAACACAGAGGTCTCCAACACACTCACTGGGCTGACGCCCTTATCAGTGAGAGTAGTGGAAGGGAGGGAAGAAGAATTGGAAGAGCACGTAGGCAACCAAGACCTCGATTGCTCTTCCTCATTATCACCTGTAAGGAGATATAAAAGAGTCAAACAATAAACAATTGTAAAGAAAAGGGCTTACAAAGCGAGAGTGAAACGAAATGGAATTTTCCAGCGCAGTGTGTGGAAAATTCCATTCACGCACTACGAACAAAAGAACACTCAAATACGTGACAGACATAAACCGACACTAAATTGTAAAATCAGCACTGATTTTCTTATTTACTATATAAATCTATATACCTACCTATTATGCCTGTAGTCTTGACTACGGGACCCCTTCGAGAATTTAACACACATGAGTCACAATATTGTGCGCACCCCCCGTAATCCTATTGTCCCCTTCGCCACTCACGCGCGTCAACACGCTACGGCCATCTTCCTCTTCTGCGAGCAATCCCAAGTAGAAACATGTTGCTTGCAAGGTGAGGGGAAGGAGGGAGGGTCATAGGTAGGTATATAGATTTATATAGTAAATAAGAAAATCAGTGCTGATTTTACAAATTTACTGCAATAAATCATATATACCTACCTATTATGCCAGACCAGCGCCAACTCAAAGACCGGGAGGCATGTTTCAAGCAGAAGGGAATAGGATTACAGCGAAGAAAACAAAGACACAGCGGCCTTCAAGGTGGCTGACGCAAACATAGCCTCACCTGCGGGAACATCCCTAAGGTAGCAAGAAATGAAGGAATTGGGCGAATGCCAATAAGCAGCCTTCAAAATATCATCAAGCGCCACACCTTGAAACCGAACCCAAGAAGTGCTGACACTACGGGTGTCATGAGCACAAGGCTTACTGTCGGAAAAAAGAGACCCTGTGCCAGCAGCCCTAAAAGCCTCGACAATCCATCTAGAAATGAAATCAAGAGAAGCAGGAGAAAGAGGCTCTCTAGTGAACAGGAACAACTGATCATCCTTACGATAAGACTTAGTCTTATCAATATACCAATAGAGAGCCCTAACAGGACACCAAACTTTGTCCTCGCGCACTGACGAAAACCCAGAAAGCAGACAAAGAAAAATCTCAACAGGGCCAGAGGCAGCTGTCTGATTCTCTGCAATAAAAGAAGCCTTAGGAATCAATCTAACGCCTTTTCTCTCCCAGCGAACAAAGAGTAAGGCAGAGAGCATGAAGAGTACTGCGCCTCTGCCCAGAGGCAAAAAGCTACCAAAAAGAGCGTCTTAACCGTAAGATGATGAAGCGAGCTTCACCTAACGGTTCGAAAAGAGGTTTCGCCAAGGCCTCCAGGACCTTAGGCAGACCCCAAGACGGCACTAACCTAGAATAAGGAGGTCGCTTCAAAAAGAACGACCGAATCACACCACTTAACAGCGGGGAATTGGAAATCCCCGAACCATCTGAGAAATCCGAATGAATGGCCCCGATCATTCGGAACGGTAGCCTCGGATAGTAGAGATGGATCTCCCTTTGTCAAATAGCGAGATTAGAAAATCCGCAATTGAACCAATAGGAGCCGATAAGGGGTTTGATTTCGCTCTTTACGCCAAAGGAAAAAGACCGAAAGACGGGAATTATAAATCTCCCTAGTAGAAACCCTACGACTGGACAATAAAAATTCTGCGGCTCTATCACAGAGACCCGACTGTCTTGCAGATTCCCCGACAAGGGCCAAGCAGTCAAATGAAGGAACTCTGGATTGTGGTGAAGAATCCCCGAGAGGGGCTGCAACACCAGATCCACTCTTAACGGAAGAAGGAACGGCTGAGCCGCCAGAAGGCTCATTAGCTGCGGAACCAACTCCTCCTGGGCCAAAAGGGAGCTATCACAAGCACCCGAGCTTCCCTGATCTTCCGCAAGACTCGCGGAATCAGCTGGAAGGGAGGAAAGGCAAATCCTCGAAGATTCTCCCAACTGAGAGAGAAAGCATTAAGAGCCCAAGCTCCCCAACCGCGCGCACAGGAGCAATATATCGGAAGTAGGTGTTTAGAACCGACGCAAAAAGATCCAATTCCAGTGGATCCAGGTAACTGCAAATGCGGCGAAAGACCTCTGGATGGAGCATCCATTCCGATGGAAGACACCTGCCCCTAGACAGAAAATCCGCAAAGAGGTTTTCCAGACCGGGGATGAAAGAGGCCACGGGTGTGATTGCCATGCGACAACACCACCTCTACAGCTGTGCTGCTAGGGCATTCAGGATAGCAGAACGAGTGCTTCCCTGCAGATTGACATAAGCCGCCACAGTGACATTGTCCGTGAGGATCAGAACTGAACGACTGAAAAGTCAAACATTAAATATGGGGAAGAGTCCCAAGATGAGACCAATCCCCCGCGACCGCGCTGCCATTGCAATGTCCTCCCCACCCCAACCGAGAAGCGTCCGTCGAAACCGAGATCAACGGAAAGGGGGGGGGGGGTACGGAAGGACTTGCCTCGCGCAAGAACCTTTCTGGCCAGCATGAGCTTGCGAGCTGCCGAGACAATGGTGAGAAACCTGTCTCGACTGGGCAGAGCCAACTGATTCCAAATGTCCAACACAGCCCCCAGAAAAACTGGGCTGCAAGTAGGAACTAACTCTGGCTTTTCCCAAAATATTAGGAAACCCAAGTCTTGAGTAAGATTGACGAGGAAACTAGTCTCGTCCAACAAACAATCGCGCAACTCCGCTAGGAGAAGCCAATCGTCCAGGTAGCAAAAATAGCCGAAGGCCGCGTCGCCTCAGAGAGGCTGCCAGCACGGCTACAACCTGAGTAAGAACCCGAGGGACTGGGCACAGCCCGAAGGGAAGAGTGCGAAAGCGATAAATCTCTGAGAGGAAGAAAAACCCCAGAAGATCGCGCAAAGCGCGATGAATGGGAAAGTGGAAATACGCATCTTCGAAAACTATCAAGACCGCGTAGTCCTTCCTCTTGATCAACGGGAGAATGGAGGCGAGAGTCTCCATCCGAAAATGTACTGAAGTTTTCCCGAGCGCTTGGGAATAACAAAAGTCGGAGAAAGGGAAAAAGACAGCCTGTGAGGTGACCGAGTTCGTATAGCACCTCCGGGGAGCGGGGCGGACAGATCTATGAAGAATCCGTCTCGTCCGTCAAAGAGAACAAAAGCGTCCCCGGAGATGGCCTCCCAAGCGGGCAGAAAGGAAAGAAGACAGCCACCAACCAATACTCTGCGACGGTACATGACCGAGGCAGCTGCAGTGGAAAACTATGACCACTGCAAACCAAACATGACGCTCAAAAGAAGCACCACTTCAATGCGTCCAAAATCCAGCTAGAAATCCTCCGCAAGAAAAATACGCTCGGAGGAATCCCGCTGCCTGAACCCAAGCAAAGTCGAACCCTGCGCGCGGGTTGACTAAAAGTCAGGGAAAGTTTAGAACAAAGCAATCGCTTCTACCCCACAAAGGGAGAGCAACTAAGGCTCTGCCTGCCCCAGCGATTCGGAAACCGAAGCTTGAGAGGCCGCTTCCAAAACTGGATCCGCCTGAAATGATCGTGACAAAGAATCACGAACAAAGGCCGAAACAGTCGGATTCACGCATGAACCGCCATAAGCCTCGTCACCCGACGGAGCCCCGAGGCTGCGAGACTAGGAGGCGCATGTGATCCCATCACAGACAAAGAAGAATAAACCATAAAAGGCTAGTCTTGATGTCCGACCCAAAAAAGGGACAAGAGCAGGGGATGTGAATCCTGGTACAAGGGACCAACCCTGAGTCTGGGCAAAGCCCATCTCACACTGTACATCTCAGCTTGAGAGACCGGAGGGTTAGCTAAACCCGATGGGCAAGAGGCAGGCAAAGCCTTGCCTCTTTTAGCCCCTCCCCTAGGCTTCTGATTGGCCCAAAGAGAGCCTAAGTCGAAACCCGCTTTTCAGAGCGTTTATTCGGTTTCGTTCGGATCCCGGAAGCCCTTCGGGAACACGAACCGAACCCTCCGCTGAGGGACGCTCACCTCCCTTTATGGGAGATGTGCGCTGAGGGTATTGAACCCAAAGACTCGCACCAATTACCCATATCGGCCGAGCAAGGAGATGCAACAGCCATGGCTGATTAGTCTCAAAGTCAGACCCCTGAATAGGGACAGAAGTCAGGGTTGAAGTAGCCGGTACAAAGGACCAACCCTGATTCTGAGCAAAAGCCCGCATCATGCTGAACATGTCAGCTTGAGAGCAGCTTGAGAGGAGCTAGCTGGGTTAGCCCGGCCAGACGGGCAAGAGGCCGGCAAAGCCTTGCCACTTTTTGCCTTCTTCTTGGCTGGCTAAAAGCTCCCAGTGCGTGGGCAGACCGAGATGACTCGGTATGTGCCCGATGACTACTAAAGGCGTGTGAACCCGCTATTGGACCGCTCGAAAGCAGCAATAGGGGAGCACTAGTAGTCACGCACTCAGGTGAAAACACCTGTTGCTCCGAAGAGCGTCCATAATTGTTAGCTCGAGCATTCCCATCAGCTGACACTGTAGACAGCCCAGAAAGTACTCGTTCCCCCATATGGCGTTAGCACGGGGGCTAGGGTTTGAGAACCCAGACCAACATGGACTAAGCCCGTGGGTTGCCCTGCAGTAGTGGGGCGCGTCTCCCCTAACGGATCAGAGCGAGTGAACGCTACCGTACGGGAAACAACCGCCCCCCCCTCTGGTCTCCGCGACCGGGGGATTGGATTCGCTAGATATCCAAACCACTAGAATCTGACGCCACCCACCCCGAAACCACGGGCTTCGGAGTTGACAATCCCGACTCAGTTAACGCCACCCGTCCCGAACCGCAAGCTCCGAGACTGGCAAACTCTGCAAGGAAACACCACTAGGCAACTTACCCTTAGCCCTCCTCCCTCCCCCATGTACCGAAGTACTCGGGAGAGTTCTGGAAGGCAGAGTCGTCTTGCTAGACGACTCTTCGGAAGAAGCAGGTCTCCGTGACCTAGCTGCTTCTTCTTCCGAATTCATACCACTGCAATAAAACAGACAATAAAGTATACTTTTCAAAATAAGAAATACTTCAACTGAATGCAGTAAAATAAAAGTAAAATTTATTTGGGAGATACGCACAAAAGATTTTCACAGGCAAAAAACCGTAAGAACAAACACCGAACCCAAAGGCTCGGTGACAAACGGAACACCCGCAAACACACAGAAATATCTACGTGGGGCTGACCGTGAAAGGGAAAAATAAATGCCAAGAAAAGGATATCAAAAATCCCTTGCAATCGGCAAAAGTGACTACTAAAACACACAGTACTATAATCTAAGCGAATATAGGTACCTAAAAGTGCTTTAAATGTGCGAAAAAGCGCACCTAAAGGATACTATACGACCTGATTTCAGGAGCGCTGTGACTATACGTCCTATCTCGTCGGGGGCGAGCAAGAAAGAGGAAGATGGCCGTAGCGTGTTGACGCGCGTGAGTGGCGAAGGGGACAATAGGATTACGGGGGGTGCGCACAATATTGTGACTCACGTGTGTTAAATTCTCGAAGGGGTCCCGTAGTCAAGACTACAGGCATAATAGGTAGGTATATATGATTTATTGCAGTAAATCAGATATTAAAACAAGTCTAGGACAGAAAAAATTGCCAAAGTCACCAGAAAACGCGCTAAAAGAGTAGCAAACTCTGAATTTTTGCGCAAGATAGTGACTTAGCTGCAACTCGTTAGGCTGCGAGAACGAAAGAGAAGGATTGTGTGCGCGCGTCATGCGTACGTGCACAGAGGAAGGCGTGATCCTAGGGGGTATATGCACTGTCATGACTTTAATTACTTGAATGGCTTGCGTAGTCGGAAGACTAGCAAATAGGTAGGTACATTGATTTATTTAGTAAATATAGATGTCTGTAATATTCGTGTGGGGACAATAATTACTGATGTCTCAGACCATTTTCCAGTCTGTGCCTTATTCAAGAATGTTTGTCTCACCAAGTCTTGTACAAAATCTCCTCAGGTAACAATGAGGAATTTTAGACGATATCAGAAGTCTTCATCCATGAAGACCTTGCATCTCTACCTTGGAATGAGGTATATGAATGTAAAGAAGTTGATAAAGCATACTCAGTTTCTCGCTCTGTTCATTAAAACTTGTAATAAGCATGCACCACTTGTTACAAAATCTTATTCTAAAATACATTCTAAACCATGGATAACAAAGGCAATTCACAAATCGACTGTACTCTAAGGTTCTCACATCAAACTTTGATCCTGATGTGCATTTAAAGTATAAGAAATATAGAAATATGTTAACGACAACTTTGCGTAAGGCAAAACAAATACATTATGGGAACTTATTCCAGAAGCAGAAAGGTAATGCTTGTAAAACTTGGAATACAATAAATGAATTACTAGGTGGACAAGATGGTAACAAAGCATCAGTGGAGAAATTAAACTATGATATAAATGGTGTACAACGTGAATCAAATAACCCTAAAGAAGTTGCTGAAATTTTTAATGATTTCTTTGTTAATGTTGGTCATAATTTAGCTCAACAAATCCAGAACGCCAATATGAAATTTGATCATTATCTATGTGATCCTGTTCAAGAATCGTTTTTCTGGCTTCCAATTACTAAGAATGAAATAGAAAATGTGTTGAAAGGCTCTGATAGAAAAAAGGCGTGTGGGCATGATAATGTCCCGATGAACCTTATTTGTGATGGTGCTGACTATATATCTCAGCCACTTTCATTTGTATTCAACTTATCATTACAATCAGGCCAATTTCCAAATTCAATGAAAATTGAGTCCCGTCCCGTCGAAAAAGTGAGTCCCGTCTTTAAAAAGGGGGCCAAAAATCAACCAGGTAATTATAGACCCGGTTTTACCAGTTTTAAGTAAGATTTTTGAAAAATTGGTTAATAATCGCTTGGTGAGTTTCCTGGAAAGAAACAACATATTGTATAAGCATCAATATGGTTTCAGGGAAAAGTAGAGTACCAAACTATGAGTAATAAACTTCATAAATCAACTGATATATTATCAAGATGAAGGAAAAACAACTGTTGGTATTTTCATTAATTTTGCGAAAGCTTTTGATACTATCAATCACACTATATTATTATCTAAACTACAGAATTATGGTGTTCGTGGACTCGCATTGAAATGGTTTAGAGATTACCTGCATTGTAGGTCTCAATATGTACACCACAATGGTGCAACTTCCTCGCTTTCACCAATTGTTTGTGGGGTTCCTCAAGGATCTGTCTCGGGACCAACTCTGTTTTTAATATATATTAATGACTTACCTAAATCATCTACCTATTTTAATTTCAGACTATTTGCAGATGATTCAAATATTTTCCATGCATTTCCCTCCAATCAAGTAAACATTGATTTATCATACATTACCAAAAATTTGACTTATATGAGTGATTGGGGTGATGCAAATAAAATAATAAATATCAATAAAACAAACTATATGGTGATTAAATCCAAAAGAAAACGGGTAAATACGGAAGGTTTGATCAAAATGAAGGGCCACATTCTGAATGAGGTTGAACTTGGATGCTTTGTTGGGATTCACATTGATAATTATTTAACCTGGAAGAATCATATAAATAGAACATGTACAGTGCTCTGCAAAAAAGTTGGAATTATGTATCGGTTGAGGCACTTTGTTCCACACTATTACTGTAGTATCATTCTTTTGTTCAGCCACACATTTCCTATGGCCTTGAAGTCTGGGGATGTGCGTATAGTTCATTTGTTGACAGAATATTCATTATACAGAAAATGATTGTTAGGGCTATTACCTTTAGTGGATTTAAGACACCGTCTGCACCTTTATTTCTCGATTTGAAAATCTTAGATATTTACAAGTTTCACAGGTTTCAAACAGCTACCTTCAAGTATAAGTTAATACATCAATAAATTCCCCATTCTCTACATGAATATTGCCAGTTTTTCGATCACAGGTATGATACAAGACAAAAAGATAGCAAAAGTCTCATTTTACCAAAAGTAAAGACTGAGCATGGAAAAAGGTCAATTTCATTCTACGATTCTAGAATATGGAATTCATTGCCCTTAGATATTAAAGAGAAACCCTCTGTCAAAACATTTTGTAGGAAGTTAAGAGAAATGATGCTAATGGAATATCTAGAGTGATGTATCACTTTTTCGTTTGTTTTTGTTTGTTTTTTGTTGTTTTGTGTCCCCCCCCTTGGTATTTGTGAATATATAACCTATAGTTTTATAGATACAGGTATTTTGTTTATACTCAATGAACAAACTTTTGTTTTTGCTTTTATTGATGTTGATTGCGTGTGTGTATACTCTTCTTGCCAGTATTTACAGTTTTTATTATTGTAAGACCTTAATTGGTAGAGTATTTAATGTATTCTTGAAAATTACTTAGTGTTTTACGTAGTCTTTAATTATATCACATTTACATAATTTTTGTCAGGGAACCACATATTCATTAGCCATTTCAGCTGGTCTCCAATTACCATTCACATTTGTAAATGCCTTGTAAATATGTTTCATATATTGTTTCAGAAATGTTAATAAATTCATTCATTCAATAGGTAGATACATCAATTCACTGTAGTAAATTATTTTGCCTGAATGGTTCTGTTAGCAATAAGCATACGTCATATCAATGCATCATATCAAGGTTTAAAGGGGTTTTTTTTTTCATTTTTTTCTGTGGGATGCTGAAAGAAAACTACACAGTGTAACATGCTTATAACGTGTATATGTACATTCCACAAATACATTTAAAGGGTACCAATCACCAAAAAATATTTTGCTCTGTATGTTAGAGGTTCCATGTCGCTATACTATACTCAAAATTATGAGCTTCATATGTTAATTCTATAAAAAGTTATTGCTAGTTTAAATACACTTTCAATAAACATTATGACTTGGGAGTAGACTAGTCGTAGCATCCGTACGTGCTTGCACAAAATTAGGGCCTGCGCGGAACCGAATTCGGAGTTTGGTTCTGTGCCAAGGGAGTTTTAGCTTTTCTTTTATTTTCTTCATACTCCTTAACCGTTAAGGTCAGGTAAAGTGTTTAGAGGTTTTATACACTCTAGCTGTACACAAATTATTTTTTCACGTGATTGGTATGCTTCAACAGGGATATTGTGAAGGTTAAGACAAATGAGGGGCATGAACCAAGACATAGCAAGGAAAATATCATTCTGTTAGTGTGACTGCCGACTTAAAAAAAAAAGTGGAATCATTTTCTCTTTGTAAGTTGGCTGGAGAGCCAGTCTAATCCTTCGTACAGTCCATCTCCAGAAGTGGCACAGGTTGCCTGCATGTACCACTGTCGACTCCGAAGATTGCTGGTATGAAGCTTCTCTCCAACCTCATTGGGGCTCATGGCATTGGGCAGATCCTAGCAAAGAGAAGTAACAAAACAGTTTTCCACATTAAAGTAATACAACGAATTGAAACAATGAACCAATAGTTAGCTGGGCATGTTACTGTGCAGCATAGGTAAGACTGCAAAGAAACATACCTGTAAATTCTTCTTACCAGTTGATTATGTAGTTAATGAAAATTATTTGTCATAAAAATTTGATCAAAATATGATCAAACTGAGTAAATCTTGCAGAAAAACCACAAACAGTAATAAATTCTGCATACAAATTGTTTTATGAGACTACACAAACAGCTGGTAACCAGTTTTGGTCATAAGTTTTTAGTTTCGAGAGCAATCCTTTGATGGGACATGGCAACAATCTTCCAGCAAAAACAATGAGAAAGCTCACAATTTTGTTTTTTCTTTTCAACTTTACCAGTTTATTCAACCTTCCTGTGCCATTTGGTTTACATTTTTTTAAAAGAGAGTTTGAATGAAATCAGACCAGCAACAAGATAATTATGATTTTTGCATAAATCTTAGGAGTATGTTCCATCTATTAATACCTTTTCATTAACCATTCCTGTGCCATTTGGTCGACATTTTTTAAAAGAATTAAAGGAAAATTAAATATCAGAAGATTGGCGAAAGTTTGCAATAAATCAGGCAAACAACGTTCGAGTAATTAAAGTCACGACAGTGCATATACCCCCCTAGGGCCCCGCCTTCCTCTGTGCACGTACGCATGACACACGCACACAGTCCTCCTCTTTACGAGCAGCCTCAGACAAACTTTGACATGTTGCTAGGCAAGGAGTGGGGTAGGAGGGTGGGACATAGGTAGGTACATAGATTTATCTAGCAAATAGCTCCCCAATGGAGGGAGAAGGCATCCAGCGCCCACGCCTCCTGATCCCGAACCTGCGAGCAATACCTCGGGAGTCTGTGATTGAGGGTGGAGGCGAACAGATCGATCTCCAGAGGACCCCACACCTCTTGGAGAAGAGCAAACACCTCCGGATGAAGAGTCCACTCTGACGGGAGGCATTTGCCCCGAGACAGAAAATCCGCGATCAGATTGTCCTGACCAGGAATGTAGGAGGCTACTGGAATAATGTTCATATACTGGCACCACCTCCACAACTGGCAGCTAAGGTGTTCAGAGAGGAAGACCGAGTGCCGCCTTGGCGATTGATGTAGGCAGCTAAGTAACTGTGACATTGTCCGTAAGAACGAGTACAGTGCGACAAACAAGACCGGCCATGAAATGATGAAGAGACCGCCATCATTTCCAAAACATTGATATGGGACCGTGTGGTCATGGTGATAGTCCGAATTCTGTCCCGACTGGGGCGGGCAAGCTGATTCAGGATATCTATCTCCGCACGTAAGTACACCGGGGTACGTGTGGGAGATAATTCCGATTTTTCCCAGCTTATCAGAAAGCCTAAGTCTTGCGTTAGCCGCAGTAAAAGGCATAACCAATCCAACAAGAGGGACTCTGAGTTTGCAACTAGGAGCAAATCGTCTAGATAGAGCAATCGGAGGACGCAATTCCGTAGAAACACGGCTAGGGCTGACACTATTCGGGTAAAGACTCGAGGGACCGGCCTCGGCCCGAAGGGCACGGCACGAAGTCGAAACCTTTCGCCCTGGAACACGAATCCCAGCAAATTTCTTGACAGAGAGTGAATGGGAATGTGAAAGTACGCGTCTTTGAGATCGAGTGAGATCGAGGGAGATCGCAAGGTCGTCCCGATTGATCAAGGGCAGAATAGATGCCAAGGTCTCCATGCGAAAATGCACTGGAGGTATAAACCTGTTGATCCTTTTCATGTTTAGAATCATACATAAACTTCCCGAGTGCTTGAGAATGACAAAAATTGGGGAGAGACAGAGATGAGGATGATCTCTCACCCTTTCTATGGTGCCCTTTCTCAGCAGCGTGGCGATCTCTGAGGAGATGTGCTGCTGGAAAAGGGCAGACATTGGAGGCGGGCGGATTCTGATGGCGCCGTTTGGAATCGGCTCTATTAGATCTATGTAAAAGCCGTCGCGTAAGACGGATAGCACAAAGGCGGCTCCGGAGATTCCTCGCAGGCAATCTCCGGCGCCGCCTTGTGCTATCCGTGCTACGCGACGGCTACACTGTCCACAAGCACTCGGGGGTAAGGTATCAAAAGGCCGACTTGGCGGCGGTCTTACGCCGCCCCTCTTCCTCTCTCCGAGCCTCTACCACAATTGCCCGACGGCGCCTCGGTAGGGGGCTCAACCCGAGGGATAGACACAGTCACTCAACGATTTAAGCGGTTAGTGCCTGTCGAGACCGACTTAGACTTAAAGGGCCGAGCAGGCTGAGTGGGCAAGAATTGTCTGGCCATCTCTTTTGCCTGTTTGCGACCCTCTATCTCTTTGAGGAAGACCTCGTTAAACTGGCCCCCAAAGAGATTGGGATGAGAGGAAGAGATACCCCGCAAAAGAGGCGGGATGTCTTTCTCTAGCACTCCCAGTGTGGAGAGCGCCAACTTGCGGCGTTGATGTGTAATGTCAATTGCCGCTGATGAGAGCTGAGACCACTGAAGTCCAGCTAACAAAAGCAGGAGTTCATCCAACAAATCGGAGTCCTCCTCGGTCACATTCAGTTCAACTGATCTGCCCCAAAGGCGTAATAGTGAACCCAAGTACGCTGATAGTCTTAAGCCCGACCTGACTTTGGTTTCAAAGTTCACAAGGTGCTTCTCGGCGGTTCTATAGGACTGGGACTTGAAGTTGACATTCAGATGTTGTCCCATACCAATAATTTCCTGGGATGAACTCTTGGCAGAAAAGAAGCCCTGGGTACCCTCCGGATAGAAAGAGAAGGCACTACCATAGGGACGTCAGGTAGCCCGACCCGCATCGGCGAGTGCCTCCCTATCCCCATACCCCTGTTTGAAGTCCTCTGTAAGAGGAATACCAGGAGATGGGCCATGCTGTCTGAATGACAGCGATGGCTGATCACTGTCCGACTGGACTTGGGGAAAAATTTCTGGCATATACTTCTGTAACAGGGCCTTGGCATCTGCCGCCATAGACTGACAAGGCTGGGGGTCGAAGACGGCCTGAGATTCTGAAACAGACGGGGTAGAAACCTGCGAGACAGAATCAAATTCGGGAGAAGTAGTCCGGTGGGGAAAATCCCATGGGGGTAGATATGCCCACGGACCAGTGACAGACTCCTCCCCCGGCGGAGCTCCGAGAGCAGCAGGCATGGAAGGAGTAGGTCGAGATACCGCCTTCGGACAATATTGTCCAAGGCTCTGATCATGAATATCGGAGACCGGGAGAACACCGGGGTCCGAGCGGGAGCATCCTCCATCACAGTGACAACTGACTGAGGAGAACCCGTCTCAGTAGCAGGCAGCGTCGGGGATTAGTATCCCAACCTTGCTGCTCAGCAAAGAGTCATTAATCTGAGCAACTCAGATTGAAAGACGGGGGGAAAAGAGGGTTCAGCCTTACCCGACTTACCCGACGATTTATCCTTGGATTTACCCTTCTTGGCTTTAAGCTTCTTAGCGGGAGTGTGAGCCACCGTAATAGAAGGCCGTTTAGAAGCACAGGAAGTGTTTGGCTGCAGTATAGAAGCCTCACTACCCAAATTGTCCGGGCCAGGCTCCCCAGTGGGGAGAACCAATTCTAGGGACTGTGCTTCCCCGACCAGAGCCCCGATTCGCATTGACTGCAGGGGGTGGATGGGCTGCTGCATTGCAGCACTGCTGGAAATAGCACCCGGAGCACTGACGTTGGTCAGTGGCAGGCGGGAACCAGCAGTCTTCCGCTACGAGAGCCTGCTCGAGGAGGAGGTCTTCTTAGCGGGATGCGGATTTGCGATACCGGCTGTAATTCCCCCAGACACACCAACGGTGGTCGGATGTCGGGGGAAGCCAGTAGCACTGGGTGAAGTCTCGCTAGGCACCCCAACGGTGGTCGGGGGTCGGCAAGACCCAGTAACAACATTAGCTGACCGCTTAGCGGTCTTACCAGTTAATGCCCCCTCCAGGCTCCCGACGGTGGTCGGGGGTCGAGAGGACCCGGTAATACTAGCTACCGCCCCCGGTCCGAAACCTTATGAACACCTAACTTACCTATAAATCCTGTCTTGCTCGACGCTCCCGGTACAAAAATACCAGAGCGAGCCGACAGACCGACGTCCTTACCTCCCCGACCATCGTGTTAGACTCGCTGGTAGGCGAGCGAAACACAGGTCTCCATCACACTCACTGAGCCGACGCCCTTATAATTGAGAGCAGTGGAAGGGAGGGAAGAAGAATTGGAAGAGCACGGAGGGAACCAAGCCCTTGATTGCTCTTCCTCCAAAGAACTCATTATCACCTTTAAAGGGCGAGTCAATTAGAATTAAATTTCATGATAATATCAAAGTATTGTGTCAATATTGCTAGAAATCGCATATACTTTTTATTAAAAAGATCTGTGTACTTCTCTAAGCTTCGTTGAAATTGCCTAAATCGCACGTTTATCAGCTAGTCTGTCACGCCCCTCGAAAAAGAGGGCCCAGTCACGTGCCTTGTCAGGTGACCTGTGACGTACCATCGGGAACATCTAGCTAGCGGACGACGCTTGTCTGTGTATATCCAGTGCAGGGAATTTTGGATAGGCATGATAGGAGTGCATATCTCAAGCAAATGCCGAGGAGATGTGTTGTTGCTGGGTGCAGCAAAGGCACCAACGATGGTGTCAGTCTGCACACCTTTCCTAAAGATGATGCAACTCGAAAAATTTGGATTTCAAGGATCAAGCTGACGCGAGCTAGCTCAGTGGGATGGCCCTTCCGCTCACAGTACTGTTTGCAGTGACCACTTCAGGGAGGAGGACTTCGATAGTCAGGCCCTCAGGCCAGGGGCTGTATGACCAGCTAGGATTTGCGCCCAAGAATAAAATGCTGCGGCCGACAGCTATCCCTGTCATCAGACTGGGAACTGAGGGCTGTGGAACTGGAAGCCAAACACAGGGAGCTAAAAAAAAACAAGAGTCGGTCTGCAGTTCTGAAGCTGGAGTCACTGGAGAAAAAGAGGGTAGGTCTACCGTACCGTACCGTAGAGCCCGGGGGGGGGGGGGGGGGGGGGGGGGGCACTCAACCTGTTTTTGGATGTGGGTGTGCCGCTGCCAATCTCAAAACAGGGGGCTAAGGAGCTAAATGGTTAATTGAGGAAGCTCATTTTTGAGGGTCTAAGGAGCGAACGGGCTCATGGGCAGAGCTAATTTTAGCTGCTCGCGATCTCACTACTCTGGTACACATACGGTGCATGAGCTGAGTCAGCGGTCGCAGCACTGTTTTTAACGCTGTACATGCCGCGCCACTGCACTGGCTCGATGTCGCATGCAGATTGATCTCGCTGAGCCGCCGCTAGCACTAGTAATACCGCGTTCAGTTAGGGGGCACTAGGCCGCCCAGCTCCCCGCTGCGCTGGCCTGGGAGGCTAGGGAGCGACCGTTCCCGGACAATGGGCTGTGCGCATTGTTTTCTCATATTCTAGGCAGCGAGTCGGAAGCCAATCGAGGTGCGGTTAGTGAAAATCTGAAAATTGCATACCATGGGAGCGACCCGAGAAGGTTGAAAATGGGGGACGTCACAGCGGCACATACATGTGTGACATATATATGTGAGTGCCCCCCCCCCCCCCCCCCCCCCCCCCCGGGAGGCAGCTAGCTTGCAGCACACGATTTTGCTGTAATTGTTGTAATATATTTAGACTTTCATCCAGTCTTTCAGTGTACTTGGTTGTTATCATTAGCACGCACACAAAGATTCGCAAGGTACGGTCAGCAGTAAAGCGACTGTCCACACGTCTACTTGTCTGTAAAATATTACGTTTTTCCAAAACATAAACCTAATCCAAAAGAGGAATTATCATGGGTAAAGTGTTTGAAAAAATGCCAGACTTGTCATTTGACCTCTACTAAAATGTCTAAACAACCTATTCAAATCCTTTTGGGGGACTTAAAGATTGTCGAAATTGTATAAATAGTGATATGAAAATGGATAAATTATCATTCATTTACATTGCCAACATATTAGTCAAACTTAGTGGCTTCGCGGGGGACTTCCCGATGCTACGTCAAATCGCTCTAGCCAATCAGCTGTCAATTTTTTTGGGCGTTCCCAAATTAGTGAGTTTTTTGACCAATTTCTTGTTACTGGGCAATTTTTTTTTCTGTAAAAATGTCAGAATTGTGTCATTGGACCTATGTACTACATTTTTAGCCACAATGTTGATTCTAATTGACTCGCCCTTTAAGGAGTCAAACAATAAACAAGTGTAAAGAAAAGGGCGTAAAAAGCGAGAGTGAAACGGAATGGAATTTTCCAGCGTAGTGTGTGGAAAATTCCACTCATGCACTACGAACAAAAGAACACTATATGCACACAACAGCCACACCCACGAAACACCAACGAAACATAACAGGGCTGAATGCCCGGCAATACGCCATAGCGATTGCCCGGGGCTACTAGATACGAAAGAGGTGAAAAGTGAGATATGAATTTAAGCTCAAATATCACCAAAATAAATACGCGACAGACATAAACCGACCCTAAACAGATATTAAAACAAGTCTAGGACAGAAATATTGGCAAAAGTCACCAGAAAACGTGCTAAAAGAGCAGCAAACTCTGAATTTTTGGGCAAGATAGTGACTTAGCTGCAACTCTTTAGGCTGCGAGAAAGACAAAGGATTGTGTGCGCGCGTCATGCGTACATGCACAGAGGAAGGCGGGATCCTGGGGGGGGGGGGTATATGCACTGTCGTGACTTTAATTACTCGAATGGCTTGCGTAGTCGGAAGACTAGCAAAATAGGTAGGTACATTGATTTATTGTAGTAAATCTATCTTTCTACACATTCACTCAACCAGGAATTTAACCTTGATTATATATGAAAATTATAATGAACATAAATCATATTTCTGTTTGTTCTATTGTTTACATTTAACGAAACAGAATCAACACATAGGCATGTTACAATACGGCGCGCATCGCACGCTCACCCGGTGTCGGGGCGAGCGTTATCAATGGACTGAGCGTCAGAGGGGCTTCCCCAGAAAAAAGGGTTTTTGATTGGTTAGAATCGTGTTTTCCAGTTTACGTCATCATAATTTACCTTATTTGGAAGTGGCTTTCGAGCCCTGTGCAAGAAAAAAAATAACCGAAATTATTTGTTTCTCCGTAATACGCACCTATTATCGAACCCCAAATTTGGAGCCCATTTACTTCACATTGCAAGTTATCTACCCAAATAAAAGGTATATCTACCCTTGAATCATAATCTCACCTTCATTAGTACGAGTTTTCTAAAAAATCTGATCATGAGAATTAGGAATTTTATGCTCCGAAATGTTGGACGTCAGTTCGAAAACATCGCACTTTCAGCAGCATGCAGTCACACCGCGTGTTGCACAGCGAGTCTCACTAACTTCACTGGCCGCTCGCTACGGCGTAACATGCGGTGCATGACCGTGTGCGAGATTCAGTCACTGAGCTGAGCTGAGCTGAGTCAGGCGGTAAAAAAAAACTGATGCGTCTCTCGTGATCATATCCAAATTTGTAGTAGTCAATGTAAATTTTTCATATCGGGAACTATATTTGTGCTTATAAATTATCAAAATATTGATAAATAATTTGTTATTCTACTGTTTTTGAGGCTGTATCATCATGAACTCCGGTATTGATGTGTGATATGAAGACTATGTTATTATTCTTTTCGTGATCGCATTTCCGGGAAGATGAGCGTAGTCTCGGGTATTTCAGACTCTTTACTGTCATTTCTTTGCATCCAAATTTGCTTCTTGTTTCTGGAATCTGTTGTTTGTAATCATCTGTAACTACGATTTCAAACTTTACAATGAAATTAAGAGGCATGTGATAAAAGTCTACTTATTTTTATTTTATTTGGCTGTTTTTCCCCCATTTCAACTTCATATTTGGTTAATGAGGTTCCACTGTACATGACTGTATATTAACATGGACTGATTATTATGTTATTAAATGGAATAATTATGTTATCAATTAGCTTTTGATACAGAAACATCTGAAATTAGAAATAATTACTAAGTAATTTTTCATACATCAGGAATTCCCGATGTCAAATAGCAGTATCTCGGAAGCTCGTGAACTCAACCATAATTAGGTAATTAATTAATTACCAATTAATTAACTTGTTACAATTGGGTTAATTATGTTGTTAAATGGCTGTTGATACAGTAACATCTTATATTAGAAATAATGTATGTAATTTTTTATACATCAGGAATTCCCGATGTTAAATAGCGGTATCTCGTGAACTCAACCATAATTAATTACTAATTAATTAATTAACTGGTTACTTACTTTGTAAATGATTGCGAAGTTAATATATAATTAATCTGCCAGAATGATATCTTTGCAATGAATGAGGTTCTTGTATCCCTTTTTTTGCCCTGAAAGTTGCTTCAGTTCCCTTAATTCCAGTGAAAGTTATGAGGGCATTATTATGTATTAATTAATTAATTTTTTCTGATGTTCTCTGTATTAGTGCACTTGATAAAATGGGTTGTTTTTTACTCAGCATATACCTTTCCATAATTCCTGAAAGTTCAATGTAAAAATCTTATCTTTTGAGGAAGTTATGTTCTTTTTCGTTCCAAAAAGGTGTACTTTGATCACAGTTACGATCACAGCTTTTGTCTTTTAAAACAAAGGATAACATAAGAATTAAATCAGCCATTTTTGCCGGTTGAAAATTGGCATAACTTTTTTATTATTAGGACTCTGTGGATGGGTGAGGCATCAAATGAAAGGTCTTGTTGAGCTTTAAATGATGACACCAACAATATACACTTATATTGACTTTCATTTTTTTTGTAACATACCTACAACACATTTCTTTTTTACAATCTCATGAAAACAAAATTGTAGATCCAGTTAAAATCACAAATTTGTGAAATCAGCACTGATTTTCTTATTTACTAGATAAATTTATATACCTACCTATTATGCTAGTCACTTGACCAAGCAAACCCGTTAGTCACAATATTGTGCGCACCCCACGTAATCCTATTGTTTCGCCACTCACCCACAGACGTTCCTGCGACTCCGCTAAGAGGAGCCAGTCGTCCAGTTAGCAAAACAGCCGAAGGCCGCGGCGCCTGAGCGAGGCTGCCAAAACAGCTACTACCTGCGTGAACACCCGAGGGGCGGGACGCAGCCCGAAGGGAAGAGCGTGAAAGCGAAAAGTCTCTGAAAGGAAGGAAAACCCCAGAAGGTCGCGCAAAACGCGATGAATGGGGATATGGAAATACGCATCTTTGAGATATATCGAGATTGCGTAATCCTTCCTCTTGATCAACGGGAGAATTGAGGCAAGAGTTTGGGCAGACATGGGAGGTGAACGAGATCTTATAGCCCCTCCAGGGAGCGAGGCTGATAGATCTATGAAGAAGCCATCTCGCACTACGGAGAGCAAGAAGGCGTCCCGGTGATGGCCTCCCAAGCCGGGAGAAAAGAACGAAGTGACGCAATGTCAGTCTCCTTAACCCCGAGGGCAGAGAGAGCCAAAACCCTGCGACGGTACGTAACCGAAGCCGTTGCACTGGAAAATTGTGACCACTGTAGACAGGAAAGAGTATGCAGCAGATCATCAATAACCAGCTTATCACCAACAGTGACATTCAACTCCTCCGCCCTGGACCTGATGTCGGAGAGAAAACCTTGAAATGCGGCCAAGTGCATACCAGCTCTGACTTGGCCTCCGACATTGCTCCAACGCTTATCCTCAGCCTTTAAGGAAGAGGAAGTAAGCGGATTGGTCGCACGCAGACGTCGACCCACCGCCAAAATTTCCGGAGAGAGAGACTTAGCTTTGAACAAGATGAATGCGACTGCGTCTCCTATATGCCTCCGCCTAAATTCAGTTGATGGTTCAAACTCTTCTAGAAATATTTGATAACGAGGCTAAACGAGGCTCTTTCTATGGGTATGCATACTGGTACCAAGTTTGAAGTTCTCACCTCAGATAGTTCTTCAGAAATTGTATCGGTGCTAAAAACCAAGAATTTCATGGAATTTTATGTAAATTGACCTCTGTGACCTCTGACCTTTGACCTACTTACCGCCAAAATCTAATCAGTTCATCTTTCTATGGGTATGCATACTGGTACCAAGTTTGAAGTTCTCACCTCAGATAGTTCTTGAGATATCGCGGTAACGGTGCTAAAAACCAGTAATTCCATGTAATTTCATGTAAATTGACCTCTGTGACCTCTGAACTTTGACCTACCTACCCCAAAATCTAATCAGTTCCTCTTTCTAAGGGGATACATACTGGTACCAAGTTTGAAGTTCTCACCTCAAACAGTTCTTGAGATATCGCGGTAACGGTGCTAAAAACCAGTAATTCCATGTAATTTCATGTAAATTGACCTCTGTGACCTCTGAACTTTGACCTACATGTACCTACGCCAAAATCTAATCAGTTCCTCTTTCTATGGGGATACATACTGGTACCAAGTCTGAAGTTCTCACCTCAAACAGTTCTTGAGATATCGCGGTAACGGTGCTAAAAACCAAGAATTTCATGTAATTTCATGTAAATTGACCTCTGTGACCTCTGACCTTTGACCTACTTACCCCAAAATCTAATCAGTTCATCTTCGTATGGGGATACATACTAGTACCAAGTTTGAGGTTCCTACCTCAAATGATTCTTCAGATATCGCGGTAACGAGAAGTGGGACGGACGCACGCACGGACGGACGCACAACCCGAAAACATAATGCCTCCGGCACCCACCTTCGGTGGGCGGAGGCATAAAAAGCTATCTTGATCTTGGGAATTAAAGGCAAAGGCCTTACCCTTAATCAAAGCAGAGGGCTTAACAAGAAGCGCTGATTCAATGCGGTCCTACTCCGCCATGAAATCCTCCGTGAGAGAAATACCCTCAGAGGAATCCTGCTGTCTGAACCAACGCGAAGTCGAACCCTGCGCGCGGGCTGACTGAAATTCAGCGAGATATTTGGTCAACAAGGCAACCCCCACAAAGGGAGAGCAATTGAGGCTCTGCCTGCCCCAACAATGTCGATTAAGAAACCGAAAATTGAGAAGCCGCTTCCAAATCTGGCTCCGCTTGAACAATAGCCGAATCAGGCGGCCACTATAGGTCTCCTCACCCGCACATAAACTAAAATGTATCAACTAAAAGTTCCTTTGGTATCTATATAATGTCTTAAATCTTATTCACTGATCATGAAAACTATTACTCTGTACAATCTATATAAATCTTAGAAGTATGCTGCATCGATTATACTTTCTCATTAACCATTCCTGTGCATTTGGTCCTTTTTTTTTTTAAGGAGATTGGTGAAAGTTTGAACAAAGTCTGACAAGCAACAAGACAATTATGAATTTTATAATGTTGTAATCATGAAACATATGGGAATTTCAAATTGCTAAAATCGGTAATGTCACTGTGATGTAATGGCGGACAACTCTCCCATTTGCTCCAACACACAGAATGACTCAAATGTGATTTATTCAAAGTGTGTTACTCAGGAGGATCTTTTTTCTTTTATGTGGACCGAGAGGAAAATACTTGACATGTACAATACCTTTTGAGTACCGTCCCTTTGGAAATGGCGCTAAGGAGAAAACCGCAAATCAGCGATATTTTAGTGTACGACAAACAGAAGAGTTGACCCCCAATACGGTATGTCACAATCGACTCATCAAATTGCCAATTTGAGATTCCCATAAAGATGTAGTGATCTCATTTTTCAAGCATCCATAATTCCTTATTCCTTGTCCACGTTCTTTCAAACTTTCACCATCCCGTTTTTATTTTTCTGCTTTCACACACACCATCTTATTACCAAGGTTTGATTGCCCTTGAACATGAGAATCAGGCGTGATTCTCTTACAGTATGTACGAGATAAACTACCAACCTGTCTTATTTATAATATGCTATTCCAGCGCTAGCGCTGCTCCTAACCGAGCCAGAATAAAACAGAAACTAACGTGCACTTACCGCAAGAGGGCTCACCTCCACACGCCTTGCCAGGGCGAACCGGAAACCGTCCGCCCAACATGCCACACAGCAACCGCTAGTGCAGGACCAGCACAGCACAGCACAGAGCGGGGAAGGAGGGAGGGAGCCAAGACAGGTAGGTAGTTTATCTCGTAGATAAGAGAAGCACGCCTGATTCTCATGATCTACATCAATAAACTACCTACCTGTCTTATTTATAATATGCTAGACCAGCCCAGAGACAAGGGGAGGCGTCCGGCACACCACCTTCACCCGAATGCGGTAAGCGAACCACTACCATAGGGAACCTGTCGCCACAGCAAGAGCCGCTTGCGAAAAAGCAGACTCCGATGCAGGGACAACTTTCAGGTAAAAGGAAAAGAAAGAGGAAGGCGAACTCCAGAAGGTTTCCTTCTGAAAATCCTCTACGACACCCTGGAACAGGGCCCAAGAGGTACTAACACTCCTGGTATCGTGAGCACGGGGAGACACCCCGGCACAAGGGCTTCCGGACCCACCAACCAGTGGGAGACGGAGTCCCTGAAAAAAGGTCCATACGGAGCCTTGATCGAGATAAACAGTTGGTCAGATGTGCTTTGTTTTACTAAGATACCATTAAAGAGCCCTGACCGGGCACCAGACCTTGTCCTCCGCCACACCGGAAAGATCGGACAAGGGTTAACCACAACTTCAACCGACCCCGAAGAAGGCGATTGATTCTTGGCAATGTAGGAAGCCTTGGGGACCAAGCGTACACCGCTGCGTTCCCAACGGATATGCCCTGAGGCAATGGACAATGCCTGCAGCGCACTCCGCCTTTGACCAGAAGCACTGGTCAAAAGAAACGCTGTCTCGACAGGTACCTCAGCGACGCCGTAGCCATGGGCTCAAAGGGGGGCCAGGCTAGGCTAAGCACCTTCAGTACCAAAGGAAGACTCCAGGCGGCAACAAACTCCGACATGGGGGTCTCTACAGAAAAAGGAACGCAAGAGCCTAGACAAATCAGGAGCATTAGAAACCGTCCTGGAACCCCTTGTGGACCACCGCCGACAGGCAGCCCCTGATGGTGGAAAGTGAAAGGCCCCGGTCGAAAAGGTGCATAAAGAAGTCTGCTACCGCACTCAAAGGGGCAGAACAGGGATCAACTGGAACCCGAGTGCTGAAAAAGGTCAAAATGCGGGCGGAAAAAACTCTAACAGGAGGAACTGCAGGGGCCTCATGTGGGGGTGGCAGCCCAGGAACCGGAGCCAACGGAGCCAAGTCCTGACAGGAGCTGGCCACTTCCTCCGTAGGGAGTTGACAGCGGCCACAATCCTGTCCAACCTCTTGGGACTTGGATGGGCCAATTGGGCTGGCAGGTCTATTGCAGCCCCGAGGAAGAGGAGAAACTTGGTGGGAGACAGCTCTGACTTCTCCCAGTCAAGCCTCCAAACGAGGTTCATGACCCACGCAGGAGAGCTGGGACTCAGCTACTATGAGCCAGACCTCCAGATAACCCTGAACGCGGCCCAGTCTGCAGGCCGAAGACGGGGCAGGATGGGAGAGTCTCCATCCTGAGAGACAGAAACCATTTGGAGGTCCGTCCTTTTCAAGTTCAGGATCATCCGGAACTTTCCCCGAGCGTCCCTTGTTAAGAGTGGGCAAGGAGACCTTAGCACACCGCCTGACAATGGGTTGGCCAGGTGAAATAAAAAACCTGACCGAACCACTGCCGGGACGAAGGCATCGGTGATAACTGCCCAGGCTCAGTGAAAAGGCGAAAGGCGGCAACCCACCTGCCCTACGTTCCCGTTTAGCGCTTGGGGCAAGGAGTCAGGAGCACCCCTTGCCTCTACGACAAAATACGTCTGGCCGCCCTGGCCGCCCTGGCCGGAAAAGGAGCCTCGCTGAGGCCCGCCCTGGAAGTGCAGCCGGTAGGAATGCATGCTCGGGAAGACTGCGAGGCATAGGACGGGGCATGCTGGGCCGCAATCACCGTCCTGGAGAGCGGGGCAAAACCCCTCACTGGAACGGAGTCACAGGCGGGGTGCCCGAAGGAGGGGAACTTACCCCCTTTACGAGCCTCGTCGGCCTGCTTCCTGTTGGCAGCCTCCTTATCCAGAAGGTCTGTCAAAAAACCCCTCTCGCCAGGACCCACTGACCGGCCAGGCGGGCCGCCGAAGCAAGGGGGGGCAGCCGGCTGCTCCCCGACAGTAGAGCGGCCCGACTGAAGCGGTGCCTGACTACTACTACAAATAACAACAGAAGTAACAACTGAGCCCGAAAAGCACAGAGAAGGCACCCCTAGGGGAGGGGCCGGCAGAGGGGGTGAAAACCCCCACTCGCCAGGTCCAAAGTGGCAACAGAGCCCGGGTGGCAGCAGCAGAGTGGCCCGCTCCAAGCGCAGCCCGACTCCGCTCAGATGGGATGGGGCATAGAGCAAACTCCCGAAACTAAGAGTACTCGCACCTGCCACAGCAGAAAACGTGGGAGTTAAACGGGGAGAAAAGGGGAGAAGCAGGGGCCGGGCGCCACGGGCGCCAGATGACCTCCGCCTCCCTTTCGGAGGAGCTGTCCCCCAACACAAAAATCTCCAGAGCCTGACCTGGGTCCAACAGCTCCGATGCCGTGGGGAGATTCGCCGCTTTGTCCGGGGCGGAGGCAGCCGAAGCCACCCGCCCTTCGTCCGCCGGCCTTTGCCGGGGGGACCAGACTGGGCGCTCTAATGGGAGGGGTGTGGGAACGCCGCCACTCCTCCACATTCCTCGCACACCCCGCAAGGCGCCGCGCTAGTGCAGCCGCGGTGCCATGGGCAAAGCGGGTGACGGACCCACTGGGCTGTAAATCGATCGCAAGTACATCTCTTAGCAGCACTGGCCATGGCGACAGTCTGTCAGAAAGAAACACAGACATAAAAGATAAAAATGATAATTCATAAGATTCCCAAAATGTCTTGAGAATCCACAGGATTAATAGGATAAATAGCGCTTATAATCCCAACAGAGATAAGCGCTAGAAGGAGGAAGACACAGAAATAGTTTCAAATGTCACGAAGAAGGTGACCAAATTCCTGCGAGTGAAAAATACGAGGCAAGCAAACACTCCACAACCAAGGAGGAGTGAGCACGGGGAAGCCACGGGTAGAGTCACGTGAGGAAAGGGGACGCTCAAAACGTGCCAAAAGCTAAAAAGAAAAGGCCTCAAAATTCACCCAAGCGGGAAAAAGGTCACCCAAAAAGCGTACCAAAATAACGAGAAAGGTACGGAGAAGAAAATAAAAGGAACGAACTGACCTATCTTGTGAAATATCCACGATCAAAATGGATGAAATCCTGATGCAAAAATAACACAAAGAGCTCGGAAAGAGCGCGAGCAAAAGGAGGACGGGTTTCCGGGTCGCCCTGGCAATGCATGTGGAGGTGAGTCCTCTTGCGGTAAGTGCACGTTAGTTTCTGTTTTATTCTGGCTCGGTTAGGAGCAGCGCTAGCGCTGGAATAGCATATTATAAGTAAGACAGGTAGGTAGTTTATTGATGTAGATATGGTCATTCCAGCTCACGGACATGACATTTAGTATTTTGGTTATTCAATACAGTTTTAAGCAAAATGAAGAGTCCTAAGACATATTTCAGTAATGATATGGCACGAAAAAGAGACATGATAACGAAGCTTTTCGACCTGCACTCATCAGGTTATCACGCAGGTATATAACAAATTACTTGAAATCAACTGGCTGCACAGAAGGGGTTCGTGCGATTGAATGTAGGCGGCTTCCAGAAAGCGTAAATGAGCTGCGCTTCTGGCCCGGGACATAATTGAGAGTTGATCGTCGGCATAGCTTTGTGCGCAAGCTGGATTGTTCAGCAAGTGGAGACTAATCCAAATCTGACACCAGATTTGGACCTGCCAAATGCCCTGTGTATCTCAAACTACCCTGGAGGGGTAAGGTATCTGACAAATACGCCAGTCAGATCAAACACGCAGTGTCACGTTGCTATTACGCGGTTTCGACACGCATTGTGTTTTCTACACACAGCAACCGTCAACTAGCAAGGATGTACTACCCACCCCCCACTTGAGTAATGTTATTTACCAATTTCAGCGCCGGTGCGATGCCAGGTACGTGGGCCGTACTTCTCAGTGGTTGGCTGATCGCATTAAACAACACGTCCCCACAACTATTCGGAACCGTACAAACAATCAGCACACGCAGCCCGTTCCACGACCATGAATATGCATGTCTTCTGTGATGTTTTTCTATTTCTGGTGAATATTTAGTCTGATTTGTCATGCTGTTTTTAGCTGAACTAGCAGTCCATTGGGTTTGCTACATGCTGTACATTGTGTTAAGTGAGATGCACATGAATTACATAAACTTCAATAAGAATTTGCCATTTGGTGATCATAAGAAGTAGTTGATCAAAACGATTGTAATATATTGTATCAATGCATGTAATTACAACCAAACAATATCACTTGCCAGCGTATAAGTGAATGTGTGTGATGTACATTTAATAACATATCTTTTGTACCTATCTGTGTTGAACTTCCTAACTGTAATCATTGTATTTAGGAATTTATGGTATTATAAACTGCAATATGTCAATGTTGCAATATTCAATGAAAATACCCTTGCCAGCATATTCCTGTGTGAATGTCCATAATATAATGTAATATGAAAACTATAAATGTTTAAAATAAATCTGCCAGTGAACGTTGCCATTTTCAGTTGAATGTTGGGTAGCCTTTGATAATGTGATCATACCAAATAGTGAAGTTGTTTTCCTTCCAAGATTTACTTTTTTTGTGATCTGTTTACACTGTTTGTTTTAGAATTTGCTTATACATAGATCCACAAACCTGCCTACATGTATACTGTTGAAAGTATAGTTTTACACTTCTTAGCTGATTTTTGTATTATATTTATTACAGTTTGATATACATGTATTCTAGATCCACAAACTTGCCTTGAAACATGCACATTTAGTGTTGAAATAATAGTTTTGCAATATGAAGTTGATTTCTTCTTCTACTTGTATAGATTTATCAGAAGTTATATAATTTTTAAGAAACGTATGTATTATGTATACAGGGACATTTCTGGTACTTTTTTATATGCCATTTGCTATTCCATATGGTATGCCTATATACTGTTGAAAGTATAGTTTTATACTACTGAGCTGATTTTTGTATATATTTATTACAGTTTTATGTATTCTAGATATGCAAACTTGCCTTGAAACATGTCTATTTAGTGTTGACAATATAGTTTCAATGTTCAGTTGATTTTTACTCTCACTTGGGTAGTTTTATTACAAATTATACAATACAGCTTTAACACCTTTTCTACTTTTCTTTTTCCTTGTGATTTGCCATTTGCAATGGCACTGCTTGTAACATGTAAGGAAGTAAATGAAGACAGCATGAAAAAGTACTCTTCATTGTGTGTACGTGTCAGAAGTTTTGAAGTATTGTAATCTACATTCCTTTTATTAGGTGATCTGTCGTAGTCGACAGATCACCTCTTATATTCGTCAGAATTTTCTTTCTTTATTTATTTATTTATTTATTTATTTTTATTTTCTGGCCCTTTCTTGTTGCAACGAAATCTCAAAAACTTTTCAGTCAATTTTCATGACATTTCCGTCAGTCATCAGGTCATATAAGGTCAAGCTCCAAAATCTTTTTCAAGGTCATCATGTCATCGTGACGTCATCCAGGCGCCATTTTGTGAAATCACATTATCAATCATATCTTCATAACGAGTCATCAAAAATGAACCATATTTGACACACATGAACTTCAGGTCAAGGGTCAACATAAAATGTCATCAAAATCCGCGCACGCATCATGACGCGCACGTACGCGCGCGTCAAAATTAAGAAATGCTCAAAATCACTTTTTAATCAAATTAGAGTACGGTTCAGGACATTTTAAGCATTTTAAAATTTTCCGTCCGTGCGCGTCCGTGTGCGCGTTATGCGCGCGCGCAGCGCGTACATAACGTAAAAACGCCGTTTTTTCGCATGGTTTGTCTTCCTGACACTATTCTTGACAATTTCTAACTATTTACAGTCTTTCTCGACCTACCATAATGCCACACGCGTGCGTGAAACTTTCAAATTCGTGCGCGCGTCAATGGGCATTCTAATGTAAAAAGTGGTAAAAACATGCCTATCTAAAATCCGCCATAGCTCGTCAGAATGCACGGAAACCTCCCAATTTCTTTACATATTCTGAAAGCCTGAGAGTTGTAGATTTGAATTCATGCAGAATTTTTGCCGATCTCACGTTCTGACGTCATCCTATTTGCATATGAACTCAAAAAAATGATTTTGAAAAAATTACGTCATCATTTTTGTATTCATTTGATAATATTTCAGTAATAAGTGGTTGATTTTCTTCCAAATTTTGATATGTTATAGCTGAGACAATTCTCTACAAGATTAGTCACCACGGTTCTTCATTTTGATGACGTCATCACAGTGAAATTTTCAATTAAAAACGACATGTCAGAATTTCCCCTATTTGCGTGTTATGTCTATGGAAGATGATTTTTTTTCGAATCATGAATGTACATGACATCGTTCTCTGAGCAGTATCTCAGTTATTTTTGGTCTATTTCCTTCCAGATTTTAATATGTTGTAGCCTGATACATACTCTTTCTATGAGGGTTCGGTTTTTTCAATCTAATGTCGGGATCATTGTCAATTTTAAACTATAAAATGTGATTTGAGAATCCCGTTTTTCGTTTACGTGTTATCTCTATGGGAAATATTTTGGTATATTGGTCAAAGCACTTGACTCCCATTCCGGTGACCCAGGTTCGATCCCCGGTGGGTCCATAAATTTTTTTTTTTTTTGCTTCTTTTTGCCTGTCATTTTACCATCCTCTTCGACTATTATAACATAAACAATCACAAACCATGCAATAAACTGCCTTATTTTCCGTGTTATATCTATTAGAAAGTAGTGTGCAGTAGTTTGTGTACAACCCTACGGAAATTGTGATTCCCTGTCGTGTATTCGAGCTATGGGGTTTATCTCCCAAGCATCCTGCAATATCAAATAGTCCTATTTGACATCACAATATCTCAGAATTGGCTTAGTCAATTATCTTCAAATTTTTGTCAGTCATCAGTCCTAATAAGGTCAAGTTCCCGCATCTTTTTCAAGGTCATCAGATTATTGTGACGTCATCCAGGCGTCATTTTGTAAAGATCAACTTATGATCGTATCTTCTTCACGAAATATCATCTCTCTTTCATATTTGGCATGGCTAAGGTCAATGTCACTTCAGTCATGGTCATCACCATTATCATTATCATCATCATTATTATCATCAACATCAATATCATCATCACTGAGATGATATTCATGATGATGATGATTATCATCAGCATCATTATCATCACCATCAATCATCATCATTATCACCATCATAATCATCATTATCATCGTCATTATATTATCATCATTATCATCATTATCATCAACATCATCATCGTCATGATGATATTCGGGATGATGATGATGATTATCAACATCATTATCATCATCACTGTCATGATATCCACGAATCATCCAAAATTCATGTTCACACACTCTATGCCCCATTGAATCAAAGGGGGCGCTATTTCACTAAAATAGGTAGTAGAGCCTACGAATTGAAAATGCTAGGAAAAGGCTGAAATCATAAAAATTGTGAATAGATTCATTATAATTACCGATATCAACGTCATGTTTCACATTATCATTTTGTCATTCGTCTTCGTCAAAAATATCAAGATCAAAAGACAGATCACCTAATTCGTCTTCAGTGACGAATTCAATGTCTAGTTTCATTTTATTTTTGTACAGTGGAGCATCATTAATGAACTTCTTGGAACCAAGGATATTCCCTCTTCATATCGAAACCTTGTTATACCAGGGCTAAAAAACAATAGAATTGTAAAATCAGCACTGATTTTCTTATTTACTATATAAATCTATATACCTACCTATTATGCCAGTAGTCTTGACTACGGGACCCCTTCGAGAATTTAACACAAATGAGTCACAATATTGTGCGCACCCCCTGTAATCCTATTGTCCCCTTCGCCACTCACGCGCGACAACACGCCACGGCCATCTTCCTCTTTTGCGAGCAACCCCAAGTAGAAACATGTTGTTTGCAAGGTGAGGGGAAGGAGGGAGGGTCATAGGTAGGTATATAGATTTATATAGTAAATAAGAAAATCAGTGCTGAATTTACAAATTTACTGCAATAAATCATATATACCTACCTATTATGCCAGACCAGCGCCAACTCAAAGACTGGGAGGCATGTTTCAAGCAGAAGGGAATAGGATTACACCGAAGATTACAAAGAAGACACAGCGGCCTTCAAGGTGGCTGACGCAAACATAGCCTCACCTGCGGGAACATCCCTAAGGTAGCAAGAAATGAAGGAATTGGACGAACGCCAATAAGCAGCCTTCAAAATATCATCAAGCGCCACACCTTGAAACAGAGCCCAAGAAATGCTGACACTACGAGTGTCATGAGCATGAGGCTTACTGTCAGAAAAAAAGAGCCTCTGTGCCAGCGCCCTAAAAGCCTCGACAATCCATCTAGAAATGGAATCAAGAGAAGCAGGAGAAAAAGGCTCTCTAGTGATCAGGAACAACTGATCATCCTTACGATAAGACTTAACAGGACACCAAACTTTGTCCTCGCGCACTGACGAAAACCCAGAAAGCGGACAAAGAAAAATCTCAACAGGGCCAGAGGAAGCCGTTTGATTCTTGGCAATGAAAGAAGCCTTAGGAATCAATCTAACACCTCCAGCGAACATAACCGGGAGTAAGACAGAGGGCATGAAGAGTACTGCGCCTCTGCCCAGAGGCAATGGCTACCAAAAAGAGCGTCTTAACCGTAAGATGGTGAAGCAAAGCTTCACCTAACGGCTCAAAAGGAGGCTTCGCCAGGGCTTCTAAGACCTTAGGCAGGCTCCAAGACGGTACTAACTTAGAACGCGGAGGACGTTTCAGAAAGAACGACCGAATCAAACCACTCAACAGAGGGGAATTAGAAATCCGAGTGATTGGCCCCGATCGCTGATCGGTAACCTCTGATAGTTCTCCCTTTGTCAAATAGCGAGATTAGAAAATCCGCAATTGAACTAATAGGAGCCTTAGACGGGGTTTGATTTCGCTCTTTACACCAAAGGAAAAATACCGAAAGACGGGAATTATAAATTTCCCTAGTAGAAACTCTACGACTGGACATTAAAAAATTCTGCGGCTCTATCACAGAGACCCGACTGTCTTGCAGATTCCCCGACAGGGGCCAAGCAGTCAAATGAAGGGACTCTGGATTGTGGTGAGGAATCCCCGAGAGGGGCTGCAACACCAGATCTGCTCTTAACAGAAGAAGGAACGGTTGAGCCGCCAGAAGGCTCATTAG
Source organism: Heliocidaris erythrogramma (assembly GCA_025617745.1). Classification (NCBI taxonomy): domain Eukaryota; kingdom Metazoa; phylum Echinodermata; class Echinoidea; order Camarodonta; family Echinometridae; genus Heliocidaris; species Heliocidaris erythrogramma. Next base: position 18,083,821 of record CM046870.1, on the reverse strand, counting down.
CTCCGGAAACCAACTCCTCCTGGGCCAAAAGGGAGCTATCACAAGCACCCGAGCCCGATCTTCCCTGATCTTCCACAAGACTCGCGGAATCAGCTGGAAGGGAGGAAAGGCAAATCCTCGAAGATTCTCCCAACTGAGAGAGAAAGCATCGAGAGCCCAAGCTCCCCACACGCATGGGAGCAATATATCGGAAGTAGGTGGTTTAGAACCGACGCAAAAAGGTCCACTTCCAGTGGACCCAGGCAACTGCGAATGCGGCAAAAGACCTCTGGATGGAGCATCCATTCCGATGGAGGACACCTGCCCCGAGACAGAAAATCCGCAATGAGGTTTTCCTGACCGGGGATGAAAGAGGCCACGGGTGTGATCGCCATCCGACAACACCACCTCCACAGCTGTGCTGCTAGGGCATTCAGGATAGCACGAGTGCCTCCCTGCCAATTGATATAAGCCGCCACAGTGACATTGTCCGTGAGGATCAGGACTGAACGACTGAAAAGTCGACTTCTGAAATGAAGCAGGGTTAAAAGAACCGCCATAAACTCCAGGACATTGATATGGGGAAGAGTCCTAAGATGAGACCAATCCCCCGCGACCGTGCTGCCATTGCAATGTCCTCCCCACCCCAACCGAGAGGCGTCCGTCGAAACCGAGATCGACGGAAGGGGGGTACGGAAGGACTTGCCTCGCGCAAGAAACTCCTCGTTCGTCCAACGAGAGAGAAGAGACTTGATTCCTATTGGTACTGGAACCCAGACCAACAAAGAATCCTTGCCCGGCTAGCATCCTGTCTCGACTGGGCCGAGCCAACTGATTCCAAATGTCCAACACAGCCCCCAGAAAAACTGGGCTGCGAGTAGGAACTAAATGACTTTTCCCAATTTATTAGGAAACCCAAGTCTACAGTAAGATTGACGAGCAAACGAGTCTCGTCCAACAAACGATCGCGAGACTCCGCTAGGAGAAGCCAATCGTCCAGGTAGCAAAATAGCCTCAGTGAGACTGCCAGCACGGCTACGACCTGAGTAAAAACCCGAGGGGCTGGGCGCAGCCCGAAGGGAAGAGCGCGAAAGCGAAAAGTCTCTGAGGGGAAGGAAAACCCTAGAAGATCGCGCGAAGCGCGATGAATGGGAATATGGAAATAAGCATCTTTGAGATCTATCGAGATTGCGTAGTCCTTCCTCTTGATCAACGGGAGAATGGAGGCGAGAGTCTCCATCCGAAAATGTACCGAAGGAATGACTTTGTTTATTCTTTTCAAATTCAGTATCAAACGAAGTTTTCCCTAGCGCTTGGGAAGGACAAAGATTGGAGAAAGGGAAAGAGACGGCCGGTCTCTTACCCTTTCTATAGCCCTCTTTTGCAACAAAGACTCGATCTCTTTTGAAGCATGAGATCGAGCCAGGGCAGACAAGGGAGGTGACCGAGTTCTTATAGCCCCTCCGTGGAGCGAAGCGGATAGATCTATGAAGAATCCGTCTCGCACGACGGAGAGCACAAAAGCGTCCCCGGAAAAGGCCTCCCAAGCGGGGAGAAAGAAACAAAGTCGGCCACCTACCATGTCGGAAAGAACAAGCGCTCAGGGAAGACCATCAAAGCCTAGGCTTGGCCTTATGCGAAGCCTTCGCCTTGCCACGAGAACCTCTCGAAGAGCCTCTGCCACGTCCACCTCTCCCGCGAGAAGGAGCTGGCTGAGACTCAGTAGGCGGGACCCCCAAAACACGGCTGTGTTGACCCGAAGCAGGACCAGCAGGCCTCCGACGGACAGGGGCCCGCGTCGGCTTAGAGTGAGTGTGAAACTGCGTAGTCATGTCAGAGACCTGCTTACGCGCATCAATCTCTCTCTGAAAAACCGTAGCAAATTGACCACCAAAAAGCGAGGGACCCCGAGACGGAACATCGCGGAGAAGCTGCGCGGTGTCAGACTCCTTAACCCCAAGGCCGAAAGAGCCAAGACTCTGCGACGGTACGTAACCGAAGCGGCCGCAGAAGAAAGCTGTGACCATTGCAAACTAAAGAGTATGCAACAGGTCATCAATAACCAGCTTGTCACCATCAGTGACATTCAACTCCTCCGCCCTAGACCTGAGGTCGGAGAGAAAACCTGAAAAAGCAGCCAAACGCATACCCGCTCTGACCTGGTTTGCAACACCGCTCCGACGCTTATCCTCCGACTTAAAGGCGACGGAGGTCAGCGGATTGACCGCCGGTGAACGGCGACTCACCGCTAAAATCTCTGGAGAAAGAGATTTAGCTTTGAAAAAGCTGTCTTGATCTTGGGAACCGAAGGCAAAAGCCTTATCCTTAACCGTAACAGGGCACTTAACCAAAAGCGCAGCCTCGATGCGGTCATACTCCAGCATAAAATCCTCCTCGAGAGAAATACCCTCGTAGGAATCTTGCTGCCTGAACCAACGCGAAGTCGAACCCTGCGCGCGGGTTGACTGAAATTCAGAGAGATATTTAGACAACAAAGCAATCGCTTCCACCCTGCACGGCCCAAGTGATTCAGAAACCGAAGCTCGAGAGGCCGCCTCTAACTCTGGTTCCACCCAAGTGGAATGGAACAAAGGACCGCCAACAAAGGACGCAGCAGGCGGACCCTCCCATGGATCAACATAAGTCTCCTTGCCTGGAGGAGCCCCGAGGGCCGCGGGAAAAGGAGGCGCATGCGAACCCGACTCAGACAAAGAAGACTCAATCACAAAAGGCTGAATAGTCTCAAAGTCAGACCCCGGAATAGGGGCAGAAGCAAGGGTTGAAGTACCCGGTACAAGGGACCAACCCTAATTCTGAGCGAAAGCCCGCATCATGCTGAACATTTCAGCTTGAGAGGAACTAGCCGGGTTAGCCAGGCCAGACGGGCAAGAGGCAAAACATTGCCCCTTTTTGCCTTATTCTTGGCCTTCTTCTTGGCTGGCTCGACAAGAGTCGTAGCCGAAACCCTTTTCTTAGAGCGCGTATTCGGATTCGTTCGGATCCCCGAAGCCGCTTCGGAAAAACGAACCGAACCCTCCGTGGAGGGACGCTCACCTCCCTCAAAGGTAGTAGTGCGCCGAGGGTATGAACCCAAAGTCTCGCACAAATTACCCATATTGGCTGAGCAAAAAGATGCGATAGCCATGGGCTGGGTGCTGAAATCACCCAGTGCGGGGGCGGACCGAGATGACTCGGTATGTGCCCGTTGACTACTAAAGGCGTGTGAACCTGCTATTGAACTGCTAGGGAGCGGCAATAAGAGAGCACTAGTAGTCACGCACTCAGGTGAAAACACATGTTGCTCCGAAGAGCGTCCATAATTGTTAGCTCGAGCATTCCCATCAGCTGGCAATGTAGACAGCCCGGGAAGTACTCGTTCCCCCATATGGCATCGGCCGGGGGCTAGGGTTTAAGAACCCGGACCAACATGGACTAAACCCGTGGGCTGCCCTGCAGTAGTGGGACGCGTCACCCCCAACGGATTTATGCGAGTGAACGCTACCGTGCGGGAAACAGCCGCCCCCCCCCCCCTTCTGGTCTTGACGACAAGGGGATTGGATTCGAGATATCCAAACCACCTGAACCTGACGGCAGTAGTGGGACGAGTCTCCCCTAACGGATTTAAGCGAGTGAACGCTACCGTGCGGGAAACGGCCGCCCCCCTCTGGTCTTAACGACCGGGGGGGTTGGATTTGAGATATCCAAACCACTAGAGCCTGACGCCCGCCACCCCGAAGCCGCAAGCTCCGAGACTGGCAAACTCTGCAGGGAAACACCACTAGGCAACTTACCTGCAGCCCTACTCCCTTCCCCATGTACCAAAGTACTCGGGAGAGTTCTGGAGGGCCGAGTCGTCTTGCTAGACGACTCTTCGGAAGAAGCAGGTCTCCGCGACCTAGCTGCTTCTTCTTCCGAATGTATAACACTGCAATAAAACAGACAATAAAGTAAAGCAAAATATGAAATACTTTAACTGAGTGCAGATAAAAATATCAAAAAATTGGGAGATACGCACAACAAATTTTCCCTGTCCCAGGAACAGTTAACGCCACCCATTCTAATTTTGTAGTGAAAATTTACAGAAAATTCCGCTGCCCACATATTGTATTTTCCGTCTTATAGTTCTAATTCATTTGGTCAGTAGATTCTCTGTAATTTATGCGCCGAAACAATTTTCTATTCGATAAAACATTTTGCGTTGTATACTTCATTCATTTCATGTTTTATTTGGGTTGAATATTATCCATTAGTTACGCGTCAAATCAATTTCCGATTCGATAAATGTATTTTGCGTCTTATAGTTCTAATTTATTTGTTGTTTCATTTGGTCAGTAGATTCTCTGTAATTTATGCGGCGAACCAAATTTCTAGATTTGGGATCATAATTCCGAAAATGAATGTGGGGTTCATAATTCCGGGAATGAAAAAAAATGTTTATATTTCTGAAGGTTCTTAAATTATTCCTAAAAGTCACATAGTCATAGGGCTCTATTATATTTTCGTAATTACGAATCCTACATGTAGCCTACATCGTTTCCGAAATATACGTAAAGAACCTTCTGAATAACGAATCTTCACAAAAATATGTCACATATTTGGAATTGTGAACCCCCTCGTTATGGAAAATTTGTATTTCGGAATTACAAGCCTGATGAGTTATAAAACAAATTTTCTGAAATACTATTACACCTACTATAAAATTCATGCCGTCATTTCAAGCTGCGACCATGCACATGTTGGTTAAGAAACATTGGAGATAAAAGTAAGAGAAAACTTCTCATCATTTCAATTTTACTATGTAACTAACTAATACTATGATAAAAACGGGCGACATCTCTGTTGTTTTAGATCATCACCAGACGCGCAGCCAGGGGGTGCGGTGGGGGTGGTCGCCAACGCCAACTTAAAAAAAAAAAAAAAAAACAGAGCGAAAAAGCGGGGGAAGTGAGAGAAAAAAAGCCTAATTAAGCCCCTAGAGCCGTTATCTTTCTCTCAAAATTTGCTAAAACATCAACGTTTTCGCGGGGGGGGGGGGTTGAAACCCCTGTTACACACAGTACAGTATTGCCCCGGAGTACTTTTTCTGCTAAAACGTCGAAGTCGAAGGCTGTGGTGGGGGAGAAACTCCCCTCCCTGCACCCACCCATGCATGTTACATGCAGTGCATGCAGCATTGTGTCTAAACACAAGTCAGTTGAAAATCAGTCCGGGCGTCGAACCGTATATATGTCGAATTTGGTATTAAACGTCAAAGCTTTTGCGCTTCTCACGGGAGGGGTGGCTGGTGGGACCCCCGCCACCCCCGTAACATACAGTGCAGTATTGCCCCATAATTTCCGTCTAAATAAGTTAAAAGCAGTCATGACGTCGAACTATAACTTTTCGCCAGAAAAACTGTTTGCTAGGAGCTGTTTTTCTCTCAAATTTGCCAAGTCGTCACAGATTTCACAGAGGGGGAAAAATTTCCCCTCCCTGCACCACCCCTTTCATACATGTATACAGTGCAGTATTGCACCCCGCCCCTAATGTTTTTCACTTGATCTTAGACTCTATTCTAGGTTCTTATGAGATGTTAAATTCAGGATCAATAATCATTAAACTGTATAAAGCAGCGTCAAAGTCCCCACCCCTCACAAAAAATAAAGAAAAAAAAAGAGAAAAAAAAACCTTCATAGTGAAAGGCGCTAGAAATTACAAATTATTACTATGTACGACCTCCTCCGTGCCTCAAAAAGACAGGAGGTTCTTAGAAAGCGGGACGTCCATTGATGGATTATTGATCATTATTTACAACAAAAACAATCTTTTCTTTTCAGTATCGACACTCCCCTCCTTGTGTCAAACCCTTTCCTTCCAATTTATGACAGGAAGTTCTTAGAAATCGGAACCCATTGATAGATTAATGACCATGCTATGAAAAGGTGACAGACGTATATTGTGTAAAGGGGAGCTGGAGTTCTGGGAAAGGGTTAAAAATAATAATTTCTGAACTTTCTTACTCTTACTACGTTCGTTTGGAAGATTATCATATTAGATATGTCCCCTGAAAAGGATTGCTCTTCAAATGCCCTCACAGAAAGTAAATGTAAGCTTTCAAAACAGAATTATGAAGAGCGTTCGAAATTATGATATAGGTGTGTGATTTTGGAGAGAATTGTTTTTTAAAGCTCCAGTTAAATAGATCGGAGAGAAACGATGGCTTGCGAGCTGGGACGCAGTTTATCTTTATCCCGCAGTTTAGCATGATGATGATAAGAGTCCAATTCTCTTCTCTTAGCAGAGAGAAAGTGAACTCAGCCGAGATTATCATACAAGTGCATGATTTAGGAGAGAGAGAAAAATCGATAATCGTGTGTTAGAAGTAATAAGACATTACATTTTATTCGTGCGCTGTAGATGTGGAAGGAAAAAGGCACGCTGACGAAAATAGGTCACATACCATTCACACGACCAGAATGATTGACATGTTTACAATAGCATGCAAAATGTCGGTTTCACCACCAAAGGGCGGTGGCTCTGCGGAGCGAAAAGAACGCAAGTACAAGTAATTTATGCATTTTGTTTCTCGTCACCTCTGAATGTGATAATGTACATTATGAGACGGATGAACATGCATACAAAATCTTGATTTTCAAAACCACTTTCGAGAGGGGGGGGGGGGGGAGTTTGATTTGGAAATGTTTATATGGCAAGTTTTGTTCAAGCACGAAACAAAACAAAAAAATACAAATAATAGTCCTATCAGATACAAAGTCATGTACATCATTACAGCTCTTTGTTTCTTTGGTTACTCCAAATGTCGCTTAGCCAGGATTTAATTTCATGACGGGGGGGTTGTCGGTACCGGGAGAGGCTCTGACGCTTTTAATGGCTCGTAGCACTTTTTTTTAGGACAGCCATGCAGACCGCAGATCGTATGCAAATGAGCAAAAAGGGCTGGTTTTATGGGGTAACCTCGCTAGTCATAAGGACCGCTAGTCATAACGTGTAATTTCCTATACCTGTAGGGTCGCTATTCATAAAGCGAAAAGGGGGTCACTATTCATAAACTCATAAGGAGCATTATTCATAAGGATTGCTATTCATAATATGAGAAGAGGGTTGCTATTCATAATCGAAGAAAAGGGTCATTACTCATAAGGGCCGCTATTCATAATAAGTCATAAGGGTCGCTATACATAATACAGATACAGGGTCGCTATTCATAATACCAAATCGGGTCGTTAATCATAAGGGTCGCTACTAATAATCAAAGAGGGTCATTATTCATAAAAGTCAATATTCATAAGGGTCGCTATTCATAATCAGAGAAGAGGGTCGCTATTCTTAATCACAGAAGAGGGTCGCTATTCATAATCATAGAAGAGGGTAGCTATTCATAATTGAAGAAGAGGGTCGCTATTCATAATCAAAGAAGAGGTTCGCTATTCATAATCGGAGAAGAGGGTCGCTATTCATAATCAAAGAAGAGGGTCACTATTCATAATCAGAGAAGAGGGTCGCTATTCATAATCACAGAAGAGGCTCGCTATTCATAATCACAGAAGAGGGTAGCTATTCATAATCGAAGAAGAGGATCGCTATTCATAATCAAAGAAGAGGGTCGCTATTCATAATCACAGAAGAGGGTCACTATTCATAATCAGAGAAGAGGGTCGCTATTCATAATCAGAGAAGAGGGTCGCTATTCATAATCGAAGAAGAGGGTCGCTATTCATAATCACATAAGAGGGTCGCTATTCATAATTTTTATGCCTGAAATTGGGAAATCAGATTGTAACACATTTTTTATCCTTGTTGCATTGACAATAAATGAATCATTGAATCATCCAGATCCTCCCGTTATTCATAAAAGTCAATATTCATAAGGGTCGCTATTCATAATCAAAGAAGAGGGTCGCTATTCATAATCACAGAAGAGGGTCGCTATTCATAATCGAAGAAGAGGGTCGCTATTCATAATCACATAACAGGATCGCTATTCATAATCTGAGAAGAGGGTCGCTATTCATAATCGAAGAGGGTCGCTATTCATAATCAAAAAAGAGGGTCGCTATTCATAATCGGAGAAGAGGGTCGCTATTCATAATCGAAGAAGAGGGTCACTATTCATAATCAGAGAAGAGGGTCGCTATTCATAATCACAGAAGAGGGTCGCTATTCATAATCACAGAAGAGGGTAGCTATTCATAATCGAAGAAGAGGGTCGCTATTCATAATCAAAGAGGGTCGCTATTCATAATCAGAGAAGAGGGTCGCTATTCATAATCAGAGAAGAGGGTCGCTATTCATAATCGAAGCAGAGGGTCGCTATTCATAATCACATAAGAGGGTCGCTATTCATAATTTTTATGCCTGAAATTGGGAAATCAGATTGTAACACATTTTTTATCCTTGTTGCATTGACAATAAATGAATCATTGAATCATCCAGATCCTCCCGTTATTCATAAAAGTCAATATTCATAAGGGTCGCTATTCATAATCAAAGAAGAGGGTCGCTATTCATAATCACAGAAGAGGGTCGCTATTCATAATCACAGAAGAGGGTCGCTATTCATAATCGAAGAAGAGGGTCGCTATTCATAATCACATAACAGGGTCGCTATTCATAATCTGAGAAGAGGGTCGCTATTCATAATCGAAGAGGGTCGCTATTCATAATCAAAGAAGAGGGTCGCTATTCATAATCGGAGAAGAGGGTCGCTATTCATAATCGAAGAAGAGGGTCACTATTCATAATCAGAGAAGAGGGTCGCTATTCATAATCACAGAAGAGGGTCGCTATTCATAATCACAGAAGAGGGTAGCTATTCATAATCGAAGAAGAGGGTCGCTATTCATAATCAAAGAAGAGGGTCGCTATTCATAATCACAGAAGAGGGTCACTATTCATAATTAGAGAAGAGGGTCGCTATTCATAATCAGAGAAGAGGGTCGCTATTCATAATCGAAGAAGAGGGTCGCTATTCATAATCACATAAGAGGGTCGGCTATTCATAATCGGAGAAGATCGAGGGTCGCTATTCATAATCGAAGAAGAGGGTCGCTATTCATAATCAAAGAAGAGGGTCGCTATTCATAATCACAGAAGAGGGTCGCTATTCATAATCGAAGAAGAGGGTCGCTATTCATAATCACATAACAGGGTCGCTATTCATAATCTGAGAAGAGGGTCGCTATTCATAAACGAAGAAGAGGGACGCTATTCATAATCGAAGAAGAGGGTCGCTATTCATAATCAAAGAAGAGGGTCGCTATTCATAATCAGAGAAGAGGGTCACTATTCATAATCAGAGAAGAGGGTCACTATTCATAATCAGAGAAGAGGGTTGCTATTCATAATCAAAGAAGAGGGTCGCTATTCATAATCAGAGAAGAGGGTCGCTATTCATAATCAGAGAAGAGGGTCGCTATTCATAATTTTTATGCTTGAAATTGGGAAATCAGATTGTAACACATTTTTTATCCTTGTTGCATTGACAATAAATGAATCATTGAATCATCCAGATCCTCCCGTTTCTCAACTCCTGTGGAGACCTAATACTTAGCCTTTATCTCAAGTTCCAACAATCGTCCATTTGGGGGGAGATGAGGGGAAAGTTGGTCGGGGAGGGGGTGGGGGGTGGGATTCTCGTAGGGGGTTGTTGTTCGTTTTTATTTTGGGGTGGGATAGTAATATTTTCATAATACGTGATTTTAGTAACGTACAATTAATTGGCATCTACCGTTTTCACAGTGTGCCCCTGTTTATGGGCATGGATGGGAATGAAGTATGCCCTCCCACGGTTGGGACTCTCAAATTTCCTCGAGTCAAAAATCACCTTTCAGAGCATTTGAGTGCATGTGCTTTCATGGTAATTACTAACTTGCTTAATTTCATTATATTCTTTGAAAGCTTTATTTCGGTCTTCCTTATCATAATCTTAACAAAAATCATGACAAAAATAATTTTTTTTTGTATTCAATAGTTTTTATTTCTCAAGACCTTCAACTTTTCAACAAAATGAAATCCATATAAAACTGCAATTTTTCAACAAAATGAAATACATATAAAACTTCAATTTTCAACAAAATGAAATACATATAAAACTTCAATATTTCAAGAAAATGAAATACATATAAAACTTCAATTTTCAACAAAATGAAATACATATAAAACTTCAATTTTTCAACAAATTGAAATACATATAAAACTTCAATATTTCATTAAAACATTTACAAATACAATGCCACCTCATATTATATATGTATATTTTAACAAACATGTCCTCTCAAACATAATTATACTTTTCAAGTATCAATCTATCCATACAGAAAAATTAATTTTAAAAAAGACAAATCTTTCCAAAATACACTAAACAGAATATACAAATTGAAGTGAAAAGTTTAACATAAAGGTTCAACCTTTTATACTTTGCTCCATATCCAGCTCTCCATCTAGCTCTCCATCTTGCTCTCCCCCAAATTTTCCAAATTTTCTTAAATGAAGGGATATTTATTTCTTCCTACTGCCAACTTTCTTTCCTCGCTTTCTTCTTCTTTCTTTGACCATGTTGATCGATCGTGATCCTATGAATAATAATCATCATGGTCATCCTCCTCCTCCTCCTGATCATATTATTTGATGTCATTTATTGAAGGTGAATTATAGCGGAGGGATGATACAAGCCAATCCTACAGGCCCCCCCCCCCCCCCCCTCCTGCATTATTTGGGGAATATATCACACATCCTCATCCATGCTTCCATAGGCATTTAAAATATAAATTCTACTAACTAGAACCATCATTTATGAACTCTCCCCTTGAAAAAGGAGTGCAGGGTATACAATCATGTATAATATCGTATCTGGACAACTACCCCCCCCCTTAGGTCAACTACCCCAGGACATCTCTTCCTATGTTCGTTCATATTTTCAGCCTTTTATCTTTTCTTCTGTCCTAAACTTAATATTGCTTTATCTTTTTGCATTTGTTTTCCCTAACTGTTCTTATGTTATTCTTTGTTTTAAGTATCATTTTATGTTTATCTTTCCTTTATTTTTCGCTTCATCTTTACTGCTATCCTTCCCTTCGCCTCTCTTTAATTTTTTTTTTCTCTTCTCTTTCTGTCCTTTATGTTATTCTTTGTTTTGATCTTTCTTTATCTTTTCTTGTTGTCTTCTCTTATGCTCTTTTTTGTTTTGATCTTTCTTTGTTCTTCTCTTTCTGTATTTTGATCATTCTTGGATCTTCTCTTTCTGTCTTCCATAAATTGTTCTTTGTTCCCTTTTTTTATCTTCTCTTGCTGTCTTTTATAAATGTTATCCTTTGTTTTATCCTTCCAGCATTTTGTCTTTTTTCTCCTTATGTTTTCCTTTATTTTTTTCCTTCTTTATCTCTTTCATCTTTTGTTGTACCCTACCCCGTGCATTTATTCATTGTTCTCCTTTCATCTGCTCTTTTGATCTTTCCTCTATCTCTTATTCTTAACCCACATCCTTCAGTTACAAGGCCACTATTCGACCACTGAGCTATCTCGCCTATCTCTGAGAATTATAGACATGGTGGCAACACCTACTACAGCACCCCCCCCCTCCGATTATGAATAGCGACCCTCAGGAAGAAGAGAGCGACAGAGAGAGGGGAGGGAGAAGAAGCAAAAACCGAGACAGAAGCAGTGAGAAAGAGAAAGAAGATTGGGAGAGTGGGGGAGGGAAGGGAGAAAAGTGATAGATGGGGGGGGGGGGGGGGGTTGTCGAGATGAGTATATAGGCACGTTGAAGAAATCAGAACACAATACCACGCACTCAACCAGAATGATTGACAAATGTGCGCAAAATTTTCTCTCTCGGTCGCTGGTCAGTTTTTTCCCCTATCTCTCTTTCTCGCTGCTTCTTACTATACTCGTAATCTGTTCTGTCTTGGTCTTTTCTCCCTGGTCCTCCCTGAATCCCGTCTTCGTTTTTAAAAATCTCATCCACTTTCCTCCTATCTCACTACTCTCACTCTCTGCTCACCCTTCTCTTTTTACCCCCTCTCCCTTTCTGTTCTAGAAATTTGAGTTCCATTCTGCAACTTCATATTGATTTTTAAAAGGTCCCTTTGCTTCCTGTGACTACATGCAAGCTCTATTATCGACCATTTATCACTGGCGAAATATGATTTTCACCAGTGACAAATCAAAATGACTCAATGTTTTTATTTTATATTCTATGTTTAAGTCACGATAATTAGGAGTAATAAGACATGGCATTTTTATTCGGTATTTATGTGGAAAGAATAAGGCGCGTTGGCGAAAAAGAAAAAATGTCGGTTTCACCATAAAAGGGCGGTGGCTTTGCGGAGCGAAAAGAACATGGCAAGTAATTTATGCATTTTGTTTCTCGTCACCTCTGAATGTGATACTGTACATTACTAGACAGATGGACAAGTTTGTATGGCAAGTTTTGTTCCAAGCACGAAACAAAAAAGAAAATACAAATAATATCAAGCCTATCAGATCATGTACATTATTAGCGCTCTTTGTTTCTTTGGTTAATCCATGCAAGGAGTTCTGTGATAAGTCCTTGGTTAATCCAAATGCCGGTTTCAATGTAAGCTCAGACAGGAAAAATGCAGCCGCTTAGTCCGGATTTAATTTTATGGGAGGAGCGGTTGTAAGCGCACAAACCGTGCCGGGAGGGGCTCCCGCGCGAAGCTCTGACGTTTTTATAGCAAATTGGAGATAAATATAACGGCTCGTAGCACCCTTTTAGACGTAAAGTAGTTAGTTCGTCGCCGAGATTGCTTTCCACCGTATGTAAAAGTGGTGGATGCGGGGAGGGGGAGTTCCAAGGAGTTCTCGCTTTTTTTTTAGTTGACGTTTAAGGGGGAGGCCGCCCCCACCGCCCTCCCTGGCCACCCTCCTGAAAAAAACGGGGTTTCGTATATAATATAAATATTGATAATCAGAGCCCTCGTTGCTTCCTGTAAGAAGTCCAGTACTGCAGTGAATGGCAGTAGCAGCCCCCTTGCCGGAAGGCGACGCCTTAATACTACCATGACTACGGCACAATTCAACAAAAAAAGAAAGGCATAAATTCTTTAAAAAAATAGGGTTAGTAATTCCGAAAATTTATGTAGTCTATTGAATTTTCGGAATTACGAACCGCAGGAGTAACGAACCCTATGTATTATGACATATAAGGACAGTCAGGACACCACCCAAATAAAATTTAGTAATGGGCTTGAGTGAGATATGCCCCCTGTATAACATAAAAAAATGTGGTGATCAAAGTTTACGTTCTTCAGTATTTTATGACAGCATTAAAACATTCATTCTGACTTGTATTTTCCTTCTTGTACATGTTTGTTACTTTAAAAAGTAAATACCTCACGGTAATATATCACCACACACTTAAAAATATACCATAAGTTAGTAAATTCACTTTTTAAAAAAAGACGTATTTACAATAATCTTGCTGATTCGGATAAACTTAAATTTTAACTGGTGTTCATCCTAGAAAAAAAAGAAACCACTGACAATTATTTTTGTCAAACTTGGCGCACATTTCACTACTGTAAACGTGGAATATTTCGCGGTGTGGAAATTTTCGCGCATTTCGCGCAGCATGAAACGTGCGCGAAAATAAAAGCACGCGAATATTTGTGTTTATGTATTCTTTTGCCCATGAGCCTAGCGCGTCGGCGAAATTAAAAACACGCAAAATTCACTTTACTCAGCCGAGCGCGAAAAATTAATCACGCGAAAATATCCACTTTTACAGTATTTTAGAAATGTTATATTTTATTCATGATTCCTCATAATCTAGAGAATTTCAAGTAAACCAAACTCCAAGCAAAATGTTAAGACTTCAAACGGGCGCAACTAGTTAAATTAAAAATGTGCATTGCTGGGGCCGCGCAATGCTAAATGTATCCCCCGGCACTGGCAGCGATTTGAAGGAGGGACAAAGACCCTCCCCCATCCCCTCCCTCAAACAAAAGGATAGTGTAGAAATTAGATGTGTAGGTTTCACTAAGACACATCTTCATATAAAATTTGAAAGAAATGTGTTGAGAGATATACCAAGATACATCTCCATACAAAATTTGAAAGAAATCCATCAAGAAATGTGGCCTGCAGAGTGCACTCACGCCATGCCCTGAAGTATGGCCTTTGAACCTATAAAAGACGGAACACTGGTGGCAGCATCACCAAAAACTATAGGTTTTTAGATTACACCAAGAGACACCTTCATGCAAAATTTGAACAAAATCCGTCAAGAAATGCAGAAGTAAGAGTGCAAGAAATGGAAAAATGACCTTTGACCATATAAAGGACGGAACAATGAGGGTAGCATCACCAAAAATTAAACATGTGTAGATTATACCAAGATACATCTCCATACAAAATTTGAATGAAATCCGTCAAGAAATGCAGAAGAGTGCACAAAAGGGACAAATGAGCTTTGACCCTATAAAGGACGGAACAATGAGGGCAGCATCACCAAACAGTAAAGATGTGTAGATTATACCAAGATACATCTCCATACAAAATTTGAACAAAATCCATTGAGAAATGTGGCCTGCAGAGTGCACTCACGCCATGCCCTGAAGTATGACCTTTGACCCTATAAAAGACGGAACACTGGTGGCAGCATCACCAAAAACTATAGGTTTTTAGATTACACCAAGAGACACCTTCATGCAAAATTTGAACGAAATCCGTCAAGAAATGCAGAAGTAAGAGTGCAAGAAAAAGAAAAATGACCTTTGACCATATAAAGGACGGAACAATGAGGGCAGCATCACCAAAAATTAAACATGTGTAGATTATACCAAGATACATCTCCATACAAAATTTGAATGAAATCCATCAAGAAATGCAGAGGTAAGAGTGCACAAAAGGGAAAAATGACCTTTGACCCTATAAAGGACGGAACAATGAGGGCAGCATCACCAAAAATTAAACATGTGTAGATTATACCAAGATACATCTCCATACAAAATCCATTGAGAAATGTGGCCTGCAGAGTGCACTCACGCCATGCCCTGAAGTATGACCTTTGACCCTATAAAAGACGGAACACTGGTGGCAGCATCACCAAACACTATAGGTTTTTAAATTACACCAAGAGACACCTTCATGCAAAATTTGAACGAAATCCGTTGAGAAATGTGACCGCCAGAGCGCACACAAGAGTACACACAAGACATCTATCAAAATATGACCTTTGACCCTATAAAAGATGGAACACTGGGGGCAGCATCACCAAAATCTATAGGGTTCCAGATTTTACCAAGAGACACCTTCATACAAAATTTGAACAAAATCCGTTGAGAAATGTGACCGCTAGAGCGCACACAAACTATCCCCCAAAATATGGCCTTTTACCCTATAAAAGACGGAACACTGGGGGCAGCATCACCAGAAACTATAGGGGTCCAGATTTTACCAAGATACACGTCCACAGGAAGTTTGAAAAAAATTAGTCGAGAAATGTGACCGCTAGAGCGCACACAAGAATGTGACGCGGCGGCGGCGGCGGCGGCGAAACGCTGCTGAATCCAAAGTATCCTCCGGCATACTGCCGGGGGATACAATAAAGGATATCCCGATCTCAAATTACGATGTCGTTTTGCTAGGCAACAGATAAAAAAAGGTACTAAAACAATAACTCTCGAAAACAAGCTGCTGAAAACTGCTTATCCAATAATAGCAAGCCAATGTAGTAAAATGGAGTCAAAAGGGGCCTGAGCTTTCGATCCTAGCAGAATCTTCGTCAGAGGCAAAAAGACGAACATAAAGACCAAGACAAGCATATATATAGACTACAGGCACAAAACAGATTACATGTAACAGAAACTGTAAGGGAGGAGCTGTGCACACAAAACAATGGGAACAATGGGAACAAAGGGGGAGTGTTGGGAGTCAGAGAAAACCACAATCTGAAAGTCGAACTGTAGAAGAAAAAAGACAAAAAAAAGCAAAAGCTGGGACTAAAACAATTAACCAAAACAGGACAGACAAAACAAAGAGGATAAGGAGGATCACGGTGAAGTGATGCAACAGCAGGGAAGGAAATAAATATCGAAAACAAGCTGCTGAAAACTGCTTATCCAATAATAGCGAGCCAATGGAGTAAAATGGAGTCAAAAGGGGCCTGAGCTTTCGATCCTAGCAGACTCTTTGTCAGAGGCAAAAAGACGAACATAAAGACCAAGACAAGCATATATATAGACTACAGGCACAAAACAGATTACATGTAACAGAAACTGTAAGGGAGGAGTTGTGCACACAAAACAATGGGAAGTCTATTATGCTTGTCTTGGTCCATATTTTTTTGGTCGAGACCAAAATTTGGATGCGGAAATGAACTTCCCGACACCTTCGACAACTTACATTATTTCCTAATGTTGTCCTCATATATATCTAAATGGTTGTCGGGAAATTAAATAAAACCCTTTTTATTACAAAGAGAAATACTCTTTGTATTTTTTCGGATGAAGCCACGCAATCTTTCTTCCTGAGGTTACAGTAGCGTTATTTTTTAGTCCAAGTACCCTCAAATATACGAGTATTTCCGCATTCACGCACGACTGACTTTGAAAGTTTGAGGGTACCGGACGCGTCCGACTTTCGTCTATTAAAGCGCGGGCAGGTCTCGTCCATTCTTTGTTTCGGGCGTGACGTTGCCCGCGGGCGGAACTGTAATTTATTATCTTTCAATCGCTTTAGCCGTTTGACGACTTCAGATTCGTCAATAATCAGATTTTATTTAACGTCCTTGTCGCATCCTGTCTCCTGACGACGAATGCGATGGACTAACCTGTACTTTCATTTTGATATGCAGGTTGAAGGGTTTTTGATTTTCTTCGTCATCAATTCTCCAAAAGAATTTTCTTCAATGCATTACTATCAAAATTCAAAATCATTTGATTGATTTCTTTCTTTCCTAGACGTTTGAAATAATCTAAAAGGCCTACGCCGTTAAATTTGAAAGGAAACTAAGTATAAAAGCCATTCCAAGAAGTTGGTTACGCTTAATCACCAAACTATATAGTGGAATTTTTCTGACGGAATGGGTGAACGGTCTCAAACCGTTGCATAAAAGCAAACTAAGGATCCTCAAATTCTGCAGATAATTATAGAGGAATAACATTGTTAAGTTGTGTGGGAAAGTGTTAATTTCATTGAATAATTGTGCTAGGAGAAGAGCTAGTTGGTTTCGGAAGTGGTCATTCGACTATGGGTCACATGTTTTCACTGCGTGCCATTCTTGATTGGTATTTGAGACAAAGAGAAGAGATTATACTGCCTTTGTAGATTACAAAATGGCATTTCATTTTATAGATAGATCATTCTTATGGACGCAAATTATTAATCTTGGGATTAGTAGTAAGTTATAAGACAAATATAACGATAAGTCAAAGTCCTGCATATCATACGAGACAAACATCGGAGTATTTCCGGAGTGAATATTGGAGTGGAGCAAGGAGAAAAATTACCTCCGATATTATTCACATTATTTCTAAATGACTTCAAAAATTACTCCATGAAATATACTCTGGGTTAAGAGCTCTCTCTGTTCATGATGAAACCTGCTTGGATCGAGAAGGGACCTAATCAACTTGAATTGTTTGACCATTTGAATATACCACTATTATGGTACAGAAGTGAAATTCGAAAATCAAGAATATTTCTCAAATAGAAACACTCTTATTAAGATATAGTAATGAATTACTTAGGGTGCATAGAAGGACCCCAAATTGTAAGATTTATGGCGAAAGGAAGACGTAAGCTTGACAGAAAAAATCTTTTGTTTCTCAACGCAAGCTGATGTTCAGGTCTCGGCTTGCGAGCTGTAAAGCCTTCTAAATATCTATATCTTGTATCATAACTCCTTTGTATTGCTAGGCAAAAATAAAGGAGCTGCTGGATAAGTTGGGTTATACGTAATTAAGCCCGAGTCGAATCGATTGGTTAACCGGTGTTCGATCGAAGACATCGAATCCCGAATACGTTTTGGCAAATTCGCTGCATCGATTTGTAGTCCGCCAGATTTTTGACTACCGTAGCCACCATGAAAAAATCAAATAAAAAAAGAAACTCCGTAACGTACAGCATTATATACTAGCAGAGAACATGAAGGCGACTTCAAAGTTCAAACTGTTGGCTAACTTTCGCTAATTCGCTCGCGGAGGACGTCGCGCTTTACCTGTGCTTTCTCTATGGAAAAATCGTTTTGTCGTTACGAACTGAAGTTTACGATAATTTTCTTGCACTCTCTCTGCATTGTCAATTTGACAATTGTATAATTGAACATGATAAATACGGGCATGAGTACGAGTGTTCCTACTTAATTCGCAATAACTAATATCACACTCTCATCAAATTGGCAATTACTTCTGAATGATCTCTGAAGCTGAATGAAGTCAAGTCTATATTGAGCGACGAAAAGTTTATTTCGTATTGTTTTTTTTTGGCATCGAACAAACGTGTTCCATTCAGCTCTCCAAAGACAAAGTAAGATTAATTCTTTGAATTTGAATCATTGTCGGGTGTGTCGACAATGAGCATCGCTTCGTGCGACACTAGTGATATTTTGGCTAGCCATACAGACTAGAAACTTAAGATTTTGGCTCGTCCGCTGTGATTTTTACTAGCCATTGGCTAGCGGGCTATCGTTAATTTCGAGCAGCGAGAGCCCATACATATGCCCGCGATGCCAGCGGACCGGTCACCGGTGCATGGTGCATGCACTGCGTGCAACTGTGTGCAACTCTGTTTTCACCGCCCATCATTTATCGATGCACCGGTATTCGATCGAATCAAAGCCGTCGAATACCGGTTTATGAAATATTTGATATGACTCAGGCTTATACGTAATCTCATAATCAAGCGTCAATTTTTGTATGAATAGTTTTACAAAATTGGTTAAATCAAGATTACGCGATGCTGGTAATCAAGAACGGCACAATGATGTCGAAGAAGACTGTCTCGTAATATTTAGATTATAAATCGAATCTTCAAACCCTTTTGAAAAATACTGTGAGGTACTAAATGATTCAGAATTAGATCGCTGTGCTATTTCTATTTATTTATATCTAGATATATATACAGTCAAACCTGCTTTAGCGACCACCTGTATAGAAAGACCACCTGTCTATAAAGACCACAACTTTTGTTTCCCTTGAGCAATGTTTCTCATTGAATGTGTATTAAAAGAACCTGTCCATAAAGACCACCTGCTCATAAAGACTGCCTTTCTTGTCTCCCTTGAGTGGTCTTTATAGACAGGTTTCACTGAATATATATATATATATATATATATATATATATACAGAGACACAGAATAAAATACTCCGTTAGACACAAAGGGTTCAATATTTCGCCTTGTATATATACTTGTATATATATGGTTATGGGGACATTCGCATTGTTATACGTCATCCTAATGTCCCCATAACCTTGCTCGATGTCCGCGTAATCAGGTTGTTTTCGCTCTGACGGAATAAATCCCATTGTTATAGGTCCCCATAACCATAGTTTTGTATGTACATATATATATATATATATATATATATATATAAAACTTGTTTTCCTTGCTAAGTATTTTGATACTCCCTGAACAAGAAACTGAACTGTGTAATATAGATCTGAATTCTATATCATTGTGCTCTGATAGCCTAAAGGGGACTTGAGTTTCAAACCTTCAAACGTACATTATCTATGACCAATCAGAGGCGACCTCCAGTATCACAACTCTCTGTATCACTGAATTGCCCTATGTCATAGAGTGAACAGTGTTCTGTACTGTACATGTATGTATAGCTCAGAGAATTACGGCAGCGGCAGCAATATTTAGTCTATGAATCTTGCAATGGCGATATGTAGTTGGTTTTGCTGCTCGACTCAAAACTCTTAGCTCATTACTTAATGAGACAGTGTCCGACTTGTAATGGGGAAGGGCGAGATATAAATCCGATGAAACGAAATAGTCCCCCATCTCTGGTCTCTCCGAGAAAAATGGGGACGGCAAAACTAAACTTCTTAGAAATATCACTGAAGATGATGATAAATACCCCCGCCCCGTGACAACAGCCTTTCTTGACTTTTGGTCGAAAAATGAGGAAGTAGTTCAATCCGCAAGATTTTTCCCTGATTTACTGCCATAGATATGCCGTTTCCATGGCAACGCAGCTTCCGACACATCCAAAAAATATGTCTTGCACATCTTCCCACCAAGATCAATGTGTGTACCAAATTTCTTGACTGTTGGTCGAAAACTGAGGAAGTAATTCGATCCGCAAGATTTTTCCCTGATTTACTGCCATTGATATGCCGTTTCCATGGCAACGCAGCTTCCGACACATCCCAAAAATATGTCTTGCACATCTTCCCACCAAGACCAATGTGTGTACCAAATTTCATGAGCTTTGGTCGAAAACTGAGAAAGTAGTTCGATCCGCAAGACTTGCTACGGACCGACCGACCGCCCAACCGTCGACTGATTCCTATACTCCCTTCACACTTCGTTTGGCGGGGGTATAAAGTTTGGCGGGGGTATAAAGACCAATTCCGAGTCAGATTCTCCCACGATCGAAAGAACAGCTTGAGTAAAGGGGAATCGTGTGTTTTCTCTTGTGTTAATGTTATGTCTCTCTTTTTCTGAAATTGAACCCGAGAGGTGGAAGGCAGCTATATAAACCGTATAGGTGGAGCTAGACCTAGACCGTATTAGAGTTTGCACGTTGCAGTGTTTCAGGAGCCAGACCCAGCCCGGCCGCATTATATACTCGTCAAAAGAATTTAGGGAACACTGGCATTTTATAACACTTTTCTTTAGATTGATTTAAAGTTGGGAAATTATATTTCTGACAGTAAGTGACTTACCAAATAGAGACTTTACACTTACTGGATTCACATTATGACCAGAACAAAGCATTTGAATGATATTGGAGCACGTAAATCTTAAATTGACAATGGCTTATTTTCATGGAAATTTTGGTTGTGATCTACCCAAAGCAGTTGCCGCAAAAATGGAAAATGTGCATTTTCTCACTTGCATTCCAGATGCACGTGCTTCATGGAATGTTTGTGTGAAATTTGGCTTTAAAAGGCCAGGCCGTTGTGAGACAGGATCATCTTATTCAACATGCCACAACGTGGACATCTGAGTACTGAAGACAGAGCGATAGCTGTCGGCTGGTTAAATGAGGGTGTATCAGGGAGGGAAGCTGCTCGAAGACTGAATGTCAGCCCATCGGTCATTTGTAGGCTGTGTCAACGCTTCCAACAGACGCAGACAGTACGTGAGCGACCAAGGTCAGGACGCCCTCGAGTGACGACAGGAAGGGAAGACCGGCTTATCACCCTTGAAGCTTTGAGGAGAAGAACCGTCACAGCAAACCGTCTCCAGCGTCAACTGAGGGCAGCTACAGGAACCAACGTCAGTGACCAAACGATTAGGAATCGTTTGAGGGAGAGAAACCTCCGACCTCGACGTCAAGCCGTTAGACCACGCCTCCTTCCACGT
Source organism: Heliocidaris erythrogramma (assembly GCA_025617745.1). NCBI lineage: Eukaryota > Metazoa > Echinodermata > Echinoidea > Camarodonta > Echinometridae > Heliocidaris > Heliocidaris erythrogramma. The sequence continues at coordinate 18,062,340 of CM046870.1, read as the reverse complement.
CATAGAGCCGCCAGAGACGCATGGGCAAGACGCCACCGACAGTGGACAAGACAGCAGTGGTCAGCAGTCCTGTTTTCTGATGAATCCAGGTTCTCTCTGCAGCACAACGACGGCCAAGTTCTTGTCTATAGACGGCGTGGGGAACGCTTTGCTGACATGAACGTCCGTGAGCATAACCTTTTTGGTGGAGGTAGCGTGATGGTGTGGGGTGCCTTCTCATTTCATCACCGAACCGATATCTACGTCATCAATGGGAATCTGAATGCAGCTCGCTACAGGGATGAGATTCTCATACCACTTGTGATTCCCTGTCTTCAAGCAATAGGCCCACAGGCGGTTTATCAGGATGATATGTATGTTCAGTAGTGAACATTTTATTTACGAGTGAGCTTCACTTACCTATCCAATAACAAGTGCCATTATTCTTTGCCAGAAGTATTCCCTCAGCTATTAAAAAATTGACCTTTTAACCCTGGCAGCCCTGCTAGCCACCTGGGAAACCCCGCACACTCGCGCTATAAGAATCCCCACATGTTATAAAACATCCTCTTTCGGAGCCGGCATAGCAGATAAAATGCCGCAGAGTGGGGAAGGAGGGAGGGGTCCCATAGGTAAGTGAAGCTCACTCGTAGATAAAGTGTTGACTACTGAACATACATATCTACTTCCTTTCGCTTCACTTACCTATCCAATAACAAGTGCCAGATTCCAACAGACAATATGGCGGAGGGACTGCGGCACAACATACGTACTCAACTTCAGGACGGAAGACAGACCCATGAACCACAAGAAGGTCTCTACCGAACCAACAAAACATACGAAAAAGGGGCTACCAGGGCAGCGGAGAAGCCAAAGCACCAGTCACTTTCTATTAGGGCAGGAAAGGGCAGCTGATGCAAAAGCAGCTTCCTTAGACATAACATCAGATAGGTAAAAAGAAGTGAAAGTATTGGGGTTATGCCAATAGGCCGCTTTCAAAATATCCTCGAGGAGAACCCCCTGGAACAGGGCCCAAGAGGAAGCCACCCCTCTTGTATCATGGGCACGAACCCGAGAGAGAAGGGTGGAATCTCCCCCAGACCTAATCGCTTGAACAATCCAGCGAGAAATGGTGTCTGGTGAAACAGCTCCATGAGGAGCAGGAATGCTGACAAAGAGTTGCTCCGAACTACGAATTGCCTGGGTTCTATGAATATACCACTTCAACGCCCTTACTGGGCACCACAACTTGTCTTGCTCAATCGATGAGAAAGACTTGAGCGAAGGAATGAACACTTCACCAGGGGACGAAGTCATAGTTTGATTTTTAGCCACAACCTTAGCGTGAGGGATAAGTCTAACACCATGTTTTTCCCAACAGATATGGCCAGGACTCGCTGTCAATGCATGGAGGAAACTACGCCTCCTTCCAGAAGCTACTGCCAACAGAAATACAGTCTTCACTGTTAGGTTCATCAGAGAACTAGCGTCCATCGGTTCAAAGGGAGCTTTAGCTAAAGCACGCAACACCCGTGACAAACCCCAAGACGGGCTCAACCTAGCCTGAGGGGGTTTAGAAAGGAACAAAGATTTTACGAGCCTAGAGAGATACTTGGAAGAGCTCAGCGTTTCTCCATCCTGAAATTTACCTTCATGGATGGCTGAAATAGCGGACCTGTAGCCTCGATTCGTAGATATGACTAGGTTCTTATCAAACAGATGAATCAAAAAGTCTGCTATCTCCCCAAGAGGAGCAGAGGTCGGATCAACTTGGTGGTCGTTGCACCATCTGACGTAGTATTGTAGTCTAGAGTCATAAGTATTCCTCGTTGATTGTCTGAGGAATTTCGCTGAGAGATTGGCAGCTCTGCTAGAAAGGCCTGCCTGAGTCGCCATTGACCTGAAATGATCCATAACGTCAATTTTAGGCTGGGAAGATTTGGATGATAGATCGTCGTCCCCGGTTGCCGCAGAAGATCTGCTTCGTCCGGGAGAACCACCGGGGGATGAATCAGGAGACTCGTCAGAGTCGGGAACCAAGGGCGTTTGGGCCACCAAGGGGCCACCAGCAAGAGGTTCGCTTTGTCCCTCATCACTTTCTGAAGCACCTTGGGAATCATTACAAAAGGGGGGAAAGCATAGCCCGGGATGTTTCTCCATGATATCGAGAGAGCATCCATGGCCAGGGCTGCCGGATCTTTGTGGTTCGTGAAATAAACCGGTAGTTGTGTATTCAGGGCCTCATTGGATTGAATTTGCTCTTCCGAGAGCGGGCGTCTACCACGCGAAAAGCGGACTCTGGTTTTTTGTTTTTTTTCATAATCTCCGCTGTCGAATCTATAGCCTCCTTGCGGTACGGACGGAGATGGTAAGAACTGCCAGCTAAGTTATTATAACATGATGAGAAGGGGGCATCCAGTTTCACCGCACTTCCCTTCTGAGCAGGAGTCTATGCAAAATATAGGCTGTGTTTCGTTATCCTCACCAAGAGAGGTCGACTGAGACTTTAGTTGAGGGCAGTATTTTATTACCAAGTCGGCCGCTGATAAAAACTCTTTGTTGGGAGTCCGCTGCTCGTATTCGGTTGGGGTGGATTCTTGTGACTGAGAACTTCTAACACTCCCAAAATTCTCCGATCTAGCGGACGCAGAATACAGGGAAAAGCTTTCCCCCTCATCGCCCCATTTATTCGCACGCGACGCCAATTGGGGCTGATGATAACCAAGCTCCTCATCAGACGCTTTGGTTAAATGAATAGAAGCGGGAGCGGGATGTGACCGACCCCCAAGATCAGCCGATTCACGGTAGCGGGGCTTATCGGTACGACGAGAGCAATCCCGAGATTTCCTGGCGGGGAGTGAGTCTTCCCTACCACCAGCGGGAACCGTCCCCTGCCGAGCGGGAAGGTCCTCCCGTTCCGGCGAGTCTGGCGGGGGGCGCGAGACGGTATGTGGTGCTGAAGAGCTGCGGGGACCTGTTGAATCATCCGCAATTGCAGGTAGGGTCTGCGTAGCTGAAAAAACATGAGAAGAGTTCCCCCGAACCTGTCGTATCCCCTGCCCGAGCCGGGAGGGTTCCAGAGAATTGTTGAGCGAAAGCTGACATGGCCTGAAAAAAGAAGTTGCAGGACGCCGCAGAATCAGGAAGAGACGAGCTCGGGGCCCCGAGAGCGGGACCCACGCCCGGTACTACACGTTGCGGAGCTCCCGATGGGAGCTCGGGTTCTAACGATTGACGTCCCGTAACTCGGGACTGAGCCTCAGAGCCGGAGGGGGTGTTGTTATCACCCACGACCTCGGACTGCTGAACACTAGCCTTAGCTATGGAGGTGGTTAATTTTTTAGAACCATCAACCTCGAGCAGGCTATCGGACTTATGTTTGGAGGTGGGAGAGAGTTTACCATCGACCTCGCTTTTGTTTTTGGGTTTAGCCCCCGTTTTAGTCTTTTTCGGAGGGGGAATCTTCGGAGGGTTAGCGCCGGGCTGGGACGGCCGCTTTCTCCCTCCACTGATGCTGTTCGACCGCGGCGCCGAACGGGAAGAAGAGGAGGCTTGATCGAGCGCCTCGGCTAAAGTTAAGTTTCTTTCGTCATAATTACGACCAAGAAGAAACCTAGAAACAAGAAAGGTCTACTTAGCTGAAAATACGAAGGATTTCTGCAAAGGTAGTGAAATAATCCTTGTAACAGTCCAATAAATTCCAGAAGAAACTCGCGAGGGAATCACTGTAATGAACGTGAAGGCACGTCGGCAAAGAAAGAGGATGTTTTATAACATGTGGGGATTCTTATAGCGCGAGTGTGCGGGGTTTCCCAGGTGGCTAGCAGGGCTGCCAGGGTCAAAAGGTCAATTCTTTAATAGCCGAGGGAATTCTTCTGGCAAAGAATAATGGCACTTGTTATTGGATAGGTAAGTGAAGCGAAAGGAAGTAGATAATGCCAGACCACACCGTGCACGCATCATCAATGGCTTTTGGCAACAAAACAACGTTACTCGAATGGAATGGCCAGCATATTCTCCTGATATGGCGCCGATTGAGCACACATGGGATCTGTTGACCAGACGTGTAAGAGAGAACCATCCTCCACCGCAGGATCTCCGTCAGCTAGCTCAATGACTGACTCAGGAGTGGCAGGCTATTCCACAGAACACTCTACAGAATCTGGTAACGTCCATGAGACGACGTTGTGTTGCATGTGTGGCTGCACGGGGCGGTCACACTCGTTACTGACTGTTGTATCCGAGCCTTGAAATTCAGTTTTCACCCCAGTGACTTTATTGACATCACCACGTGACCATGTTATGAAATCTCGAGGATTGATTGTGAATTTTGATTTCATTATACCCACTAAATAATGAATTTACCACTCCTGCCTTTTTCTGCTGTTCCTGTTTGTTTTTATATGCAAAAATATCAGTGTTCCCTAACTTCTTTTGAGTAGTATACATGTACCAGGCTCGGGGTCAAAGACCTGGGACGGGGGATGCCCAGAGGCAGAGTTAGCATGGGGCTGTTTCTTAGCGACAGGCTTAGGCCTTAGCATTAGAGGTCCTTTTAGTACTTGTACTACTTTTGCTCTCTTTATTTGACTGTAAGATAGAATCAGTGGGTTTGGGGAGGAAAATCGAACGGGTAGCAGACATAGCACCCACACAATCTGCGCCTGATGAGAATTCAACATGGATACTCATACCCGCAGGCGGAGTCGTGTTGGGGTCTTCGTTATACTTATTGCATAGAGTGGGTTCATGATTTAAGCGGACGCCCGCCGAACCAGTAGTGGAGAGAGAAGGTCCATGATATAAGCGGATTCCCGCCGGACCCGTGTTGGTTTGATTGGGTGCATGATTTAAGCAGATTTCCGCCAAACCCGTAGCAGAATGGGATTTAGATCCCGATGTCGAGCCGTTTTTAGTTTTAGGTTGAGAGGTTGACGGGTTTAACCGGCCCGTCGAGTCTTCGACAGTGCTACTTCCAGGGCTAACAACGCCCCAGCCTGGTTGAGAAAGTTGACGGGTTTAACTGGCCCGTCGAGTCTTCGCCAGTGCTACTTACAGGGCTAACAAAGCCCAAGCCTGGCGGCCCCGTGCTTAGCCTGGCGGCCCTGTGCTTGACTTGGCCTGTTCGTGAGGGTATGTCTGAGCCCCCCGAAACTTTTGTGCCCGGTACCGACGAACTCATGTTGGTTTTGGTGTTGGAACATACTATGGGATCATCTTTGGTCTTTTTCTACCTAGAAATGTCCGACATGTTAGAAGAAAATGGTAGACAGAAGCAAAAAGGAGTAGAAAAATTGCTCATATAAAAACTCGGTGTATTGAAAAGAGTGCGCGGTAGTGAAAGAGGAAGTGACGTAGGACGTAGGTCACAAGGTGACCTTTGTGGGTTGCACGCAGTGCGTCCCGGGAGCAGGAATAAATTATGTGGGATAATTACCGGTGTCTTGAGGGTGGGGTGGGGTGAATAGCAGTGTTAAACACTGACAGGTGAGTATGCAGAAATGAAGTAAAGAGCAGTAACGTTGCAATTTTTGAAAAAGGGAAAAATTTGCAGTCCTAATATTCACAATTTTACACTCTTCTGATTACTTCCGACAAACGAAAATCAAATGTGCAATTGTGCAATTGTTCAAGTACAGTCAGAGGCGGTGGAACGTTAGGCTCGGACAATAGAAGTGACGGGGCACCGAGCCCGATGTTCCGCCGCCTCTGAGTACAGTTACTTCTGATTTTATATGTCAGAATAGTGACCAGACATGTCAAAGTCAAGTAATTTTGATGCATATTTCAGGAAATTTTGCACCATTTTCTTTTCACTTGCCTCCAGTATTAAAAGGTAAACACAGTGAACTGCTCACATTAAACTAGTGGAAGCGAAAATTAATTATCATTACAAAAGCATATTTTCCTTCGAAAATGGCCTGTAAGGTTGCAGCCAGACAGGAATCTTTTGCCTTCTTATCTGCAAGGTAGATCCAGGTAATGCCTGACATATTTTTCCTGGCAGCATCGAACCTGGTTCAAAGGGAAAGAGCTTCTCGTGAATCCAACTCTTCAAAGCTCCTTGGTTGTACCAAGAGTGCCCTGTATTACATATTACATGGTCATCTCACCTGTTTGTTTGCAAAGATAAGCAGTACTGCATCCCTTAAGTCATCCTCGTGTAACATTCTAGACAACTCTTCATGTGCCTCTGTAATTCTTTCTCTGTCATTGCTGTCTACGACAAATATAAGACCTACATGTAAAAAAAGAGGAGAGGTAGGGGAGAAAGAAATCAGAATTAATTCAGTCCTATAAACTCTATTTGCATATGTTTTAAAAGTTTTAATAGGAATTACACTATGTTCAATATAAAATGCTTTCCTCGAATACATAACTTTGGGGAATATGTGAGTAGGGGAAATTTATGGATTTCTTCATAATTACAATAACTATATCATTAGAAAGCTTAAAACTCCAAGAATAAAATTAATATATTGTCAAGCATTGACACAAAAGAGAAGATAAACAGGGAAGATAGTACTTCTGGTGAAAAACAGTGGGGAAGGGCCGCCGATGAACATCATGGCATTGGTCCGTCTCCTAATGATGTAGGCGTATTGACACACTGATCTCTACTGTAGATATTTAGCATTCATGCAGTAGTCGTGAACACGCTTCTGCGAAAAAATACATGGATCGTAAACTTCTTATTTACACAGTTTTATGCGTTTTTAGCCACTTCTGCAATTTAGCCTTGCATTCAATAAAGCCTGAACGACTGGTTTCTTTGATTGTTTTTTTTCTCTATCCCCCTTAATTATCTCAATGTTAACATTTTTCTTTTGTGTTTCAAAAGCAATGCAGCGATATTGGACAAGCTGTTTGTACACAAACGGGGCGCAGAGCTGTGTGAGTGAGTGATCAAGTAGCACTGTCTAGCAGGCTGGTAACATTTCCATGGTAGTTTCAGGCATGATATACATGTAGGCCTAATATCGCTGTCAAATTACAATGCAATATACATTACAAATACAATTTTAGTTTTCATTCATGCAATGTGTGAAAGACAGGTTACTGGGATTTTCTTCTTCTTTATACCCCGTAATTATCTACATTTTGACATTTATCGTCATGCATTTCGATCACAATGCAGCGACATTGCATGGCCAGTTGTGTGAATGAGTGAGTGATAGAGTAGCAAGCTGGCATTGGTAATATTTTCATGGTAGTTTCGGGCATATAGGCCTAATATCACGATCATTGCGAAAAATAGATATATTAAAAACAAGATGAATGTGACTGCGTCTCCTATATGCCTCCACCTAAATTCAGTTGATGGCTCAAAACAGGGAAGTGGAAGAGAGATGAAGTGCTCTTCTCCTCCTCTTTTGATCTCATCCTATCCACTGCCAGGATGGAATGTTATCCCCTGTAATTTGATTACTCATGGTTACGCTCACATCGCTGTAAATATTCTCCGGAAACTGAGTAGGACCCAGCTATGCACAATGCATTGTTATCTCTTACAGTTAGACAAAATGGCTATATTGAAAATATTCTTGTTGATCGCTGAACAATACATTCCAATAAATTACCAAATTCATCACAGTTTAGTCTCTAGAGTGTTACAGAAGGTAGCTTCCAGCTACTTTCCCAAATCATATTCCCGGATCGAAGGAGTCAGTTCGCCATAATAAATTAATGTACCAACCGATTTCTCACATGAAAAATGCCAAAAAACACTTGTGGGACTGAAGTAAATTGGAACCTTCAAACTTCCATCTGAAATGCTTCAAATTGTCGCATATTTTCGGACACTACTCCAAAAACATACACATTATGCAATTACCTACATGTACCTCATAACTTTCGTGTTTCTTGGTCAATTTCGATCGTTTTTAACAGCAAAATACTCCTCTAAGATCGCAGCATTCAATGCATTCATGTGCAGACTGTAAACTGTAATACTGTAAACACTGCTTGTGCCAGAAACTGTGAATCTTGTTTTCGTACAACTTTTAATCTATGCGGACTGGGTATTTATGACATCATTGGAGGTTTGAATGACTTCAAAGCCTGATTTTTATTGCCTGTGTTGCTATCGCAGCGGCAAGCGGTCAGTGCTACGTAAGGTTACTCATGATTTGATTGCCTCGGGGCGAGCTGTGGTCACTTTGGCCTGTTATCTGAGCTGTTATCGCAATCAAATCATGAATCATGAATTTTATTCAATTTAATCCCACCCTGAGGTAGCTTCCTAAAAGAGCACTCTCCATCTCTCTTCCACCTCCCTGTTCTTCAAATATTGTGCTAACCAGAAAAATCATACAATTAAATGTTAATTGACCTCTTTGACATTTGACATTACATCTTATAACCCAAAAGTCTGATCACTTTATCTCCTCATAGTAATGAATACAGAATAGTTGAGATATGGGGATAACAAAACTTTTAAACTTTCAATTTCACATTTACACATTACCTCTATGACATGTCACCTTTCATCTAGACATGAACAAAAATCTAATCAGTTTGTATATGGTTATGCTTACCAGTACCAAATTTGAAGTTCATGGTTCAAATTGAGCTCAAGAGTGTTAAAAATAACCTCTGTGATGATTGACCTTTGACCTACATACCCCAAAATCTAATCAGGTCGTCTTCCTATGGTGATACATACAAGAACCAAGTTTGAAGTTCATAAGTCATGTGGTTCTTAAGTTATTGCAAGAATGAGAAAGTGGGATGGATGGACAACCCAAAAACATTCTTACATGTAACGCCTTTGGTACCTTCTTCGGTGGGCGGAGGCATAAATATAATAACCTGCACACATTGCTTGAATGAAAAAAATTGTATTCGCTATGATTAAGATATTAGGACTATAATATATCCCACTAGTAGCATGAAAATATTACTTGCCTGCAACTCGATTTATATACTCAAGGCACATAGCTCTCTGCACCGTATGTGCACATATATACAGCTTGTCCGAACATCGCTGCGTCATGAAAAATTTAGGTAATTACGGGGGGGGGGGGGGTAAAGAATTCTTGAGATATCATGTTAACAAGGCTAACACCTGTGACCTTTGACCTACATACCCCAAAATCTAATCAAATTGTCTTCCTAAAGTGATACATACTAGCACCAAGTTTCAAGTTCATACCTCAAATAGTTCGAGTTATCTCGAGAACGAGGCTAACACCTGAAATTTCAGAAAGAGGCCTCTGTGACCTACATGTATGGTGATGCATACTAACACTCTGCGACCAAATAAAAAACACTACAAAGGCAAACAGTAAAATCAGAACTGATTTTATTATTTGCTAGATAAATCTATGTACCTACCTATTTGCTAGTCTTCCGACTACGCAAGAAATTCGAGTAATTAAAGTCACGACAGTGCATATACCCCCCTAGGATCACGCCTTCCTCTGTGCACGTACGCATGACGCGCGCAAACAATCCTCCTCTTTACGAGCAGCCTCAGACAAACATGTTGCTAGGCAAGGAGTGGGGTAGGAGGGTGGGACAAATGTAGGTACATAGATTTATCTAGCAAATAATAAAATCAGTTCTGATTTTACTGATTTACTACAATAAATCAATGTACCTACCTATTTGCTAGACCAGCACAGATTCAAATGGGGTCATGTCCCAAGAGGAAGGTCAACAGGAACCCAAGTATAACGTTGCAGCTTTCAACGTCTTGTTAGAAAAAGACTCTTCAACTGACAGAACATCTTTTAAATAAAAAGATGTGAAGGACGTGGAGGAGCGCCAGTAGGCTGCCCTCAAAATGTCCACTAGGGGCACCCCTTGGAAAAGAGCCCAAGAGGTACTGATGCCCCTGGTATCGTGAGCACGGGGCTTACCATCAGTCAATAGGGCCTCCGGCCCAGCTGCCTGGATCGCTTGAGTATCCATCTAGAAATGGATTCTCTGGAAGCGGGGGAAAAGGGCTTTCGAGTGATGACAAAAAGCTGATCACTCTTACGAAGAGTCTTAGTCCTATCTAAATACCATTTCAAGGCCCTCACCGGACACCAGACATTATCCTCCTGCACCGAGGAATGGTCCGACAGCGGTCTAAGAAAAATCTCAACTGGTCCAGAGGAAGCAGTCTGATTTTTGGCAATAAAGGAGGGCTTGGGTGTAAGTCGCACACCATGGTTCTCCCAACGGATGTGACCCGGTGTGATACACAGAGCATGAAGAGTACTCCTCCTCTGTGCAGAAGCAATAGCAACTAAAAACAGCATCTTGACCGTTAAATGGTGAAGGGACGCTTTACCCAAAGGTTCAAAAGGTGGCTTCGCAAGCACGTCAAGGACCTTGGGTAGACTCCAAGTCTGGCTACGAGTTGATGGACGCTGCAAGAAGGAGCGAGTCATTCTAGCCAAAAGAGGGGAGTTGGAGACTCCCGAACCATCAGCAAAACCAACGTGGATGGCGGCAATAGCCAAACGATAGCCACGTATGGTTGAAATCGATCTACCCTTATCGAAAAGGGAGATCAAAAAAAAATCAGCAATAACACCAATAGGGGCTTCATGTGGCGAGACACCCTGATTCTCGCACCAAGAAAAGAAGGCCCCTAGACGAGAATTGTAGAGATCTCTAGTGGAGTCTCTACGGCTTCTCATTACAAACTGGGAGGCCCTCTCGGAGAGCCCCGAATTTCTGGCATCTTCCCCAATAACGGCCAGGCAGTCAAGTGGAGGACCGCTGGGCGTTGATGAACAATCCCCGAGAGGGGTTGAATTATCAAATCCTCCCTGAGAGGAAGGGGAAACGGATGGCCGGCCAGGAGACTCAGCAGGTCTGGAAACCAATGTCTCGCTGGCCAATGTGGGGCTATCAACAAGAGCCAAGCCCCGTCCTCCTTGACCTTCCTCAAAATCTGAGGGATCAGAGGAATGGGGGGAAAAGCGTACCCCCGGATAGCTCCCAACGGAGGGAAAAGGCATCCATCGCCCACGCCTCCTGATCCCGAACCCGCGAGCAATACCTCGGTAATCGGAGATTGAGGGTGGAGGCGAACAGATCGATCTCCAGAGGACCCCACACTTCTTGGAGAAGAGCAAACACCTCCGGATGAAGAGTCCACTCTGACGGGAGGCATTTGCCCCGAGACAGAAAATCTGCGATCAGATTGTCCTGACCGGGAATGTAGGAGGCTACTGGAATAATGTTCATAGACCGGCACCACCTCCACAACTGGGCAGCTAAGGTGTTCAGAGAGGAAGATCGAGTGCCGGCTTGGCGATTGATGTAGGCAACTACATTGTCCGTAAGAATGAGTACAGTGCGACCAACAAGACCGGGCCTGAAATGATGAAGAGACAGGCTGACCACCATCATTTCCAAAACATTGATATGGGCATAACTCTCAAGTGAGACCAGTCCCCTGAAATCATCTCGCCCCGGCAATGACCGCCCCAACCGAGAAGGGAGGCGTCTGTCGCCAAAGAAACTGACGGAAGAGGGGTACAGCGAGGCTTGCCTTGGGCAAGAAACGAACTGTTCGACCAGGGGGCGAGAAGGAGCTTGATATCTCTTGGGAGTGGAATCCACCCCAAAGGAGAATCTTTGCCGGTCTGAAAAATTTGAGGAGGTGCCTCTGAAAGGGCCTCATCAACAGCCTGCAGTCTGGTAAGACGTCGACTAGACTGGCCAGATAGCCCAGGAATTGAAGCCATTGTCTGGCTCTGACTCTGCGGGCCACTCGCAATGACCGTGCGGTCATGGTGATAGTCCGAATTCTGTCCCGACTGGGGCGGGCAAGCTGATTCAGGTTATCTATCTCCGCACCTAAGTACACCAGGGTACGTGTGGGAGATAATTCCGATTTTTCCCAGTTTATCAGAAAGCCTAAGTCTTGCGTTAGCCGCAGTAAAAGTTGTTTGTAAAGAGTTTGCAACTAGGAGCCAATCGTCTAGATAGACGAACAATCGGAGGCCGCGATTCCGTAGAAACGCGGCTAGGGCCGACATTATTCGGGTAAAGACTCGAGGGGCCGGCCTCAGCCCGAAGGGCAGGGCACGAAATCAAAACGTTTCGCCCTGGAACGCGAATCCCAGCAAATTTCTCGACAGAGAGTGAATGGGAATGTGAAAGTACTCGTCTTTGAGATCGAGGGAGATCGCAAGGTCGTCCCGCTTGATCAAGGGCAGAATAGATGCCAAGGTCTCCATGCGAAAATGCACTGGAGGTATAAACCTGTTGATTCTTTTCATGTTTAGAATCATACGTGAACTTCCCGAGCGCTCGGGAATGACAAAAATTGGGGAGAGACAGAGATGAGGGTGATCTCTCACCCTTTCTACGGCACCCTTTCCCAGCAGCGTGGCGATCTCTGAGGAGATGTGCTGCTGGAAAAGGGCGGACATTGGAGGCGGGCGGATTCTGATGGCGCCGTTTGGAATCGGCTTTATCAGATCTCTGTAAAAGCCGTCGCACACGCCGGACAGCACAAAGGCGTCGCCGGAGATTGCCTCCCAAACTGGGAGGAATCTCTGGAGCCGCCCGCCTACACTTTCCACAAGCACTCGGGGTAAGGTATCAAAAGGTCGACTTTGGCCTGACCTTGGCGGCGGTCTTACGCCCCCCTCTTCCTCTCACCGAGCCTCTACCACGGTTGCCCAGGGTAGGGGTCTCAACCCGAGGGATAGTCACAGTCACTCGACGATTAGAGTGGTTAGCGCCTGTCGAGACCGACTTAGACTTCGGAAAGGATCGAGCAGGCCGAGTGGGCAAGAATTGTCTGGCCATCTCCTTTGCCTGTTTGCGACCCTCTATCTCCTTGTGGAAGACCTGGTTAAACTGGCCCCCAAAGAGTTTGGGATGAGAGGAAGGGATACCCCGCAAGAGAGGCGGGATGTCTTTCCCTAGCACTCCCAGTGTGGAGAGCGCTAACTTGCGGCATTGATGCGTAATGTCAATCGCCGCTGATGAGAGCTGAGACCACTGAAGTCCAGCTAACAAAAGCGAGAGTTCATCCAACAAATTGGAGTCCCCCTCTGTCACATTCAGTTCAACTGATCTGGCCCAAAGGCGTAACAGTGAACCCAGGTACGCCGAAAGCCTTATGCCCGACCTGACTTTGGTTTCAAAGTTCACTAGGGGCTTCTCGGCGGGTCTATAGGACTGAGACTTGAAATTGATATTCAAACGTTGTCCCATACCCATAATTTCCTGGGATAAACCCTTGGCTGAAAAGAAGCCCTGGGTATCATCCGGATAGAAAGAGAAGGCACTACCATAGGGACGTCGGGTAGCCAGACCCACATCGGCGAGTGCCTCCCTATCCCCATACTCCTGTTTGAAGTCCTCTGTAAGAGGAATACCAGGAGACGGGCCATGCTGTCTGAATAACAGCGATGGCTGATCACTGTCCGACTGGACTTGGGGAAAAATTTCTGGCATATACTTCTCTAACAGGGCCTTGGCATCTGCCGCCATAGCCGGACAAGGCTGGGGGTCGTAGCCGGCCTGAGATTCTGAAACAGACGGGGTAGAAACCTGCCCAGACAGAATCAAATTCGGGAGAAGTAGTCCGGTGGGGAAAATCCCATGGGGGTGGATATGCCCACGGACGAGTGACAGACTCCTCCCCCGGCAGGGCTCAGAGAGGAGTAGGTCGAGATACCGCATTCGCACAAAATTGTCCCAGGTTCTCATGAATATCGGAGACCGGGAAAACACCGGGGTCCGACTCGGGAACATCCTCCATCACAGTGACAACTGACTGGGGAGAACCCGTCTCAGTAGCCGGCAGCGTCGGGGGATTAGTATCCCAACCATGCTGCTCAGCAAAGAGTCTCATTAATCTGAGCAACTCAGATTGATAGTCGGGGGAAGAGAGGGCTGAGCCTTTTTACCCGACTTGGGTTTATCCTTGGATTTACCCTTCTTGGCTTTAAGCTTCTTAGCGGGGGTGTGAGCCACCGTAATAGAAGGCCGTTTAGAAGCACGGGAAGTGTTTGGCTGCAGTATAGAAGCCTCACTACCCAAATTGTCCGAGCCGGGCTCCCCAGTGGGGAGAAGCAATTCGGTCGCAACTCTAGGGACTGTGCTTCCCCGATCAGAGCCCGATTCGCATTGACTGCCGGGGGGTGGACCGGCTGCTGCATTGCAGCACTGCTGGAAATAGCACCCGGAGCACTGACGTTGGTCAGTGGCTGGCGGGAACCAGCAGTCTTCCGCTGCGAGAGCCTGCTCGAGGAGGAGGTCTTCTTAGCGGGATGCGGATTTGCGATACCAGCTGTAATTCCCCCAGACACACCGACGGTGGTCAGATGTCGGGGGAAGTCAGTAACACTGGGTGAAATCTCGCTAGGCACCCCGACGGTGGTCGGGGGTCGGCAAGACCCAGTAACATCATTAGCTGACCGCTTAGCGGTCTTACCAGTTAATGCCCCCTCCAGGCTCCCGACGGTGGTCGGGGGTCGAGAGGACCCGGTAATACTAGCTACCGCCCCCCCAACTGCAGACGCGGTGGTCGTGAGTTAGAGGGAGCTAGAATTGCTAATGACGGGTGTTCGGTCCGAAAACTTATGAACACCTAACTTACCTATAAAGCCTGTCTTGCTCGACGCTCCCGGTACAAAAATACCAGACCGAGCCGACAGACTGATGCCCTTACCTCCCCTGACCATCGTGTTTGACTCGCTGGTAGGCGAGCGAAACACAGAGATCTCCAACACACTCACTGGGCTGACGCCCTTATAAGTGAGAGTAGTGGAAGGAAGAAGAATTGGAAAAGCACGGAGGCAACCAAGACCTCGATTGCCCTTCCTGCGAAGAACTCATTATCACCTGTAAGGAGATATAAAAGAGTCAAACAATAAACAATTGTAAAGAAAGGGCGTAAAAAGCGAGAGTGAAACGGATTGGAATTTTCCAGCGTAGTGTGTGGAAAATTCCATTCACGCACTACGAACAAAAGAACACTCTCGTAAGGGTATACGCACACAACAGCCACACACACGAAACACCAACGCAACGTTACAGGGCTGAGCGCCTGGCAATACGCCAAAGCGATTGCCCTGGGCTACTATACGAAAGACGTGAAAAGACATAAACCGACTCTAAACAGATATTAAAACGAGTCTAGGACGGAAAAATTGGCAAAAGTCACCAGAAAACGCGCTAAAAGAAACTCTGAATTTTTGCGCAAGATAGTGCAACTCTTTAGGCTGCGAGAAGGAAAGAGGACGATTGTGTGCGCGCGTCATGCGTACGTGCACAGAGGAAGGCGTGATACTAGGGGGGTATATGCACTGTCGTGACTTCAATTACTTGAATGGCTTGCATAGTCGGAAGACTAGCAAATAGGTAGGTACATTCTGAATGAAACCCCATCAAGTTCTCCAAAGACAAAAAATGTGAATAGAGCTCTTACGATACAGCAAATGATAGAGGTTGGATGTACATCGACGTGCATTGGCATCTGTCAAGTGATGGGTTTCACCAAAACAGAAGCGGTGTTAAAGTCCTAGCAAGAACTTGATCAAACTTGATCAAAACCTATGCTGATGCTGTGAAAAACCAGGGCAAGAAGAAATCAGGGTAACAATCACTTTGAGAAGCCCAACCATAGCTGGAACCCAAAGCAGGAGTATAATCAGAATTGGAATCAGAGCCAGAGGTAATTAGGGCAGAGACATGATCACAGAGATGCCTACCTCTTGACACAAAAAAAACCAGACTGGCTGGTTTAAAAAATCAGATTTTCACCTCAAAAAATGTGACATGCATCATCAGTACACCATATGATGAAAATAAGGACTCCAAAGTGTTCACAGACATCTAATGAAAACAAGGCATTAGCGATAATGTGTCACGCCCACATGCGATAACTAGAAATATCGTGATCTCTGTTGCCATGCAACAGGTCCCCCAAGTGCATAAATCTGCATAAGTTATGCTTGCATATATCTACATTACTGTTTGGAAAGTGACGTTTACAAAGTTATGTCATAAGAGAGTCTTGCGGGTAAATTAAAATGTTTGACCTGAAATGACCTTTGACCTTACCATGTGACCTCTGATGGCAGCATAACATGCAGGTCCCCCAAGTGCTTCTAAAACCCAAGTTTGGTTGAAAAGTGAGTGATGGTTGCCAAGTTATCTGTCATAAGAGTCTTGCAGGTAAACTGTAACGTATGACCTTTGACCTTATGTGACCTCCAACGGCACCATAACATGCAGGTCCCCTCAGTGCATCTACAACCCAAGTTTGGTTGAAAAGTGAGTTATGGTTGCAAAGTTATCTGTCATAAGAGTCTTGCAGGTAAACTGTAACGTATGACCTTTGACCTTACGAGGTGACCTCCAACGGCACCATAACATGCAGGTCCCCTCAGTGCATCTACAACCCACGTTTGGTTGAAAAGTGAGTGACGGTTGCAAAGTTATCTGTTATAACGTTTGTGACGGACGGACGGACGACATTTGGATCCCTTAGTCTCGCCTTCACCTCCGGTGAGGGCACCCGTTGCCACAGCAAGAGCCGCTTACGAAAACGTAGATTCTGATGCAGGGACATCCTTCAAGTAAAAGGTAATGAAAGAGGTAGGCGAACTCCAGAAAGCTGCCTCCTGAATTTCCTCTACCGTGACACCCTGGAACAGGGCCCAAGAGGTACTAACACTCCTGTTATCGTGAGCACGGGGAGACACCCCCGGCAAAAGGGCTTCAGGACCTGCAGACTTGATAGCCTCCACCAACCATCGGGAGACCATGTCCCTGGAAACAGGTCCATACAGAGCCTTGAACGCGATAAACAGTCGGAATGATGGATGTGCTTTGGTTTACTAAGATACCATTTAAGAGCCCTGACTGGGCACCAGACCTTGTCCTCCGCCATTCCGGATAGATCGGACAAGGGTTTAACCACATCTTCAACCGGCCCCGAAGTAGGCGATTGATTCTTGGCATATAGGAAGCCTTGGGAACCAAGCGTACACCACCGCGCTCCCAGCGGATGTCCAGAGGCAATAGACAATGCCTGCCGGGCACTCCTCCTTTGACCAGAAGCAATGGCCAAAAGAAACGCTGTCTTGATAGACAGGTCCCTCAGCGACGCCGTAGCCATGGGCTCAAAAGGGGCCAGGCTAAGCGCCTTCAGTACCAAAGGAAGACTCCAGGCGGGCAACAACTTCCAAGATGGAGGTCTCTTCACCAGAGCTGTCAACCTTGTGCAACCCAAAAAAAAATCATGATGGCAAAAAAAAATCATGATGGCAAAAAAAAGGAATACCTTCAAACTAAGCCTGAATCATATCGAATAGTTCATAATCCAGGATTCGACGGCTTTGATTCGATCGAATACCGGTGCATCGATAAATGATGGGCGGTGAAAACAGAGTTGCACACAGTTGCACGCAGTGCATGGACCATGCACCGGGCATATGTATAGAGTACCGAAGTGATGACGTCACAAAACATTTTTCATTTTGACATTTTTTATACCATATCTCAAAGGAACATGGTGAAAAACATCCAGATCCCAAATTTTATGGCAATTGGCTCATTGGGCCCCGAGATATGGCCGCATGAATACCTCCTTAGCCCCATTGAAGTCGGTGTTAAATTGGCCTGGTTCTAAACTGTTAAGAACCAGGCCAATTTACACTGACTTCAATGGGGCTAATTAGATATTCATATAGCCATACCTTGGGCCACCATGAACTGATTCATGTCAAATTTGATGTGTGAACGTTTTCCATCATGCTCTACCTAAATATGGTCATAAAAATACTGAAATACAAAAATAAAAATTTGATGACGTCACACTTCGGTACTCTATGGGCTCTCGCTGCTCGACATTAACGATAGCCCGCTAGTAAAAATCACAGCGGACGAGCCAAAATCTAGACTAGTTTCTAGTCTGTATGGCTAGCCAAAATATCACTCTAGTGTCGCACGAAGGGATGCTCATTGTCGACACACCTGACAATGATTCGAATTCAAAGAATTAATAATCTTACTTTGTCTTTGGAGAGCTGAATGGAACACGTTTGTTCGATGCAAAAAAAAACAACAATACAAAATAAACCTTTCGTCGCTCATGACGTACTCGACTTCATTCAGCCTCAGATCATTCAGAAGTAATTGCCAATTTGATTAGAGTGTGATATTAGTTATTGCAAATTAAGTAGGAACACTCGTACTCATGCCCGTATTTATCATGTTCAATTAGACAATTGTCAAATTGACAATGCAGAGAGAGTGCAAGAATATTATCGTAAACTTCAGTTCGTAACGACAAAACAATTTTTCCATAGAGAAAGCGAAGGTAAAGCGCGAAGTCCTCCGCGAGCGAATTAGCGAAAGTTAGCCAACATTTTGAAGTCGCCTTCACGTTCTCTGCTAGTATTATGCTGGATGTTACGGAGTTTCTTATTTTATTTGCTCTTTTCATGGTGGCTACGATGCACCGGAAAGAAATTGAAGCTCATCATATGAAATAAAGTAATGATCGTCAGATGAAATTAAATTACACTCGCTAGATGATACAGATTTGGACGTTTGTCCTATGAAATAATATTAATATTACTACAGTATAGACAGATGAAATAAATGACGGCCGATATATATTTTTGTTGCCCTTAAATAAATTCACTGATGAGAATGATCAATACATGGAAAATGCACGATATGATTGATAATATTAACAAATGATAATCAGTTTTGAGCGCCAAATGCGCTTTACATTTCTTCCGATATTAGGACGCAACAAATAGTTGATTTTTGTTTTTAATGACATGTGTGGATCGCAAGAATTATGCGGAAGTTTAAATGGTGAAAGAAATTGAAGCTCATCATATGAAATAAAGTAATGATCGTCAGATGAAATTAAATTACACTCGCTAGATGATACATATCTGGATGATTGCCCAAAGAAATTTATATTATTAATATTACTACAGTATAGACAGATGAAATAAATGACGGACGATATATATTTGTGTTGCCCTTAAATAAATTCACTGATGAGAATGATCAATACATGAAAAATGCACGATATGATTGATAATAATTATTAACAAATGATCATCAGTTTTGCGCACCAAATGCGCTTTATTTCTTCCGATATTAAGATGGCAATGCATTTTTAAAGGGAAATTAACCTCAGCGTATGAATTAGCTTATTTTGAATGGTGTAGTATATGCCTCTTATTTGATACATGCAATTTCATGTAAAAACACAGGATATAGATATAAATCACTATTTTCCAGCCAAGTTATCGTCTGCTAGCAATAATAAGGGGGCTGCCATTACTTTATGTGTACACGAACATATTTTTCATCCCAAGTAAAATTTCCTTCATCGTTAACTTGTAATTGATTTTTAGAGGACAAATATATATTAGATAAAGTCACATATTCTGAAATGTAAGTTTAGTTTTATATATTTTTTAAAAGGTCTTAATTTGTTCATAAAAAATATACTTCCTAAAAATATACGTCAAGGACGGAGACAATCGTAACAATACCAAAACAAAGCGAGGAATCTGCTTTACAGGATGGCTATTAGAACTCATGGGTCGTCAATTATCTAGGCCCATGGCCAATAACAATCGTAATACAATCAGAACAAAGCGACGTATCTGTTGTAAAGGTAGGCTATTATCAATGCATATGGTACCTAATGATCCGTGTCATGCACAAAATGGCAGCCTCCATGGAAAGACGTAGCAGACAATAGGTGCATCTAGAATATCACGTGGGGTTAATTGTCCTTTAAGGACATGTATGGATCGCAAGAATTATTGCGGAAGTTTAACGTATGTATATATTTTGTTGCCCTTAAATAACTACAATGATGAGAATCAGTGAAGTTATGTGTATATAACCTTTTTTCATGTTTATACTATATTTATGGTGACAACCCGTCTATTTATAATGAAACAATGTAAACGAAAGACGCCAGAATAGAGCGGCGACCGCGAGGTGAAAGAGGAGATCACCAGATAAAATAATTGATAGTCCGAAATATGAAATAGAGTTAATTTTTTTTGAAGGTTCATACTTTTTCCGAATCTTTTATATTTTTAGCACACCGCTTGAGCGTAAGATAGAGGGCAAACACTGTGAGAGCGGAATAGAAACATGGAGAGGAGAGAAATAAAATGGAATCGTGTCAACGTGACAGATAGAAAGAGAATAAAATGACAAATTAAAGAGAAACATCGGAAAAGTTGAATGAAAAGCTGACAGAATAAAAGCCATAAGAAAAGGGTGATTATTCTTGATAAAAACAAAGAATAACATAAGGAAACACGATAGAGTTTTTAGCACCCTTAAAATTGCAAGAGGCATCGGCTATCAACAAATTCCAAAAAAGTAAATGAATTAACTCAACTCATTTTAACGATATTTCTCTCCTTGCTTTTGCATGATCCCCTCTTTCTGAGCTCATTTTACCCTTTTTCTATAGC
Organism: Heliocidaris erythrogramma; assembly: GCA_025617745.1. Lineage (NCBI taxonomy): Eukaryota > Metazoa > Echinodermata > Echinoidea > Camarodonta > Echinometridae > Heliocidaris > Heliocidaris erythrogramma. The sequence continues at coordinate 18,041,923 of CM046870.1, read as the reverse complement.
TCCATCAATCCGTCAATACAACGCGACTTTATGTAACTCCCCCCCCCCCCCTCTCTTTACTTTTTACAAATTATTTCGGGGAAAAGGCTTGTTTGATCTACCCGCGCGCGCGCGCATACTATTTATAAATAACCGCAGTGATATCAACAACTTGCCAGACAATGGCTCCCAAGAGTCTCTCAATGTCATTGACCCAGTTAATGATTTATGACCTGCTGTGATTTTTTTTTTTCATGCTAGCCTATGCGATATGCGCCGGGCTTTCTGGCAAGTATACTAATTGCGTTACGTAAACTATGGAGACAATACGGACAATGGGCGAGGGCGTTAGCCCAAGCGAGTATCATCGCTGGTGAACTCATCATTATTAGATTGACGTAATTCATATATGTTTTAAATATCGAATGTGAGAGGAGGGTATGCCATGCATGATTCATAAACTAGCCTTATTTGGTGATCGACCTCCTTTTATTCAACCAATCAAATATTTTCAAGTTCCGATTTTTTCCGTCTTGTACTAGTACAAAATTCATAATACGCTACAACGCCCTATTTTGTTGGAGTGGCTTAATATAGTCTGTATGCAAGTATGTAATAATTTACTCCACTGTTGCTGTATCGAAGTTTGTATCCAGTATCACATCTTATTTTTAACTAATCATAATAACGCATTATTCTAGACTACGGTACATTCTTTCCAACTGGGTGTTGTGGTGTATATCTCTTCCTACCCTCAGTGGGTGTAGGTTGGCTAATAAAAATACACTTTATTTTGTGACATATTGCCTGTACATATGTTCATTATTCCCAGTACGTATTCTTTGTATTTTTCTTATGCCAGATATTGCCGTTTTATTTATGATCTCTTCCATGCCCACAGGAGGGGCCGTCAGAAATAAAATCATTGTCAATGTCATTGTACCGCATGCGTACGCCTCTAATCCAGCTATCGTGGAAGTTATACTTCTAAACTCAGCCCCGGGACGTTTTGAGGGAAACCACTACTATTCCGTGCGTCTCACAATTTACATGGGCAAATGACAATGTATAGTTGTATCGTAGGGACTATTTTTTCAATCAAAGTATCATATATGTCCTGCCACTTACCTAAACAGACCTTCCGCAGATCAGCTCTTCCTCAGAAATGTATAGAATCAATAAAATGCCTTTTTCACTCAATTGTAATCCTCCCTCTCGTCTCTCTCGAGCGAGAATTCGAACGTATGTAAAAAAATATACGGACGCGCATGCGTATTGCATACTATACATCGGCCTCCGAAAAATTTTAGTACAGGATCCGGGAAATTAATAGGCTTTTTATATCATTCTCGTCGAAAAGAAAGACGACAGTTATCCGGACAGTATTGTAATTACCTAAAGCATCTTCAAATGAAGTTATGTCATATTTCATGGTATAATTTTGACATACGAGCTTGGATTTATGAGGCATCCAACCTTTCTAATGACTGCTGATCGCAGTAAAGCGGACCCAGGTTTGGGCTACTGCCGGCCTTCGCCGATTGCCCGTCTCCATAACGCGATCAGTATACTTCATTACTTGCCAGAAAACCCGACGCATATCTGACAGACTATTTTCATGCTACTGTAGAAAGAAATTCAGCAGCATATCTCCCCTCCCATCCTCCCACCCCCTCCAAATAAAAGATAAATACGAAGACGATCTCTGTAGCCTAGTCACTGAGTTGAGGGGCACTTGCATCCTTTTTAGGGGGGGGGGGGGGGTGGGGGTCCTCAGAAAATTTAATGCGAATGTAGGAAGTCACAGAAAGTGGTGGATGTTTGATTTTTGTTTTGACTTTCCCTTCACTTTCCCTCTTTCCCGGTCGCTAGAGCTATATAATATAAAGATGATAATGAGTGAAATTTTATGATAATTATGATATCAAATGAATCATACAAAAAATTAAAAATGAAAAAATATTCTGCTTGACATTTGTGTTAAGAACTTATTAATATGGCCATTGAATTTCGGCGAAATAATATCACAATATCAAATTCCATTGAAAGAGAAAAGAACCAAACAAATACGAAATCACCCCTCTCAAGAATTGACAAGCTTATTTCACAGACGTATATTTATGTTTCCATAATTTCATCATTTTCTCTGCATCACTGGAATCACGCGGCAGCAGCCCGAATGCATGCGTATAGTGTTCCAATTCCGGGCCACCTCTCATCATGACTGTAAACCATTTTCAAACATCGTTGATGAAATTCACAAACACACAAATTTACATCGACACAGAATGATCAAAAGTAATAACATGTTGTGCAAGTTTTGTAAGTCGTTTAAAATATGATACGTCACTGATATGTTTTCAGAATCATGTTATTTTTCCCCAAAATAATATCAGACGGGTTCGCGTGTTTTTCATTTGCTTTCCGAAGTATGTCCGCGATCACTTCAAAAAGGCATCGATCGATATCGCGGCGCGCGCGGCATGAGAAAGACAGATCAGCGATCGGCCGCGCTGGCTGAATAGCTCTTCCTTGCTGTACTGTGAACAATAGCGTGTTCTGGATTGAGTGGCGCATTCTCGGAGCATTCCGGAACATACCCATTCTGACACCATTCTAACACCATTCTGACCCCATTCCGGATGTAATCCTCCATAGCGCGGAGTTAAGTACCGCATTCTAAACGCAGGCCAGAATGGGGATGAGCAAGACAATGGATTTTTAGGGGACCATTCCGGATGCATTCTGAATGGTCGATGAATTTGGATGGTCTCCCTTAGTACATATTGGAATTTTTTTTTAAAACGTATTTCATGAAGAAAAAAACAGAGTGCCGTAAAAATATTGGTTAAAAAGTGGTAATAATTCTGTGAAAAATGGAATGGTTGACAGCTCTGCTTCACCCACCACCCACCAGGATCCTTCACCCTGGAGCAATACCTGGGAAGTTGGTGGTTCAGAGACGAGGCAAACAGCAAAGGACCGAAGAGGGATCGAACATCCACTCCAACGGCAGCGAACTACCTCTGGACAAGAAGTCTGCTACCAGGTCATGTTGCCCCAGGATATATGACGCCACTGGGGTCACGCCGTAGTGGCGGCACCACCCCCAACGCTAGGCCGGCAAATTGTTCAGTTCCCTGGATTGCGTCTCCCTTGCTTGTTGATGTAGGCCGCTACAGTAACATTGTCCGTCTGGATAATGACCGCCCGGCCTTGGACGCATGATTGGAAGTGGGCAAGGGCCAGCATCACCGCCCTGAACTCCAGAATGCTGATGTGAGGGAGGGGAGAGAGGTGAGACCAATCACCGGCAATGGTCTCCCCTTGACAGACCCTGCCCCATCCTAAGAGGGAGGCATCGTCACCCAAATCGATGGTTGGGAGCGTTCAGTGGCTTGCCCTGTGAGAGGAAGGAGCGGACGGTCCAGGGACCAAGTTCTCGCTGATTTATGGGAGGGATCGGAGCGCGAGTACTGAGAGGGTCGAAAATTCGGGTGGAAAAACTCCAGCAAGTGGAACGGCAGAGGCCTCATGTGGAGGCGGCAGTCTGGCAGGACGTTCCCTAGACTTGCCAGGTAGCCCAGGAACCGGAGCCAAATCCTGGCGGGAGCTGACCATTTCCTCCGTAGGGAGTTGGCAGCTGCCACAATCCTGTCCACCCTCTCGGGACTTGGACGGGCCAGTTGAGCAGGCAGGTCTATCGCAGCCCCAAAGAAAAGGAAAAACTGGGTTGTAGACAGTTTATCAGCCGGCCAAGCCTCCGGACGAGGTCCAAGCAGGAGAGCTTGGGACTCGGCTACTACAAGCCAGTACTCCAGATAACAAAACATCCCGATTCCCTGCTTCCTGACATATGCCACTTCGCACGACAACACCCGGGGGAACATGCATGGTGCCGGTCTCAGGCCGAAAGGCAGGGCCTTGTACTTGTAAACGGAACCCCAGAAGGTCCCTGGAGGCAGGGTCTGTGGGTAGGGCAGACCCGAGGCGCGGGTTGAAACGGGCCCAGAATGGACGCTGCTCGCTGGAAGAGGGCTAGGGGCTCCTCCTCCGCGCCGTCACCTGTGCTCGGAAGAGAACTAGAACTGGAGGATTCCTTAACCTTCTTCCTCTTCTTCTTCCCTTTCTTAGCCTTCTTACCTGAAGTAGAAGACAACGGGGCCTCTGCCGGCCGCTTGCCGGCGCGAGGCCATGTCCCACTGACCGCAAGGCACCGCGCTAGAGCAGTCGTGGTGCCGTGGGCAAAGTGAGTGATGGTCCCAGTGTTGAGAAGGCCCATCCAGATTTCGGTGTATTTCCTGGAAATTCCCCCAAAAGATGCCGTTTTAAAAGTATCGTCTTTAAAAATGTTAAAGCTCGAAATTTGCATATGTAATTGAAGATAGTTGATCAATACTGGCTGAAATTCTCAAGAAATTTGGATAAGCCAATCTAGAAATAGAACCTTTTGAATAACAAGGTCTTGACAAGAAACTAACACTATTTCGCTTGTATTTTGCCTCTTTTGTCCGCTCGCGGTCCTCGAACGGGGCTTATTCTGACACTCAATAGACGGGGCTTATCTCCTGGCGGCAGTAACGATTGAAATAGAAACTTTCTTTCAACTGGATATTGACTGATTTTGTTCTCATTTTTGACCAATCAGGTGATTTTTTTATATATCACAAAGGCTTGATCGAGTAAACAAAGCTCGAAAGAATGGCAGCGCTCGTGTAATTCGTCCATATTCCAGCATTCGAACTGCAACCTCAAAGCAGCAACGATTCTTTTGCTGAAGTCGGGGTAATAATATTCTGCGCCTCTGAATAGGAAACTAGATAGAAGGCTATCTTAAATGCTATATATTATTATTATATATAAAAAGAAGTTATTTCATAGAGTGCCGATCCCAGCAGGTCTTCTTCGAAATATGAAGTATAGAATCTGAAATTTTGGCGAAATTTCATCAGTAAATTTTCTGTTGACAACTGAAAATCCACGTCGAGTTTTGTAAATATCGATTGCCATTTCATTTCATACATTGTTGTTGCTAAACATAACAGGTGCTTACAACCATTAGCGATTTATTGGTGTTATGCGAGTGTTCGCGTGTGTTGTGAATGGGCTGTGTGGTTGTGAGTACGGTAGTGAGTATGGTAGTGAGTACGGTAGTGAGTACGGTAGTACAGTGCCTGTGTGTGCAGTGCCAGCGCAGTGCCAGTGATTTCGTAGTAGTAGTACTAGTAGTAGGATTGAACTTTTTTCTTTGGGTTACTTACGGTCCTGTTATTTGAGCTTTGAGTTAGTTTATAACTCATTTATGTCTGTATGAGTGGATTTCGTAGTTGTAAAATATATGCAAAAACTGTATGTATTTTTGTTATATTCGTGTGGATTTGCAAAATTTGTCTGGTGGCTGAGGTTCGCCGAATGTACGCCAGTATACACTTTGATGATGGGTGGTGACTGAGCTGAGTGAGTTGTAAAATCAGCACTGATTTTCTTAATTACTATATAAATCTATATACTTACCTATTATACTAGTCACTTGACTACGCTAACCCGTTCGGAAACTTAACACAAATGAGTCACAATATTGTGCACACCCCCGTAATCCTATTGTTCTCCCCTTCGCCACTCACCCGCAGCAATATGCAACGGCCATCTTCCTCTTTTGTGAGCAACCCCAAGTAGAAAAACATGTTGCTTGCAAGGCGAGGGGAAGGAGGGAGGGTTATAGGTAGGTATATAGAAATATCAAGCGTCACACCTTGAAACAGAGCCCAAGAGGTGCTGACACTACGAGAGTCATGAGCATGGGGCTTACTATCTGATGAAAAGTCAGATAGCGGACAAAGAAAAATCTCACCAGGCCAGAAGAAGCCGTCTGATTCTTGGCAATGAAAGAAGCTTTAGGAATCAATCTAACGCCTTTTCTCTCCCAACGAACACGACCAGGAGTAAGACAGAGGGCATGAAGGGTACTGCGCCTCTGACTAGAGGCAATGGATACCGGGGAGAGCGTCTTCACCGTAAGATGGTTTGAAATGGTTTGAAAGGAAGTTTGGCTTGGGCTTCTAGAACCCGAGGCAAACTCCAAGACGGGACCAACTGAGAACGAGGGGGACGTTTCAGAGAGAAAGACTGAATCAATCCACTCAACAACAGGGAATTAGAAATCCCCGAACCATCCGAAAACCCAGAATGAATGGCGCAGATCGCAGACCGGTAGCCTCGGATAGTAGAGATGGACCTCCCTTTGTCAAACAGCGAGATTAGAAAATCCGCGATTGAACCAATAGGAGCCTTAGACAGGGTTTGATCCCGCACTTTATACCATTGGAAAAAGGCTGAAAGACGGGAATTGTAAATTTCCCTAGTACAGACTCTACGACCGGACATTAAAAAGTCAGCGGCCCTTTCAGAGAGACCTGACTGTCTTGCAGATTCCCCGACTGGGGCCAAGCAGTCAAATGAAGGGACGTCGGACTGTGGTGAAGAATCCCCGAGAGGGGTTGCGACACCAGATCCGCTCTTAGCGGAAGAAGGAACGGTTGAGCCACCAGAAGGCTCATTAACTCCGAGAACCAAATCCTCCTGGGCCAAAAGGGAGCTATTACAAGCACCCGAGCCCGATCTACCCTGATCTTCTGCAAGACTCGCGGGATCTGCTGGAAGGGAGGAAAGGCAAACCCTTGAAGATTCTCCCAACTGAGAAAGCATCCAGAGCCTAAGCCTCCCGGTTGCGAACACGGGAGCAGTACTTCGGAAGCTGGTGGTTCAGAGCTGACACAAACAGGTCTACCTTCAGTGGGCCCCAGCAACTGTAAATGCGGGAAAAGACCTCTAGATGAAGCTTCCATTCTGATGGAAACACCTGCCCCGGGATAGAAAATCCGCCATGAGGTTTTCCTGACCGGGGATGAAAGAGGCATAGGGCATGATCGCCATGTGACGACATCACCTCCACAGCTGTGCTGCTAAGGCATTCAGGGTGGCAGAACGAGTGCCTCCCTGCCGATTGATATACAGTTAACAACAAAATTATTCATACCCCTTGGAAAATTCTAGTTTTTTGCATTTTTCCTAAAAATGAATGGTTAACTGAATTTAATTGCACATCACATGAATACATTTAGTTATCATCTGCAAATGAATGCTGTTTCTGGTTTCACCTCATTTGCATAACAATAGAAAAGGTGAATTATCCAAACTGGGTGATGTTCAAAATTATTCATACCCTTGGTGATCTATTGACTTTGTCAATCAGTATGAATCCAGTCCTTGTGATTAATGCTCGTAACACTTTCTTCACACTGTCACAATGCTTCCGGAGGTCTCTACTGAGATATCAGGCCAATACCTGGTCTCCAATGGCCCAATCTCCTTGTGGATGTTGTCCACACATGCCATCACCTGGTCTTCAGGGGATTCGATGGATTTAAAGCAGATTTTGTGTTTGCAGGTGGTGTAGTTTTAGACGTCATGAGGATAGGACTATGATATTGATATTTTCGTTAATATTCCTTACATTTTAATGACAATTCTATATCTAAGTTGAAACAAAGCACTCTTCCTGGAGAGACTTCCCTAGAGGCATTCACTGTTGCACTCTGTCAAGGGAAGGTATTTCCTGATACTTTTGTTCCATTATGTTTAGGGAGGCCATGGTAGTTGTCTAAAGGTTGGATGGTGCCAATTTTATCAGTTTATTCAGTTACACTGATTGACACATTTTTGATATGGACACCTGCAAGTGGGTACTCTAGTGAAGCTTAAAATACTGATCTTTATGTTCCAGTGCACTGTCAAACTGGTAGCATTTTGTGCACTGCAGCTGGTAACATGGAGGGCATATGGTCTAAATTTGGTTTACATTCATTTTGATATCAAGGATTGTAGCTTTCATACCAAAGATACAACGAATATACCATATGAATATTGATATACAGTAACAGTCAATGTGGGATGTGTATGGTACTCAAAGGTTACATACTGTTATTCATGGTGACCTGACGTTAGAGTCATGAAATGACTTTAATATCACCAACATGGCCTTCCTGAGCACTCCGATTAAGAATGGGGCCAATGAAGAAAGGTGAACCCTCCCACAGGCAGTGCAAAAGGGAAGGGCTCTTCAGGGATGGTGCTTTGCTTCATAAGTAGATACAGAATTTTTATTAAAATGCATGGAATAAACGACCGAAAATTTCAATATCATAGTCCTGTCATCATGAAGTCGATAACTGCATCACCTGTAGGACACAAAATCTAATGAACTCCCTGAAGGTCAGGTGAAGCATGTGTGGACACATCCCCAAGGAGATTGAGCCATTGGAGAACAGGTACTGGCCTGATATCCCAGCAGAGACCACTCCGGAAGCCTTGTGACGGTGTATTATATAATGAAGTGAATTACAAGCATTAGTCACAAGGATCGGATTCATACTGATTGACAAAGTCAATAAATCAGCAAGGGTATGAATAATTTTGAACATCGCCCAGTTTGAATAACTCACCTTTTCTATTGTTATGCAAATGAGGTGAAACTGGAAACGGCATTTATTTGCAGATGATAACTAAATGTATTCAAGTGATGTGCAAGTAACTTCATTTAACCATTCATTTTTAGGAAAAATGCAAAAAAGTAAAATTTTCCAAGGGGTATGAATAATTTTGTTGTTAACTGTAAGCCGCCACTGTGACATTGTCCGTGAGGATGAGAACGACTGAGAAGTCGACTTCTGAAGTGAAGTAGGGTTAAAAAGACTGCCATGAATTCCAGGACATTGATATGGGGTAGAGTCCCAAGATGAGACCAATCCCCCGAAACCGTGCTGCCATCATCAATGTCCACCCCACCCTAGCCGAGAGGCATCTGTCGAAGCCGAGATCGACAGAAGGGGGGTACGAAAGGACTTGCCTCATGCAAGAAACTCCACTGTCAGGCCCTGACCTTTCTGGCCAGAATGAGCTTGCGAGCCGCTGAGACAATAGTCAGTATCCTGTCTCGACTGGGCCGAGCTAATTGATTCCGAATGTCTAACACAGCCCCCAGAAAAACCGGGCTGCGAGTAGGAACCAAATCCGACTTTTCCCCAATTTATTAGGAAACCTAAGTCTTGAGCGACTTTGACGAGCAAACGTGCCTCGTCTAACAGACGTTCGTGAGACTCCGCTAAGAGGAGCCAGTCGTCCACATAGCAAAACAGCCGAAGGCGTGAACACCCGAGGGGCTGGACGCAGCCTGAAGGGAAGAGCGCGAAAGCGAAAAGTCTCTGAAAGGAAGGAAAACCCTAAATAGGGATATGGAAATACGCATCTTTGAGATCTATCAAGATCGCGTAATCCTTCCTCTTGATCAACGGGAGAATTGAGGCTAGAGTTTCCATCCGAAAATGCACCGGAGGAATGAATTTGTTTATTCTTTTCAAATTCAGTATCAAACGAAGTTTTCCAGAGCGCTTGGGAATAACGAAGATCGGAGAAAGAGAAAGAGACGGCCAGTCTCTCACTATAGCCCTTTTGTTCAACAGAGATATGATCTCCGTTGAAGCGTGACAACAAGCCAGGGCAGACATGGGAGGTAAACGAGATCTTATAGACCCTCCGGGGAGCGAGGCGGATAGATCTATGAAGAATCCGTCTTGCACTACGGAGAGCACGAAGGCGTCCCCGGAGATGGCCTCCCAAGCCGGGAGAAAAGAACGAGGTCGGCCACCTACCATATCGGACTGAACAAGTGCTCGGGGAAGACCGTCAAAAACTAGGCTTTAGCCTTGTGTGAAGCCATCGCCTTGCCAGGCAGGGAGCAACGAGTACCTCTCGAAGAGCCTCTGCCACGTCCCCCTCTCCCACGAGGAGGATATGACTGAAACTCAGCAGGCAAGCCCCAAGAAACCCGACTGTGTTGTCCCGAAGTGGGAGGAACAGTCCTCCGACGGGCAGGGGCCCACGTCAGCTTAAAGGGAGCGCGGAACTGCTTAGTCATCTCAGTGATCTGCTTCCGCGCATCAATCTCCCTCTGAAAAACTGTAGTGAATTGTCCGCCAAAGAGCGAAGGACCCCGAGACGGGACATCCTGGAGAAGTGACGCAATGTCAGTCTCCGTAACCACGAGGGCAGAGAGGGCCAAAACCCTGCGACGGTACGTAACCGAAGCCGCCGCACTGGAAAGTTGTGAACTTGAGAAGCCAAATCCAAATCTGGCTACGCTTGAATTGATTGGGACAATGGTCCACGAACAAAAGCTGAAACAGGCGGATAGGAGGCACAAGAGACCCCGTCTCAGACAATGAGGAATCAAGCACAAAAGGCTGATTAGTCTCAATGTCAGACCCCGGAAGAGGGATAGAAGCAGGGGCTGTAGTATCTGGTAAGAGGGACCAACCCTGTCGTTGTGCAAAAACCTGCATCATGCTGAGCATCTCAGATTGAGAAGGGTCAGACGGGTCAGACGGGCAAGAGGCAGGCAAAGCCTTGCTTCTTTTAGACCCCTTCTTAGGCTTCATTCTAGCTGGCTCAACAGGAGCCGAAGCCGTGATCCGCTTCTTAGGGCGTCTGACAGACTTCGGGCAGTTCTCCGAAACAACTTTGGAAACCTGAACCAAACCCTCAACAGAGGGATGCCTGCCTCCCTCCGGGGCAGAAGTGCGCTGAGGGTATGTACCCAAAGTCACACACAAACTACCCATACTAGCTGAGCAAGAAGATGCTACAGCCATGGGCCGGGCGCTTGAGGCGCCCAGTGCGAGGGCAGACTGGGACAAGGTCCCAGTATTCGCCCACCGACTACTAATAGTATGTGAACTCTCTATTGTTTCGCCCGTGGGCGACAATAAGAGAGCACTAGTAGTCGCGCACTCAGGTGACCGTACCTGTTGCTACGTAGAGCGCCCATAATTGTTGGCTCGAGCCTTCCCATCAGCTGGCAAAAGCAACAGCCCGGGTAGTACTCGCTCCCCCATATGGCATCGGCCAGGGGCTAGGGTATGAGAACCCAGACCAACATGGGCAGTGCCCGTGAGCTGCCCTGCAGTAGTGCATGGCACGCGTCTCCCCTAGCGGATTTATGCGAGTCATCGCTACCGTGCGGGAAACAGACGTCCACCCTTCTGGTCTGAGTGACCGGGGGATTGGATTTGTGATATCCAAACCACTAGAGCTTCACGCCACCCACCCCGAAGCCACGGGCTTCGGAGTTGACGTCCCAAGCTCAACTAACGTCACCCGCCCCGAAGCCGCATGCTCCGAGGCTGGCAAACCCTGCAGGGAAACACCACTGGGCAGCTTACCTGCAGCCCTCCTCCCTCCCCCATGTACGAAAGTACTCGGGAGAGTTCTGGAAGGCCGAGTCATCTTGCTAGACGACTCTTCGCAAGAAGCAGGTCTCCGCGACCTAACAGCTTCTTCTTCCAAACTCATAATGCTGCAATAAAGTATACAAAAATATGAAATACTTTAAGAGAGCAGGTAATAATAAATAATCCTAAAATTTTGGGGATATGCACAAAATTCCACAAACACCGTTTAATACAAACACCGAACCTAAACCGGATTGGGTCAAACGGAAACACCAGCAAGACACACAGAAATAACTACGCGGGGCTGGCCGTGAAAAGGAAAATAACTGCCTGGAAAGGAATCATAAAATATCCCTTGCAATCGGCAAGAGTGACATAAAAACACAAGAGTACTATAATCTTAGACGAAAATAAGTACAGAAAATTGCTTTTAAGGGCGAAAAAGCGCGCTGAAAAGATACAAATAGACCTGATGACTCGACATCCTAACTCGACGGGGGCGAGCAAGAAAGAGGAAGATGGCCGTTGCGTATTGCTGCGGGTGAGTGGCGAAGGGGAGAACAATAGTATTACGGGGGGTGCGCACAATATTGTGACTCATTTGTGTTAAGTTCTCTGTGCCTCGCATGCATGTCATTTTGAAGACGGATACAACTTATTTTGTTGTCATTTTTATTTTATCCAAGCCCGATGAAAAAAAAAAACAACCCCAATTGCAATGTAAAGATAGAACATGAATACATTTACTAACACTGACATGACTGAACACTGAATACAAATTGCTAACAGGGAAGGGATGTTTCAATAATAAAATATCTTTTTCAGAAGAATTTTTTCAAGAGATGCACCTCTTTTTATCCCCTTTGAATGGCTACTGCTTACAAAAAAAATTTCTTTTGAAGCCTTTTGTTGAACGAAAATTTATACTGTTTAGAATATTATATTTGTAGTATGTGTTATATACGATGACTGTCATTTGTACCATGATTGTAATTTGTTTCAAGATTACGAACTTGTTTATGCAAACCCGGCTCGGCGGTGGAGATTTCCAACTTCTCTCCCACTTTTCTTTGTGGTCTTATTCGAGTAGCATGTTTTTACTTTCCCTGCTTGCTACTACCAATTTTCGTACAATAAATTTGTGGAATCATCATTGATTTAGTACATGTACCTTTCATGCAATACCAAAGTTTTGAGTTCAGGTCTTCTTGGCAGCTGAAATCAGTACATAGGCTGACCGATTCATTTATTTTAGAACACTTCGCGGTTCAGATTTAAATCAGTGTTTCAACACAGCTTTTAGAACGAGTGTGTGTACAGCAATTTTTCATGTTCCACGATTTATGTGACAATAGTATCTAGAACGCTTCGCCGATAGCTGCTGATCGTGCACTCAGTTTCATCGAATACCCGTCTGCGAATTTCTTTTGGAATACTGATCAGCTACATTCGTCTATTTCCTTGCCTCGTTAGTCTTGAATTTTGGTCCGGGTTTGTGTTTTACTTGGAGTATAATGCCTAAGCAGGGGAAGCAAAGGTCGACCAGTACCAGGAAGGTGGGGGCGCGACGCTCTCAAAGGTCTGATGTGGACGAACATGATGTAGCACCTCCGTTCGCAGTCGTATTGGACGATGACGTTGATCCAGAGTCTAATAATATTGGGGCCCCTTGGCCCTTTGTAAACCCACTCGATGCCATAAATACGCATGCTGGAGCATATCCTACTCTTGAAAATGTTCCCCCTAATTCTGTTCGATCCCCACCTCCTCCTTCAGCCCACTCACTGCCTGTTACTTCGAGCATCGACCTCTCACCACAACCCGCTATGCTGAGCTGTGTTTTCGATGAGCTAGGCGGAGAGGTACCGGCTACTACTAAGGAGAAGATCTGGAGGGGCGAATTCATAGAGCTGGGTCAAAGCTAACAATATTTGGGGTGAATTGGATTATACAGCATATCAAAACACAAACAGAGCACTATCTGATTATCTTGCACTTTTATATGAATGTTACTTAAGACTTTAAACAATCCAGAATACGGTATATTAAATGCGTCAAAGGAGCTAGATTAATACATAATTTTGTTTATGAAAATACCGAGATGAATGCGATGCCCTGCACCTTTAAACAGACGCCTAATTGCTGGATTTTATTCCAGGCGGCATCAACTTCTGACACAATAATTTATATAGGTTTTAATGGAATTCATATGGTAGGAACAAAGTTGTAAATGACGCTGCAAGAAGGTATGAGAACAATTGCCAATACGCTCATGGTTTAACTTCATGTGCTAACGCTCTACATAATTATGTTAGTCCTTCTGTTGATTTCTCTCCACACCTTTCCGCCTTTATTTCTAGTATCCGCATCACCTTTCAGACGTAAAATACACCATTCCTCTTTCCTGCAATTCTTCTCTTATTCTGTGTCTCTTTCCTCAATAATGTTTCTCGCATCAACATGGAGCTTTAGCTCTATATATTTATTTTGTCATCTATTCAGTTTGACGAACTCATTTTGTTTATTTATGCGTTGTGTAAACCACTGATATTTCTTATGTTTTATATACTGTACAGTATATGTGATTGTATAACGACGATAATTGTAATTAGTCATGTACACTGGAATATTCAGTGTATTTTCTGTGCCATTGCACAATAGGTAAATGCATGGAGATAGAAAGAAGTACATGCATACGTGTATGTGGGCGTGGTTTAGCTGAGAGAACCACACTCTTCTATCTGGTTGGTTGTTTACTCAACCATTCACTAATGTTGGTTTAGAAAAAAAAAAAGAAAACCCCGGGAAAATAATGATAATAATAACTAGCCACCCAGTTGTAAAGGCCTTGCAAACTTGTTGTGATGTTGCCGCACTGGACATTTGGTCAAGTCCTGTCTGTCATTTGACCTGATAAGGACACACATTATCCCCCCCCCCCCCCCCCCCTCACCTGGTCTCCATCACGGTTTCACGACCAGCCCAATTGTATCGTGATCACTATGTTTCTGGTTAAAAGCAAAACTGGAACAGTTTGATTGATAACTGATTTCATGTATATCAAGGTAGTTTGTTAATGTTATGTTGATTGTTTGGTCAATCAGGATCAATACCACTGGGTTGATAAAACTCTTTAGAATCGATTGATGACCAGGTTCTCAAGTTGCGTGTCCTTTTCCATTACATTTTAACTAGAGTAAATTTATTTGATAGCAATTAGTTTTTGCTCTTGTTCAATGGAGTAACAGCAGGTAAAGACACAGCGACCCGACGGTGTTGTCCCGAAGTGGGAGCAACAACCCTCTGTCGGGAAGGGCCGCCAAAAATCAAGGGGCCCCAAGAAGGGACGTCTCGGAGAAGTGACGATGTGTCAGTCTCCTTAACCCCGAGGACGGAGAGGTCCAGCACCCTACGGCTGTTCCTAACAGAAGCAGCTGCCGCACTAGAGAGTTGTGACCCCGATAGATTAAGCAGCAGGTCATCAATAACAAATTTATCACCTTCAGTGATATTCAACTCGTCTGCCCTGGATCCGAGGTCGGAAAGAAAGCCTTGAAATGCGGCCAAGCGCATACAGGCTCTGATTTGACTGCCGACATTGCCCCAATGTCTATCATCAGCCTTAAAAATCTTCTAGAGAGAGAGATGTAAAGGCAAAAGCTTTACCCTTAATCAGACCACAGCGCCTAAAGAGAAGCCCGGTCTCAATACGGTCATACTCCGCCATGAAACTCTCCGTGAGGGAACCTATTGTCTGAACAATCGAGCAGTCGAACCCTGCGCGCGGGTTGACTGAAAATCAGGGAAATATTTGGCCAACAAGGCAACAACGCAAAGGGAAAGCGATTGAGGCTCTGCCTGCTCCAACAATGTCGATTCAGAAACCAAAAATTGAGAAGCAGACACAAAATCTGGTACCGCTTGATTGGTTTGGGACAAAGGCCCGCAAACAATGAACGAATCAGGCGGATACTCCCATGGGTCACTATAGGTCTCATCATCCGGCGGAGCCCCAAGGGCTGCGGGTAGAAGAGACGTGAGAGACCCCTGCTCAGACAATGGGGTATCGAGCACACACGGCCGAGGAAAGTCGGGCCGCTAGTCTCAGTGTCAGACCCCTGAAGAGGAATAGAAGCAGGGGCTGCGGTATCTGTAAGAGAGACCAGCCTTTCCGCAGAGCGAAAACCTGCATCATGCTGAGTAGCTCAGATTGAGAAGGATCAAACAGGGCAGCAGCGGGCAACGCCTTGCTTCTCTTAGTCCCTTTAGATGTGTCCTTCTTAGGCTTCTTTTTAGCTGGCTCAACAGGAGCCGAAGCCATGTCCCGCTTCTTGGGACGTCTGACAGACTTCGGAATCACGAACCAAACGCTCAACAGAGTGATGCCCGCCTCACTCCAGGGGAGAGGTGTGCCGAGGGTATGTACCCAAATTCGCGCACACACTACCTGCACTGGCTGAGCAACTAAAAGCTACAGCCACGGGTCGGGCGCTCGAGGCGCCAAGTGCGAGGGCAGACTGGGACAAAGTCCCAGTATTCGCCCATGAACTACTAATAGTATGTGGAATCACTATTGTACCACCTATGGGCGGCAATTGGAGACCACTAGTACTTGCGAACTCAGGTGACAACACCTGATGCTCCGTAGAGCACCCATAATAGTTGGCTCGAGTCTTCCCATCAGCTGGCAAAAGCAACAGCCCGGGTAGCACTCGGGGCTATTCATTAGCCAAGAGTGAGGGCAGACTGGGAGGAGGTCCCAGTATTCGCCCATGAACTACTAATAGTATGTGGAATCACTATTGTTCTGCCTGTGGGCAGCAATAGGAGACCACTAGTAGTCGCACACTCAGGTGACAACACCTGATGCTCCGTAGAGCACCCATAATAGTTGACTCGAGTCTTCCCATCAGCTGGCAAATGCAACAGCCCGGGTAGCACTCGTTCCCCCATACGGAAGTCCGGGGGCTTAGGGTATGAAAACCCAGACCAACATGGGCGGTGCCCGTGAGCTGCCCCGCAGTAGTGGCACGAATCTCCCCTAGCGGTTTAATGCGGGTGTTCGCATCCGTTCGGTAAACAGACGTCCCCCCATCGGGTCGCTACGACCGGGGGATTGGATTTATGTTATCCAAACCACTAGAACTTGACGTCACCCGCCCACAGGTAAATAACTATGTGGGGCTGGTCGTTAAAAGGAAATTAACTGCCTGAAAAGGAACATAAAATTTCCCTTGCAAAAGGCAAAAAGTGACATAAAAACACAAGAGTAAGAACTATAATCTAGAACGAAAATAAGTACAGAAAAGTGCTTTTAAGGGCGTAAAAGCGCTCTGAAAAGATACAAAATGACCTGAATTCAGGAGCGCCGTGACTTGACAACCTAACTCAACGGGAGCGAGCAAGAAAGAGGAAGATGGCCGTTGCGTATTACAACGGGAGCGAGCAAGAAAGAGGAAGATGGCCGTTGCGTATTACTGCGGGTGAGTGGCGAAGGGGATAACAATGGGATTACGGGGGGTGCGCACAATATTGTGACTCATTTGTGTTAAAGTTCTCGAACGGGTAGCGTAGTCAAGAGACTAGCATAATAGGTAGGTATATATGATTTATTGCAGTAAATTGAGAAAGGGGGGGACGTTTCAGAAAGAAAGACCGAATTAGTCCACTCAAAAAGAGAATAAAAATTCTACGATTGAACTAATAGGAGCCTTAGACGGGATTTGATCCCAGGTCTGACACCACTGAAAGAAGGTTGAACTGAAAGACAGGAATTGTAAACTTCCCCAGTAGAATCTCTACGACTAGACATTACAAAGTCTGCGGCCCTTTCAGAAAGACCTGACTGTCTTGCCAAGCAGTCAAATGAAGGGACGCTGGTTTGTGGTGTAGAATCCCTGAAAGGGGTTTAGACACCTGATCCACTCTCAAGGGAAGAGGAAACGGCTGAGCCATCAGGAGGCTCACCAATTCTGGAAACTAAATCTAATCTAAATCTAATCTAAGTCCGATTCTCCCTAATCTTCCTCAAGACCAGCGGAATTAAGGGGAAGGGAGGGAAACCAAACCACCATAGGTTCTCGCAACTGAGGGGAAAGGTATCCAGGGCCCAGGCCGCCCGGTGGTGAACTCGGGAGCAGTACGTCAGAAGCTGGTGGTTGAGAGCTGACACAAATAGGTCGACCTCCAGCGGGCCCCAAAGATTGGAAGGATGGGAAAACACCTCTGGATGGAGCTTCCATTCTGATGGAAGGCACCTGCCCCAGGATAGGAAGTCCGCAAAGAGGTTTTCCTGACCGGGGATGAAAGAGGCAACAGGCATGAATGCCATGCGACGACACCACCTCCACAATTGTGCGGCTAGAGCATCCAGAGTGGCAGAGCGTGTGCCTCCCTGGCGATTGATGTATGCCGCAACAGTGAGAATGAGAACTGAGTGATGGAGAAACCATCGACTGAAATGAAGCAAGGTTAAGAAAACTGTCATAAGTTCTAGGTCATTGATAATCGGGTAGACTCACAAGGTAAGAGCAGTCCCCCAGGACCGTGCTGCCATTGCAAATATCCACTCCACCCTAGGAAAGATGCATCCGTCGAAAACTGAAAGTGACAGAAGGGGGGTACGGAAGGACTTGCCCCGCACGAGAAACGCACCGTTTGTCCAGCGGGGAAGAAGGGATTTGATGTACTCTAGAATTGGGACCCAATTTAGGAGGGAATCCCTGCATGGTTTGTAAAATCTGAGGTACCTCTGAAAAGGCCTCATATGAAGCCAGCAGTCCTCGAGAACGTCGACCAGGCTGGCAAGATAGAGAAATTGAAGCCATTGCCTGGGCCCGACCCTCTTGACCAAGAGCAGTCGGCGGGCAGCAGAGACGATAGTAAGTATCCTGTCACGGCAGAGCCGCGCTAACTGATACTGTTATGTCTATCACTGCCCACAGGAAAACTGGTCGGCGTGTAGGGATCAGCTCTAACTTCTCCCAGTTTATTAGGAAACCTAATTCTTGGGTCGTGTTGAACAGAATGCGTACTTCGTCTGAAAGAAAAGCTTCGGACTCCACCAGGAGGAGCCAATAGTCCAGACAGCAGAACAGACGAAGGTCACGACTCCTCAGCGAGGCTTCCAGGGCAGCCACTACCCGCGTAAAGACCAGAGGGGCTGGATGCAGCCCGAAGAGAAGGGCACGAAACCGGAAGGTTTCGGATAGGAAAGAAAATCCCAGAAAATCCCTTGAAGCAGGATGAATAGGTATATGAAAATACGCATCTTTGAGATCCACAGAGATTGCGTAATCCTCTGTCTTGATCAGCGGGAGAATGGAAGCTAGAGTTTCCATCCAAAAGTGAACCGGTGGAATGAACTGGTTTATCCTTTTCATGTTCAGGATCATACGGAGCTTACCCGAGCGCTTGTGGATTATGAATATTGGAGAAAGAGAGAGAAATGTGGATGGCCTTCTATATGCTCTATAGCCCCTTTTTCCAACAGAGGTTTGATCTCTGTGGTGGCGTGAAGACGAGCCGGGGCGGACATTGGAGGTGGTCGAGTTCTTATGGCCCCTTCGGGGAGGAGGGCGGAGAGATCTATAAAGAATCGCCGCGCACTACAGAACATACGAAGGAGTCTCCGGTGATGGCCTCCCAAGCTGGGAGAAAACGTGGAAGTCGACCACCTACCATGTCGGAGTGAACAAGTGCTCGGGAATATCCGTCAAAAGCTAGGCATAGTCTGCAGGCCTGATTTCGGCTTGCTCCTCTGAGAGCCACGACGCCCTCTTGAAGGAGCTCTGCTGCGTCCGCCCCTCCCACGAGGAGGGTATGGCGGAGTGGCAGCAGGAATAGTTACAGTCAACCGACGGTGTTGTCCCGAAGTGGGAACAAGAACCCTTTTTCAGGAAGGGGATGGAGTCGGCTGGCAGGGAGCATGGAACTCTTTGGCCATCTCGGCAGCTGTTTCCAGGCATCGATTTCCCTCTGAAACACTGTGGTAAATTGTCCACTGAAGAAAGAGGGGCCCCGAAAAGGGACGTCTTGGAGAAGTGATGGTAAGTCACGCTCCTTAACCCCAAGGGCGCATAACTGTAGCGGCCGCCCAAGAGAGTTGTGACCACTGCAGACCCGCAAGAGTGAGCAGAAGATCATCAATGACAAGCTTATCACCCTCAGTGACATTCAGCTCGTCCGCCCTGGCTCTGAGGTTGGAACGAGAGCCCTGGAATGCGGCGAAACGCATGCCAGCTCTGATCTGATTACCGACGCCGCCCCACCGTCTATCCTCAGCCTTGAATGAGGAGGATGTAAGGGGGTTAAACGCCTGCAGACGTTGACCCACCCTCAAAATCTTGGGGCAGAGAGCCTAAGCTCTGAAAAAGCTATCATAATTTTGGGTTCTGAGCGCAAAGGCTTTGCCAAGACCTGGACCGGGCGCTTACGAGGAAGCTCGGTCTTAACCTGGTCATACTCCGTGAGGGGGATGCCCGCAGAAGGAGTCTGTTGCCTGAACAATAAGGAAGTCGACTGGTATGTTTCAGGCAGATATTCAGACAAGGCAATAGCCCCCGCCCCGAAGCGAGTGAGGTTCTGCCTGTTTCCGACAAAGTCGATTCAGAAACAGAAGTCTGAGAGACAGAATCAAAGTCTGACCCCGCCTGATTAGCATGAGGAACCACAGGCAGGTAGGTACCCCCATGGGTCACTGTAAGTCTCCTCACCCAGCGGAGCCCCAAGGGCCGCAGGTGGGAGAGCCTCAACAGACCCCAGAACAACCAAGGGGGGATCGAGAGCACGCGGCTGAACTAAGTCAGGCCGAAGAGTCCCGGTATCAGACCCCCGAAGAGGGGTAGAGACAGGGACCACTAGATTCTGACAACTCTTTGGAAAAGCAAGTCTCCATGACCTAAATCCTTCTTCTTCCAAACTCATATTGCTGCAACAAAAACAAGTAATAAAATATACAGATATGAAATAAATCAGAATCAGCAGGTAACACTACTTTCCACAATTGGAGGATACGGACAATTCAACAACAAGAACCGAAACATAAACAATGAATCAGAGAACACCGAAACGTAAACAACGGGATCGGGGCAAATGGAAACACCAGCAAAACACACGAAGGTTACTACGTAGACCTGGCCGCCAAAAGGAAAATAATTCCTAGAAAAGGAACATGAAAATTTTCCTGCAATAGGCAAATAGTGATTAAAAAAACACAACCGTACTATATTTCAATATGGCACGAAAAAGAGACAAGATAACGAAGCTTTTTGACCTGCACTCATCAGGGGAGCGTTTCATGAAGCGTTTTGTCAGTGATTTTTACCGACAACTGCTATAAGCTACTGAAATCCTTGCATCTGATTGGCTGAGAGCAAATTTGTCAGTGAAAATCACTGACAAATCGCTTGATGAAACGCTCCCCTGGTTATCACGCAGGTATGTAACAAATTACTTGAAATGAACTATATTATACTTGACGCAACCCGGACGCCGTATTTTCAGAACAATCGCAAAGCTTGGACGAACTCCTATTGCTACACAAAAAGGGTTCGTTGTATCTCGCACCATAACACGGACGCTGGAGGCACGGTGCAAATCTGACACCAGATTTGGACCTGCCAAATGCCCTGTGTATCTCAAACTACCCTGGGGAGGATTTCACTAACGCTTGCGATGCATCATTAACCCTTCGTAAGGGCTTGAACCCATCGCCTGTTGACGATGGGTTACTTTTCGATTTCACAAAGCTCCTGCGAAGGGTTCACCCGTCGCAAACTCATCGCAACCTAGCGGATGCTCAAAGGCTGATCGTATTCCTTTCGTAGAGCTGCAATGGGTTCAAAAAGTAACTTCCTGTATGGCGCGAAATCTCTTACAAGTTAAATTCGCTTTATATATTTGTTTTCATTGTGAGGATCTGTTTTAAACTTATCTCAATCATTTGTGGTTCGAATTCTGGTCAAGATAAAACGTTACCCTTTTTTTTTTAAGGCCATACTTTCTACAAATTCCTGCTTTTAATTTAATTTTCTTTTAGATGAAATGCTTCTTTTATTTCTTTTCTTTTTGATTTATTATTGATTTTATTTATTTTGGGGGGTTAATGTAGGGCCTATTATTCATTATCATTTCATTCATTCTTTTTTTTTTTTTTGGGGGGGGGACGGACAAATAAATTTAAACCATGTGCCCCCTCAAAAAAGAAAGGAATATGGTATATCTATTTGTTTTTATTGTGAGGATCTGTTTTAAACTTATCTCAATCGTTTGTGGTTCAAATTCTGGTCAAGATAAAACGATACCCTTTTTTTTTTGGGGGGGGGGGGGGGCGGACAAATAAATTTACACCATGTGCCCCCCCCCCCCCTCAAGAAAAAGGAATATGGTAACTATGAGAAAATGTTTGTACTTTTCATCCCTCTCTCCATTTCACCGATTTTTGTATTCTAACTCATGAGTAAATTACTTGCTTCTCTATTTTGCTTAGCCTCCCCACCATTCCTTTCTTTTATCCTCTTTCTCTCTTCTCATTACTCAACATTTCTTGTCTCTCTTTCTCTCTTGTAAGCTCTCGTTCTGTCTCTCTATCCTTAGTTTTGAAATATGATATTGAAACAATATTATGCATAAATTAAAATCCCTTTCATAATATATATTTTCAGCACATGTTACGCTAAGAATTTCAACTTGTTTTACACATATTGAAAATCTCATGAGTATAAAGTATAAACATATATGAAATACAAATCCAACTGGCAATGTCTAGCATTCAAAGTTTACAGCTCCACATGGATTTTTTTATTTGTCAACGATCAAAGAAGTAACACACAAAATGCATGAAAAAAATCAAACTATTTCCTGATATTTACATATAGTTCCTTGGTGAAAATTGCAATGAAAGTGTTGTTAATCCCAACTCAATCTCATCCAATCTAAATTAACAAATATGCGTAATGGATTTCGACAGAGACGTACAGACACATTTGCCAGCATAGCCTATATCAACTTACTTTCGGGCATAAACTACCCATATAATATTACGATATCTGGTCACCTCGCTGCCCGAATATCGGCATTTTCAAAATCCTTGGGGGGGGGGGGGCTGCAGCCCCCTTGTCCCCCCCCCCCTGCTTCATACGCCTATGAATTTGGATTGAATCAATATACTTTTTAGTGAATTTATAGTTTAGGTTCAAGTTGTAGTTCAATTGGCTGTTTTTTTTAACATGAAAATATTGCATATAGGATATTTAGATGAAGATACGATTTCAAAACAGAACTATGTCATAGTGAATGTATAATCCAAAATAAATTTTCATTATGCATTTTGAGAATCCTATAACTTAAAAGGCTGTCAGCAGTATATGGTTGATATATACATATGGCTCTGGTTTTTTAACATATACCAAATATGTCCCCAAAGAGGGTTAAAATTATGTATACACACTACTAACATGGATTTTGAGTATAAAGACTATTTATATTTTTGAGAAATGCAAATTTTGGAGCTTAATCCATCTCCATATTTAGTGGGCAGACATGAACATTAAGAGTTTTACAATTTTACTCCACAATATAGCATATCTTATAACTGTGATATTAAACTGATTTGTTACAAATTATATCAATGATATGTAATATTCATTTGGAATGTGCTTCAGAGATTATTCATGGAAAATTTTGAGTTTCTATCTTGAAAAATATAGATTTTACATCACCTGAAACTTAAAAATAGCCCTAAATTTGGGGTTTGACAACTAAAAGTTTTTATTTCATATAGTAGAATGTACTTTCCTTGGGTCAAACTTATTTTATGTAAACAAGTGATGATATAAGATAGATACATACAAAAAAAATTGGGAACGGGTGTATCATTTGACGATTTCCATTTGTAACACCCCTGACGTTTCGGATGTTACATTCTGTTAACATTACAATTTTCATCATTTTTATTTCTTTTCTTTTGGTATGATTGATCTGTGACAATACTTGTTAACAGTTAAATACTCTATCAATAATTTATTACATTTATGCAAAATGAAATCTACACAAATGTGCAGTTTAGCACATAGTTGTCTCTATCAGCTACTCAATTTAGAATCCAAGGTATACTTACATGCACTTAAAATGTATAAGTGATGCAAACTTGCAAGATATGAACCCAATAGCAATTGTAGTCACTGAATCCTCTTAGAAAATTCACTTCAACTTATATTCTGTTTAGCATGTTATGAAAAACAATGTATGCAGTGTTTCGTTTCGGACGTTACATGATGTTAACATGTCGATCAGATCATAATCCAAACTTTGTCCTGATCTGAACTTAGAGCTTGTGCTTCTTAGTCTTTTGGTGGCTGATGTATGAACTTGAATGGTAATGACTTTTGGTCATCTCTAATCTAGCTTGCTGATGTCAAAGATGTGACAACCTAGGTTATTAGATCACACACTGCTTCACCAGGGGATTCTATGAGGATATTCAAAGTATTCAGAGCACAAATCAAGCTTTCTAGAAAGTTATGAAACATTATTGGTACAATAAACATTTTTTTTTTTCTTTCAGATTGTAGATTTGTCCAGGATCTTTTCTTTGTCTGACTTTAACAATGGTACACAACATGAATAAAGAACCCATTTTCATTTTCATAGCTTCTACAAATAAAATTGAATAATCATTAGAAAGGGTACTAATATCCTACTTATTTGGTACACAAGGCATGGGAGGGGCAAGCATTTGAATAGTACAGTAAGCATACATGTAGCTCACATTTTGGTATAGTCAAAACGAGCAAGAAATCTCTTGGCATACATGTACATGTTGTGAGAGAACTTTGACACAGAAATCTACAAAATTGTAGTTGTAATGATTTTATATTCTTGTATACTTTATAGAAATTATTGTTGGTGGTGTTTAAGTTTTTGCTGATAGAGTTTGCTGATAGGGTATTACACCCTACAAGAAGAAAATAAATGAATGGATGGATTTGGAGAGGATTTAGCTTATTTTTATTTTCATCTTAGAATGTCATGAATAATCTACCTATAGTTATTAGAAGTTGCAATTCTCCAGATTCATTCAAAAGCAGTATAAAAACTTACTTGTTCCAATGATTATTACTGTACATTCCTTTGTATTTCTACTATCTTATGCCCTTCTTTATTCTACACTATGCCTAGAACACTCTACAAATTGGATTTGCACATTATAAATCATGTTATATGTATTCTTATTATTATTAAGTTGATAATCCATATATATGAAATTAATTGCGTAGGATGTGGATAGTTAAATTAAAGGCTGATATACAGCCGTTTGTAAGTAACATTTTTTACAAGTTTAAACCTTCTTTTAGTATACCTGACTATAGATCTATACACACTTGGAAGGCCCTTTGTTCACCAAAAACTCTGTAATCAATTTTCATGTACCAATGATTGGTTTCCAATTCTATTTCACAAAATGGCATGATAAATTGTGAGGATTAAGCATTACAAAAATCAGCTAAATAATTCAAAGTTGTAAGTAGTCCCACACACACACACATATATATATATATATATATATATATAAAATTAAAGTTTAAATAGTCCCCCTATTTTAAGGTAAAAATCCATATTTCATGTAAATTTTGAGAAAATGGTTTAGCTTTGTTGTATTTCTGAAATATTTACACCACATATTCTTTGTTTTGTAGACTAGGTAAAGTTAAGGTGTCTGACAGTTACTGAAAAAATACTTTAAATTGACCAAATAAACTTAAGTTTAATGACATAATTTGGGATATCCTTCATAAAAATGAAAAACTGATAAAATACAAATGTAAAACACTGTTAACAGTGAGAGGAAAGGTTGAAAAATTGAAATCACTCCTTCTTACATCAATCTTTGCCCCTCATTTGAACTGGCTGGAGTTTAAAAATGGATGTTAACAGTATAATGTAACGTCCGAAACGTGCTTACAGCGTACCAGAAAACACTGTTAACATGATTCAAAATTTTTTAAAATTAACTTTTGTTGTGATTTTTTTTGTGATAAATTACAATTTAGGATATACTAAACCATCCAGGAATGAATTTCATCACAGAGAGTGGCTTCAAAATTATAATTTGTTTATATTTCAATTTGCAGAAAGCTTAGATGATTCATTAAAAAATGAGTTTTAGCATCCTATTCATGCTTTCTTTATATTCAAAGCTAAATAAAATATTAAAAATAGTTTTCTTAACATGGGAAAAGATTGTGATATCATAATTTGCTGATATGTCAAAAAATTAGTTGAAATTTGTAAATTATGTGTTAACAATAAAATTATGTAACAAAAAAATTGTTGCATGTGAATCATATAATTTGTGTCTAGATTTGTGTAATGACTTACAATGTTTTATTCCATAATGATTAATTCACTCCAGATACCATAAAATTTGACTAATCAGCTTTAAATGTGTATTTTGTGTTTCGGACGTTACATTTGTTTCGGACGTTACAACTGTTAACGGAAAATTGGTTTTACTGATAAAGTGACAATGTAATATGCTCCTCCATTATTTTTTGCTCAGATGGGTAGCTACCTTAAGATGTTTATAAAAATCTTGTAAAAGATAGGTCCTCCAAGTCATACATTTTTTACTACTTCACAATGAAAATTGTTTCGGACGTTACAAAACTGTTTACGGAAAATTAGACATCTTTTTCATTTGATGAGGATATTTTCACCATCAGCACTACTACAATATATTGCTCTTTTATTTTAAGCTATTTATTTGGAGTAACTGATAAGTGTATTCTAATATGGATATGAGGTAATTAAGATCTTGTTCTAGTGGGTTAAATGTGGGTCTAAAATGTTTACGGAAGATGTAACGTCCGAAACACCATTTTCGATTACACTGTTCCATCAAAATATGAGAGATTGTTCAGATGACATTTAAATTTTTTAAAGATCCATCCATGCTCATTAATCATGAATAGAAAATGAATATATTGTGTATGGCTTTATATATTTTTCAGCTCCAAACAAAATGGTATGTCAATTTGGGTTACAAAATTCCGTAAACAATTTGCTGTTCAGGGATACCTCAGGCACATAAATCAAAGTTGAAAATTTTTCATTAAGCTATGGGAGATCAACCTAGGTCCATGCTACAAGAAAAAGTTAAAACTGATTTCCAATTCTTTATCTTTAAAAATTTTGGGGCCCTCAAAGTGCCATTAAGCTTTTTGGTCATAGTTAAAAAAACCAGAGCCATATATAAGGATGTAGCTTTACTCGTGTCATAGAAAACTTTACTATTGGCTAAGTAGGAGTCAAATATAACAGACAAGTTGGTAAATTATGCACAAATTAGCATTTGACATCATCATTTTACAAATAATGTCAGTAGTCATATTAAAGAAATATAACACCTTAATTAGTACTAATCACGGCCAAACTCTAAGGAAACAATTTTCTTGTTGAATAACATTACAAAGAGCAGGCCAGTCTGAATGCAACTTAATAAATAAGTAAACATTATGGCAATGAATTAAACTTCAGAAAGAGAATATCAACTTTATCAAGTGTACTTGTTAGAAAAACAAGGCATTAGGGATAATGTGTCTCGCCCACATGCAATAACTAGAAATATCGTGATCTCTGTTACCAACAGGTCCCCCAAGTGCATAAATCTGCATAAGTTATGCTTGCATATATCTACATTACTAATGTTTGGAAAGTGACGTTTACAAAATTATGTCATAAGAGAGTCTTGCGGGTAAACTATGTTTGACCTGAAATGACCTTTGATGGCAGTATAACATGCAGGTCCCCCCAAGTGCTTCTAAAACCGAAGTTTGGTTGAAAAGTGAGTGACGGTTGCAAAATCATCTGTCATAAGAGAGTCTTGCAGGTAAACTTTAACATATGACCTTTGACCTTATCATGTGACCTCCAACGGCACCATAACATGCAGGTCCCCTTAGTGCATCTACAACCCAAGTTTGGTTGAAAAGTGAGTGACGGTTGCAAAATCATCTGTCATAAGAGAGTCTTGCAGGTAAACTTTAACGTATGACCTGAAATGACCTTTGACCCTATCATGTGACCTCCAACGGCACCATAACATGCAGGTCCCCTCAGTGCATCTACAACCCAAGTTTGGTTGAAAAGTGAGTGACGGTTGCAAAGTTATCTGTTATAACGTTTGTGACGGACGGACGGAATTTGTCTCGCCTTCACCTCCGGTGGGCGAGACAATAAACCTGAAAGAGAAAGTAGCAGATATTCCAGATGGCATTCAGTAAGTTCCTCATATTCTTTGGGTATAAAGAAATCCACTTTGATATTTCAATATTAATATCTACCGTACAAACTTACAACATATCAACATACAATGATTGCTATCAGAGGATCACCTGCGGCAATATAATAATGAAGGGAGTCGTGGACTGAGGGGCAATTAAAATCATGGGGGAGCACACAGTGGCAGACCAAACAAAAATTCACTACTAAAATTGGACTCCTGTTCCCCTCTTCTCATGCCTGGTTGCAAGCACCGTTTGCCATTATTCATACCTCTCCAAATTAATCCTAATTGAACGTGTACCCAACTCACTGAACATCGACACGTTGGATGTGTAATCGCCCCTAAAATTAAACTGTTATGCTCCTCTCCTTGTATATTTTCTATCATACGATTGCATCAATAACTGTTTTTTGTAGTGTTCTGCACAAAAGACAATCATCAAAAGACAATAATCATAATTATAAGTTTTACCACTAGCCCGCATTCAAACTAGTTCATAAGTAACAATGGGATGAGAGTCCTCTGTTGATTTCTTGAAAATCCATGGAACCGTTGTAATGTGATTTTAAAAACCTCAATTTCCTCATATTTTTAGTGTCATCATCACATTGTCAATTGGTAGGTGATGCATCTCAGGCATTTCTTTCTGTACTGCTTTCTTCACATTCTTTCCTTCTCTTCCTCCTTCCTTCATGGAATTAATGTGACTATGATCTAATAAAAAGTGAATAAAAAGACGTGCACTCTATGACTTTAATATCCTTAATTTCCAGTCAAAATGAAAAAGAGGGAAGACGAAGCTGTACATGTATACATCTTACCGGTACTTAAAAGTCAGAAGTTGACTCTGAAATTGTTCCATCAATGTATCTTTATTTTCAAAGTAGGTAAGGATGTAAGCCCGCTTTTTAGGATTTTCAAAATGTAACTAGAAATATCACTGAAGATGATGATTAATACCCCCGCCCCGTGACAACAGCCTTTTTTGACTTTTGGTCAAAAACTGAGGAAGTAGTTCGATCCGCAAGATTTTTCCCTGATTTACTGCCATAGATATGCCATTTCCAAGGCAACGGAGCTTCCGACACATCAAAAAAATATGTTGTACATATCTTCCCAGTAAGACCAATGTGTGTACCAAATTTCATGACTTTCGGTCAAAAACTGAGGAAATAGTTTGATCCGCAATGTGTTTCCTTGATTTTCTGCCATAAATATGCCATTACCATGGCAACGCAGATTCCAACTCATCCAAAAAATATGTCTTGCACATCTTCCCATCAAGACCAATGTGTGTACCAAATTTCATGACTTTCGGTCAAAAACTGAGGAAGTAGTTCGGATCCGCAAGATTTACAACGGACCGACCGCCCGACCGCCCGCCCGCCCGCCCGCCAGCCCAACCATCGACTGATTCCTAATATACCCCCTTCAGACTTCGTTTGGCGGGGGTATAAAAAGCTGAATAGACAAATTATTGAACTGAAACATGAACTGCTCTAACAGATAAGCGAGATTTAACACAGAAGAGAGAGAGAGGGGGGGGGGGGTGGAAAGGGGGAAAAGAGAGAGAGAGAGACTGTTCAAGGCTTGGGAGAGTAGGATCAATACAAAGAAATATTTTTAAAATCCGAGGTACTTTTAAGGGGCATTATGTTTTATGTTTCTAGAACACTGAATCAAAAAAACACAGTAGTAATAAATATAATAAAACTGAAGATTTGCAAAGTGGATGTTCCATATGTGACTAAATCCTACCTTCCAATAGGTATCATCTCTACCCTCCCGTGGCCTCACGCACATATTTTGTTGGACGTATTCTCCACCTATTGAAAAAGTCAAGTGACAGAGAAAAAAAAAAGATTAGGGGGCAGGGGGATTTGGGGTGTTGTTTTGTTTTTGTTTGTTGTTGTTGTTCATTATCTTCATCTGTTTGCTTGCGGGGGGTGATAGTAAAATATGATTTAGTATCAAGCATATCAAGCAACAAAAACAAAAAGTTTTGATATAATTTTTTGTGGCAATTTAGTGTATCGATTGCATCACACTTAGATGTTCTTCGTTTCAGACTATCTGAAACTTAGGAGTCCATGCAAATGTAAATACAAACGTAAACCTACCTGTTTTATTCCAGCTACATGACAATTTCTTCAAGATTGCGTTGAAGTCCTGCACTCTCTTACGTATTTTCTCCTAACTCTAGTCACTTCTTCCTAAGTAAGAGGTTACATGTACATCTTCATCTTCTTCCATCCCGGCACAAGTAAAGATGAGACCTTTGGAATTTGCACGGTTACGCAGAGCTCTCATGCTAGTCTGACTTCTGAAAGTAAAAGAAAATATGGAATAGGTTAATACTTAGTAAATCAATTTGGATGTGATTTTTTTAAAGGGGGGGGGTAAGGAGATTTTTCTTTCATCGGTCAGAAAAATCAGTTGGAGAAGAATGAACGAAGAACATACGAAGAACATGGCTCATGATTATTTTTTAAATCCAGCTACAATATGCAAATGTAGATCTAACGTTAGATCAGACCCTAGCCTAGGCTTATATCATTGGTCTACTGAACAAGAAATTCCAAAGAACTCAAGACAAAATCAAAGCAAGTAAACTATCTAAAAGCACATTCTCGGACAATTCAGTAATTAACCCAGTTGGGAGCCAGATTCACTCAATGTAAGAAAGGGTAAGTCTAGGAAAGTACGAGAATACACCAGACGGTGGTCTGTAGTATTGTCGAAGAAGAAGAAGAAGAAGAAGAAGAAGCAAAAGAAGACTCTAACAACTTAGACCCTAGACGGTCCTAAAGTGAGATCTAACAATGTTACTATTACTTTAGTCTAGTCAACACTGCTGGTTCTACATTGTCTATGATCCCATCAAACAAATTTTTAACAATTAACACTGAGAATCATTTTGAGTAAGTTAGATGTAACCGTTCCAAAGTTAGATTCTAATCTTTAGTCTACTGTCATAAGTTAAAATAGAATAGATCTACGTTAATCCTAAGTTACACCACTTAGATCGAATACATCTTGGTCTACTAACTTAGTTAAGACTTAACGTTAGATCTGTCCCTATTTCCAGGTTTTTTTTTAGATAAATCCAAAAAGGAATTTCTTGTTTATTTATCATTTCATAATCATACAAAGAGAACACTGTGGTTGAGTTCGTATTTTGTTATCGACATTAGTCTATGAATAAATTTTGTTACATAACTTTGATCTAGAGTTAGTCACTTAGTCTTACTCTTACTATTAGTCCTTTTAGACTTAGAGTTTAATTTAGACATAAGAAGTACTAACAGCAACAGTTTACTCTACACTGTCTAACATTAGTACAGACAAAATGTTACACTTGTCTAGTTAGAGTTAGAGTCAGACTGGGTAAGTTAATCTATTTTATGATTAGACTTCTATATATATTTTGTATTTTTAAAAGTGTTAAAGATTTAAACCATTCTGCTACTGGCCATGATGAAATTTCATCAATAAACTAAGGTAAATTCAATTAAATTCTTCTCCACTTCGTTTCCACACACGTACACTATAACTACTCGGACATCTAACGTAGATAGCAATGCACTAATAGGTTCTCTACCGCACAGTTCACATCGCTAGCAACGCAACACCGCAGTGAGCAAAGACAAGAACAACAATGTAAACTCCTGCTTAGATAAATACTTATCAAAATCTTCAACAGAATGTGCAATGGTATATTGACTTACCTTACTGATTTTATGGCAGTCGTTAACATTCATTTTGGTAAAGTTAAGAACAAAAATCACTTGAAAATCACAAATGATCGCACACAAATCCCGCGGGCTAAAATTGACCTCATCCTCGTTCAAGAAGTATTTATCGAATAAAAATGCATCGTTGCTGGGATGGGTTTTGTGAAATCCTCTGATACAACTCCACGCAGCTGCGATGAGAAGGCTGCGAACGATGGGTCTTGCGATTAATCGCTCGCGAATGTTAGCGAAATCCTCCCCTGGAGGGGTAAGGTATCTGACAAATACGCCAGTCAGATCAAACACGCAGTGTCACGTTGCTATTACGCGGTTTCGACACGCATTGTGTTCACTACAAATCGGATGCTACCGTCAACTAGCAAGGATGTATTAACACCTCCCACTTGAGTAATGTTATTTACCAGTTTCAGGTACGTGGGCCGTACTTCTCAGCGGTTGGCTGATCGCATTAAACAACACATCCCCTCGACTATTCGGAACCATACAACCAATCAGTGCACGCAGCCCGTCCGTGCCTGCAAATCGGAAACGCACGCTAACAGACCAAAGACAGCCAAATGCGAATCAGCGATCGCTATGCTGACGATAAATTCTCAATTATGTCCCGGGCCAGAAGCGCAGCGCATTTACACTTTCTAGAAACCGCCTACATTCATTTGCACGAACCCCTTTTGTGTAGACAAAAGGAGTTCGTCCAAGCTTTGCGATTGTTCTGAAATTACGGCGTCTGGGGTTCATCAAGTATAATATAGTTGATTTCGAGTAATTTCTTACATACCTGCGTGATAACCTGATGAGTGCAGGTAAAAAAGCTTCGTTATCATGTCTCTTTTAACCCTCGTGTGTTTTGCTGGTGTTTCCGCCTGTCTTTCTTTTTCTTTACCCGCATTTTCAACCCGGTAGCATTTGAGATATTCACATCTTTATTCTTCTTCGTTTCCTTCCATGGCATCGCCAGCAATCATACACCTACACAACGTAATAAAAAGTTTGGGGAGCGGAGATGCTGAGCGCGCAGCCAGGCCAGCTAGCTAGCTAGCTAGCCTAGCCAGCCGGCCGTGGTTGATATATTTTCTCGTCCAACCATCGATGTGGACGTGAATCTTATATGCTCTCACATATAAGAAGGAGCTAAACCGATATTTTTAGCTGTTCGAAATTCAACGGCTGTGACAAACTGTTCGGTTTGAACATTCACAATCTTCACAATTTTAATACTAAGTACTCCAATGTAGACCAATTTTTATGAAAAAAATTTCAAAATACTTCTTAAATGGGGAATACTTGAATTTAAGACCATTAGTAGAGGTGTCATAGTCGAGTGGTTTAATCACTTGACTGGGAATGCAAAACTCGTGGGTTCGAACCCCAGCACGGCACTTTGCTCTACATTGCTCCTCTCCACCCATGTGTTAAATGAGTACCCGGTAGGATGCGAACGTCATTGTGGTTGGATTAGCATGTGCGCGCTTGGAAACAAGCGACTGGCTGGAATGCTCCCCAGAGGAGTGGAGAATGTGCACTGTAATGTGCAGACTAGCAATTGAATCCAGTGACCAGGGTAATAATGCTATAAGCTCTTTGGCCGGTTACATTGTAACTGGTAAGGCACTTTATAAGAAACAGCTATTATTATTATTATTAAGAATGCTCACAATTTTTCAGTCTTCCCAGAACTCAAGATTCCTTTTAATCTTTATATTCCCTAATTCAATGAAATATTTGAAATGGTTTGATTGTGTAATTTTGACCAAGGCTAAGTGTGGGCTATATGATTGATATCAAGGTGTCTAGCCAGTAAGCGCTTCGTAAAACGGTTTAGACCTATCATGAAAACTACACATAATTATTTTTCAAAAAATTGGGATATCAAGAGAGAACTTGAGGTGTATTTTAGTTTTTAAACTGGAAAACTGCATGTATGCCAAGGCTGATTAATGTACTGTACATACCTTGTGTGTTCTGGAAATAATGCCTCCACAATGGCCTGATTTTATCCTGACCACCTACATCCCACACTGTGAAGCTGATGTTCTTGTATTCCACCGTCTCAACATTGAAACCTGCAAGTATCAGAGAATATTAATATATTTTTCTTAATTAAAATAAATTGAGGTTGTTTCCGATGTGACACATTGTTAAAGGGATACGCCACCAGACCGCCGTGGAGAAAGTCGGGATTGCGTAAGCCCCATTCACTCGTACACAAACTTTGTACGTCGAACGCGTCCGCTGGACTAAGTGGGATTACATTTCGACTGCACGAAGCCGACCGAATCTCGCACGAGAGCTCGAGCTGAGGCGGAGCGTGCATGTTGTGGGGGACCAGTGTGCCGAAGTTTGAGCCCCGCGGGGCAACGGCATGATCAGGTAACGATCACGGTGCCCTCTCGCGGCATAAAAACGTCCATGCTGTGAAATATAAACGAATTCTGAGAAAGTAAACTTCCATTATACTTAAATTACATAATATTTTAAAACATAATATTAGCATCACTGATAATAAACTTTATAGCAGGAGAGGTTCGTGGAGGGTATGGGAGCCAGGATGGCCCCAAGGGGTGACTACCGGGCACTTTGATCCCCATTCTCAGGATATTGAAGGCAGCATTAGACCATGGTCTGAGATACATGGACATGTTTTTATGTATTTACACAGAGGATGACTTTGTTTTGCCTGATGAATCATATTTATTATTTTATGATATTCAGTTATTAGTTGTGTACTGGAATATAAAATGCATAAATTTGTATTGTTCTTAATTTTGTATTATATTTTGTTTCTCATAGTCTCCAGGAATGGGAATGTTAACATGGAAAAACTCTTAAGCAGCGAGGCTTTACAACTTCAGTTTTAAGGGGAGGCATATGGAAAAGTGGGTAAGATATTGGGCACCTCAAAGCAGTATTCCATTTTTTTTTCTTTAACATTGTGTACATCAATTCAAATTAACTTTCTGAACACTCAATTCAAACCATCCAATTTTGGGGTATTTAATTTTGTCCTGTCAAGTTATTTGTTCAAGGTATATGTAAATGCAGATTAAAATTTGGAAGACAGAAGGGCGGTCGTGTGACAGAAAACAACGTGTCAATTTTTTTATGAAAATTGACTTTTTGTCCAATTTGGCTTTGTACTAGTACACCAATGAAATCTTGAGACCCAAATGCCCCCTGTCACTGACATATATATGGCAATCCCTCCCCAGAATGAATGTGTTCTAATATTGTTGGCAAAACAACGTAAGCGGTGATACCCAGGCTTTCTCAGCACGCAACTGTGGTGTTGACAGCAAAACACAGTAAACGGCAATACGTTGTTTTGCCGTGCTCACTTCTCCAATTTACAGTGTAAGTTGTCACATGAATGTGTGTGTGTGTGTGTGTGTGGGAGTGTGGGTGTGGGAGTGTGTGTGTGTGCGCGGATGGGTATGGGTGTGTGTATGATTTTTATTGTATTTCTGTTAAATAATTCAATGAAAATAATTTTGTAAAAAGGAAAAATGGGAGGGATAGAAGGTTTCTACGCAGTGGTAGTTCCCTAGGGAATGGGTATAGATAGGGGCATAGGTGGGTAGGAAGGGGTCCTTGTCGGTTTTTTTTTTTTGTTTTTTTTTTTTAATAATAGATTCCGTAAAAATTATGATTTGTTCACTTTGTTTGGATATACATCATCACATCTAATGTTTAATTCTTATATAACCATGTATGGAATAAGTTCAATTCAGTTACAGCATTAGAAACGCACATTTATTAGTTTTGATTTTATACATTCCAGAGGAAGAATATTTTGCAAGTGATGATAAAGTATTTTATTTGTTTATATTGTTAAAACATTCAAAGAGAATATGTTGATTGTATAATCTGTTTCATGGAATCGTTAATAAAGATCATTGAAAAAAAAAAAAAAAAGTGTATGCATACCTGATCATTTTCACGGTAAAGGGTGCAACTCTGAAATTTCAACATTTTCATCTTTAGTAATCTCATAAAGTTGCAGAATTTAAAGATTTTTTGGCATATGATTCCCCTATTTGGGTGCTACCTTGCGTAGCATAAGCATCTTCAAGGATTACTTCGTTAGATTTTGGCAAGCATATATGTACCTTATGAATAGTTATGAATAGTGGTCCTTATGAATAGAGGTCCTTATGAATAGCGAGGTAATTTGTCTATGGTTTGCTTGCTATTCATAAAACCACTATAATACCGCTATTCATTTTTAGTCACGTGTTATGGGTAGCGGTCCTTATGACTGGCGAGGTTACCCCTATGTACATATGGCCTTTTTGATGTACACAAAATACATAGAAATTTTTGTAGAGCCCTGCATTTTTTTCAGGAACAGTGAGGATTGTTTTTGTTATGCAGAATGTGAAGTTAAATGTTCAATGAAAAGTGCCAAACAAGTTTTAATTGTCACAGCCTCTAAACTTTCCGTTAACTAGAAATGTGCATTGCTGGGGCCGCGCAATGCTAACTGTATCCCCCGGCACTGGCAGCGATTTGAAGGAGGGACAAAGACCCTCCCCCATCCCCTCCCTCAAACAAAAGGATGGTGTAGAAATTAGATGTGTAGGTTTCACTAAGACACATCTTCATATAAAATTTGAAAGAAATGTGTTGAGAGATATACCAAGATACATCTCCATACAAAATTTGAAAGAAATCCATCAAGAAATGTGGCCTGCAGAGTGCACTCACGCCATGCCCTGAAGTATGACCTTTGACCCTATAAAAGACGGTGGCAGCATCACCAAAAACTATAGGTTTTTAGATTACACCAAGAGACACCTTCATGCAAAATTTGAACGAAATCCGTCAAGAAATACAGAAGAGTGCAAGAAATGGAAAAATGACCTTTGACCCTATAAAGGACGGAACAATGAGGGCAGCATCACCAAAAATTAAATATGTGTAGATTATACCAAGATACATCTCCATACAAAATTTGAATGAAATCCGTCAAGAAATGCAGAAGTAAGAGTGCACAAAAGGGAAAAAATGAGCTTTGACCCTATAAAGGACGGAACAATGAGGGCAGCATTACCAAACAGTAAAGATGTGTAGATTATACCAAGATACATCTCCATACAGAATTTGAAAGAAATCCATCAAGAAATGTGGTCTGCAGAGTGCACTCACGCAATTCCCTGAAGTATGACCTTTGACCCTATAAAAGACGGAACACTGGTGGCAGCATCACCAAAAACTATAGGTTTTTAGATTACACCAAGAAACACCTTCATGCGAAATTTGAACGAAAATCCGTCAAGAAATGCAGAAGAGTGCAAGAAATGGAAAAATGACCTTTGACCCTATAAAGGACGGAACAATGAGGGCAGCATCACCAAAAATTAAATATGTGTAGATTATACCAAGATACATCTCCATACAAAATTTGAATGAAATCCGTCAAGAAATGCAGAAGTAAGATTGCACAAAAGGGACAAATGAGCTTTGACCCTATAAAGGACGGAACAATGAGGGCAGCATTACCAAACAGTAAAGATGTGTAGATTATACCAAGATACATCTCCATACAGAATTTGAAAGAAATCCATCAAGAAATGTGGCCTGCATAGCGCACTCACGCCATCCCTTGAAGTATGACCTTTGACCCTATAAAAGACGGGACACTGGTGGCAGCATCACCAAAAAGTACAGATTTTTAGATTACACCAAGGGACACCTTCATGCAAAATTTGAACGAAATCCGTCGAGAAATGCAGAAGTAAGAGTGCAAGAAATGGAAAAATGACCTTTGACCCTATAAAGGACGGAACAATGAGGGCAGCATGACCAAAAATTAAACATGTGTAGATTATACCAAGATACATCTCCATACAAAATTTGAACAAAATCCGCTGAGAAATGTGGCCTGCAGAGTGCACTCACGCCATGCCCTGAAGTATGACCTTTGACCCTATAAAAGACGGAACACTGGTGGCAGCATCACCAAACACTATAGGTTTTTAAATTACACCAAGAGACACCTTCATGCAAAATTTGAACGAAATCCGTTGAGAAATGTGACCGCCAGAGCGCACACAAGAGTACACACAAGACATCTATCAAAATATGACCTTTGACCCTATAAAAGACGGAACACTGGGGGCAGCATCACCAAAATCTATAGGGTTCCAGATTTTACCAAGAGACAACTCCATACAAAATTTGAACAAAATCCGTTGAGAAATGTGACCGCTAGAGCGCACACAAACTATCCAAAAAAATATGGCCTTTTACCCTATAAAAGACGGAACACTGGGGGCAGCATCACCAGAAACTATAGGGGTCCAGATTTTACCAAGATACACGTCCACAGGAAGTTTGAAAAAAATTCGTCGAGAAATGCGACCGCTAGAGCGCACACAAGAATGTGACGCGGCGGCGGCGAAACGCTGCTGAATCCAAAGTATCCTCCGGCATACTGCCGGGGGATACAATAATAGTAAACAAACTTTATGGAAAGAGCTCTGGTGTGTAAAGTGCTTTCTATCATGTCATTTGTTCTAATATAACACTTGATATCTATACTTCCAACTAATGACAAAACTTTTCTGATCACATTGCTTTTAAGAATTTTTCAAGCTCGACTGAGCAGAGCCAATTTTCCGTTAGCTCATTTGAAGCCCCCGAAATAAAATATTCAGCCAGCTTGTACAAATAAGAATACAGGAACCCGTCCAATCAATATATCAAAATGTAGCATATGGACCCCTAAGTCACTTGTCAAATAAATATTTGAGATATTCCACACTGTTAGAAAATAAAAGACAATAAAACTTTCCGTAATCACTTGGAGCCTCTGAAACAGCAAAACATTTATTTTCCATTTTTTGAATACCTAGACTTTGGAGCTTCCTTTTGAGCTTCAAAATAATCATTTTTGCAGTAGATTGCACATTTTGCATATGGCAACATAAGCCACTAGTGTTTTTATATTTTTAGTAACATTTACAAACTAAAAATAAGTGGTGCAAAATCACAAAAAGTGAGAATTTTAGTGGTCATCCCAGTCTAATTTGTGAAAGGATTTAACACCTGGAATAATAAATAGTCTGTGATCAGTAAAATCAGAATTGATTTTATTATTTGCTAGATAAATCTATGTACCTACCTATTTGCTAGTCTTCCGACTACGCAAGCCATTCGAGTAATTAAAGTCACGACAGTGCATATACCCCCCTAGGATCACGCCTTCCTCTGTGCACGTACGCATGACGCGCGCACACAAGCCTCCTCTTTACGAGCAGCCTCAGACAAACTTTGACATGTTGCTAGGCAAGGAGTGGGGTAGGAGGGTGGGACATAGGTAGGTACATAGATTTATCTAGCAAATAATAAAATCAATTCTGATTTTACTGATTTACTACAATAATCAATGTACCTACCTATTTGCTAGACCAGCACAGATTCAAATGGGGGGCATGTCCCAAGAGGAAGGTCAACAGGAACCCAAGGATGACGTTGCAGCTTGCAACGTCTTGTTAGAAAAAGACTCTTCAGACAGAACATCTTTTAAATAAAAAGATGTGAAGGACGTGGAGGAGCGCCAGTAGGCTGCCCTCATAATGTCCACTAGGGGCACCCCTTGGAAAAGAGCCCAAGAGGCACTGATGCCCCTGGTATCGTGAGCACGGGGCTTCCCATCACTCAATAGGGCCTCCAGCCCAGCTGCCTGGATCGCTTCGACTATCCATCTAGAAATGGATTCTCTGGAAGCGGGGGAAAAGGGCTTTCGAGTGATGACAAAAAGCTGATCACTCTTACGAAGAGTCTTAGTCCTATCTAAATACCATTTCAAGGCCCTCACCGGACACCAGACCTTATCCTCCTGCACCGAGGAATGGTCCGACAGCAGTCTAAGAAAAATCTCAACTGGACCAGAGGAAGCAGTCTGATTTTTGGCAATAAAGGAGGGCTTGGGTATAAGTCGCACACCATGGTTTTCCCAACGGATGTGACCCGGTGTTATACACAGAGCATGAAGAGTACTCCTCTTCTGTGCCGAAGCAATAGCGACTAAAAATAGCGTCTTGACCGTTAATGGTGAAAGGACACTTTACCCAAAGGTTCAAAAGGTGGCTTCGCAAGCACGTCAAGGACCTTGGGTAGACTCCAAGAAGGAGTCAGGCTACGAGTTGATGGACGCTGCAAGAAGAACGAGCGAGTCAACCTAGCCAAAAGAGGGGAGTTGGAGACTCCCGAACCATCAGCAAAACCAACGTGGACGGCGGCAATAGCCGAACGATAGCCACGTATGGTTGAAATCGATCTACCCTTATCGAAAAGGGAGATCAAAAAATCGGCAATAACACCAACAGGGGCTTCACGTGGCGAGACATCCCTGATTCTGATCTCTGGTGGAGTCTCTACGGATTCTCATTACAAACTGGGAGGCCCTTTCGGAGAGCCCCGAGTTTCTGGCGTCTTCCCCAACAACGGCCAGGCAGTCAAGTGGAGGACCACTGGGCGTTGATGAACAATCCCCGAGAGGGGTTGAATTATCAAATCCTCCCTGAGAGGAAGGGGAAACGGCTGGCCGGCCAGGAGACTCAGCAGGTCTGGAAACCAATGTCTCGCTGGCCAATGTGGGGCTATCAACAAGAGCCAAGCCCTGTCCTCCTTGACCTTCCTCAAGGCCTGAGGGATCAGAGGAATGGGGGGAAAAGCGTACCCCCGGATAGCTCCCCAATGGAGGGAAAAGGCATCCATCGCCCACGCCTCCTGATCCCGAACCCGCGAGCAATACCTCGGGAGTCGGTGATTGAGGGTGGAGGCGAACAGATCGATCTCCAGAGGACCCCACACCTCTTGGAGAAGAGCAAACACCTCCGGATGAAGAGTCCACTCTGACGGGAGGCATTTGCCCCGCGACAGAAAATCCGCGATCAGATTTTCCTGACCGGGAATGTAGGAGGCTACCGGAATAATGTTCATAGACCGGCACCACCTCCACAACTGGGCAGCTAAGGTGTTCAGAGAGGAAGACCGAGTGCCGCCTTGGCGATTGATATAGGCAGCTACTGTGACATTGTCCGTAAGAACCGGTACAGTGCGACCAACAAGACCGGGCCTGAAATGATGAAGAGACAGGCTGACCGTCATCATTTCCAAAACATTAACATGGGGCATAACTCTCAAGTGAGACCAGTCCCCTGAAATCATCTCGCCCCGGCAATGACCGCCCCCCCCAACAGAGAAGGGAGGCGTCTGTCGCCAGAGAAACTGACGGAAGAGGGGAACAGAGAGGCTTGCCTTGGGCAAGAAACGAACTGTTCGACCAGGGGGCGAGAAGGAGCTTGATATCTCTTGGGAGTGGAATCCACCCCACAGGAGAATCTTTGCCCGGTCTGTAAAACTTGAGGAGGTGCCTCTGAAAGGGCCTCATCAACAGCCTGCAGTCTGGTAAGACGTCGACTAGACTGGCCAGATAGCCCAGGAATTGAAGCCATTGTCTGGCTCTGACCCTGCGGGCTACTCGCAATGACCGTGCGGTCATGGTGATAGTCCGAATTCTGTCCCGACTGGGGCGGGCAAGCTGATTCGGGATATCTATCTCCGCACCCAAGTACACCGGGGTACGTGTGGGAGATAATTCCGATTTTTCCCAGTTTATCAGAAAGCCTAAGTCTTGCGTTAGTCGCAGTAAAAGGCATAACTGATCCAACAGGAGGGACTCTGAGTTTGCAACTAGGAGCCAATCGTCTAGATAGACGAATAATCTGAGGCCGCAATTCCGTAGAAACGCGGCCAGGGCCGACACTATTCGGGTAAAGACTCGAGGGGCCGGCCTCAGCCCAAAGGGCAGGGCACGAAATCGAAACGTTTCGCCCTGGAACGCGAATCCCAGCAAATTTCTCGACAGAGTGAATGGGAATGTGAAAGTACGCGTCTTTGAGATCGAGGGAGATCGCAAGGTCGTCCCGTTTGATCAAGGGCAGAATAGATGCGAAGGTCTCCATGCGAAAATGCACTGGAGGTATAAACCTGTTGATTCTTTTCATGTTTAGAATCATTCGTAAACTTCCCGAGCGCTTGGGAATGACAAAAATTTGGGGAGAGACAGAGATGAGGATGATCTCTCGCCCTCTCTACAGCGTCCTTTCCCAGCAGTGTGGCGATCTCTGAGGAGATGTGCTGCTGGAAAAGGGCTGACATTTGAGGCGGGCGGATTCTGATGGCACCGTTTGGAATCGGCTTTATCAGATCTATGTAAAAGCTGTCGCGCACGACGGATAGTACGAAGGCGTCGCCGGAATCTCTGGAGCCGCCCGCCTACACTGTCCACAAGCACCCGAGGTAAGGTATCAAAAGGCCGACTTGGGCCTGACCGGGGCCCTTGGCGGCGGTCTTACGCCCCCCTCTTCCTCTCGCCGAGCCTCTACCACGGTTGCCCAGGGTAGTGGTCTCAACCCGAGGGATAGTCACAGTCACTCGACGATTTGAGCGGTTAGCGCCTGTCGAGACCGACTTAGACTTCGGAAAGGACCGAGCAGGCTGAGTGGGCAGGAATTGTCTGGCCATCTCCTTTGCCTGTTTGCGACCCTCTATCTCTTTGAGGAAGACCTCGTTAAACTGGCCCCGCAAGAGAGGCGGGATGTCTTTCTCTAGCACTCCCAGTGTGGAGAGCGCCAACTTGCGGCGTTGATGCATAATGTCAATCGCCGCTGATGAGAGCTGAGACCACTGAAGTCCAGCTAACAAAAGCAGGAGTTCATCCAACAAATTGGAGTCCCCCTCGGTCACATTCAGTTCAACTGACCTGGCCCGAAGGCTTCTCATGAATATCGGAGACCGGGAAAACACCGGGGTCCGACTCGGGAACATCCTCCATCACAGTGACAACCGACTGGGGAGAACCCTTCTCAATAGCCGGCAGCGTCGGGGGATTAGTATCCGAACCATGCCGCTCAGCAAAGAGTCAATAATCTAAGGAACTCAGATTGAGAGTCGGGGGGAAGAGAGGGCTGAGCCTTCTTACCCGACTTGGGTTTATCCTTTGATTTACCCTTCTTGGCTTTAAGCTTCTTAGCGGGGGTGTGAGCCACCGTAATAGAAGGCCGTTTAGAAGCACGGGAAGTGTTAGGCTGCAGTATAGAAGCCTCACTACCCAAATTGTCCGGGCCGGGCTCCCCAGTGGGGAGAAGCAATTCAGCCGCAACTCTAGGGACTGTGCTTCCCCGACCAGAGCCCCGAATCGCATTGACTGCCGGGGGGTGGACGGGCTGCTGCATTGCAGCACTGCTGGAAATAGCACCCGGAGCACTGACGTTGGTCAGTGGTCAGCGGGAACCAGCAGTCTTCCGCTGCGAGAACCTGCTCGAAGAGGAGGTCTTCTTAGCGGGATGCAGATTTGCGTTACCGGCTGTAATTCCCCCAGACACACCGACGGGGGTCGGATGTCGGGGGAAGCCAGTAACACTGGGTGAAATCTCGCTAGGCACCCCGACGGTGGTCGGGGGTCGGCAAGACCCAGTAACATCATTAGCCGACCGCTTAGCGGTCTTACCAGTTAATGCCCCCTCCAGGCTCCCGACGGTGGTCGGGGGTCGAGAGGACCCGGTAATACTAGCTACCGCCCCACCAACTGCACAGACGCGGTGGTCGTGAGTTGGAGGGAGCTAGAATTGCTAATGACGGGTGTTCGGTCCGAAGACTTATGAACACCTAACTTACCTATATAGCCTGTCTTGCTCGACGCTCCCGGTACAAAAAAACCACAGCGAGCCGACAGACTGACGCCCTTACCTCCCCTGACCATCGTGTTTGACTCGCTGTTAGGCGAGCGAAACACAGAGGTCTCCAACACACTCACTGAGCTGACGCCCTTATAAGTGAGAGTAGTGGAAGGGAGGGAAGAAGAATTGGAAGAGCACGGAGGCAACCAAGACCTCGATTGCTCTTCCTCCGAAGAACTCATTATCACCTGTAAGGAGATATAAAAAGAGTCAAACAATAAACAATTGTAAAGAAAAGGGCGTACAAAGCGAGAGTGAAACGGAATGGAATTTTCCCGCGCAATGTGTGGAAAATTCCATTCACGCACTACCAACAAAAGAACACTCTCGTAAGGGTATATGCACACAACAGCCACACACACGAAACACCAACGAAACGTTACAGGGCTGAGCGCCCGGCAAAACGCCAAAGCGAATGCCCTGGGCTACTATACGAAAGAGGTGAAAAGTGAGGTATGAATTGAAGCTCAAATATCACCAAAATAAATACGTGACAGACATAAACCAACACTAAACAGATATTAAACAAGTCTAGGACGGAAATATTGGCAAAAGTCACCCAAAAACGCGCTAAAAGAGTAGCAAACTCTGATTTTTTTGCGCAAGATA
The DNA here is from genome assembly GCA_025617745.1 of Heliocidaris erythrogramma. NCBI lineage: Eukaryota > Metazoa > Echinodermata > Echinoidea > Camarodonta > Echinometridae > Heliocidaris > Heliocidaris erythrogramma. The sequence continues at coordinate 17,998,263 of CM046870.1, read as the reverse complement.
GTGACTTAGCTGCAACTCTTTAGGCTGCGAGAAGGAAAGAGGAAGATTGTGTGCGCGCGTCATGCGTACGTGCACAGAGGAAGGCGTGATCCTAGGGGGGTATATGCACTGCAGTGACTTTAATTACTCGAATGGCTTGCGTAGTCGGAAGACTAGCAAATAGGTAGGTACATTGATTTATTGTAGTAAATAATTTGGAGCCTACTTCAGAACTAGCACATCAATGATGTGGCGCTCATCCGGCATCCAGCAAAGAAATTCAAGCAATTTGTACTTTGAACAGAGTAGACACTGTAATGAATACATGAAATGTACATGTATTAGTTACATGCATGTACATATGATGAAGTGCCTGTTGCAAATCTGGCTAAATGTGGTTTTGGAAGGAGACAGTGTGTGTGTGATTGGGTTTTTACAGACGTGTATCAATCAGATTATTTACGTCTGGGACCGACCTTTAACGTCACCATCCGAAAGACGTGACTCAGTCTCGAACTTGGGTCCGCTGAATCAGTTTATAACTTCCACTGGTAGCTGGATTACAGGCGCACGCCACAACGCCCAGTTGTGAGCGTTGTGGCAGCACAAAACAACATGAAATGTTGAAAAACAAGATGAATGCGACTGCGTCTCCTATATGCCTCCGCCTAAATTCAGTTGATGGCTCAAACTCTTCTAGAAATATTTGATTACGAGGCTAAAAACCAGTAATTTCATGTAATTTTATGTAAATTGACCTCTGTGACCTCTGAACTTTGACCTACCTAACCCAAAATCTAATCAGTTCCTCTTTCTATGGGGATACATACTGGTACCAAGTTTGAAGTTCTCACCTCAAATAGTTCTTCAGAAATCGTAACGGTGCTAAAAACCAAGAATTTCATGTAATTTCATGTAAATTGACCTCTGTGACCTCTGACCTCCTTACCCCAAAATCTAATCAGTTCATCTTTCTATGGGGATGCATACTGGTACCAAGTTTGAAGTTCTCACCTCAGATAGTTCTTGAGATATCGCGGTAACGGTGCTAAAAACCAAGAATTTCATGTAATTTCATGTAAATTGACCTGTGATCTCTGACCTTTGACCTCCTTACCCCAAAATCTAATCAGTTCATCTTTCTATGGGGATACATACTGGTTCCAAGTTTGAAGTTCTCGCCTGTAACAGTTCTTGAGATATCACGGTAACGGTGCTAAAAACCAAGAATTTCATGTAATTTCATGTAATTTCATGTAAATTGACCTCTGTGACCTCTGACCTACTTACCCCAAAATCTAATCAGTTCATCTTCGTATGGGGATACATACTAGTACCAAGTTTGAGGTTCCTACCTCAAATGATTCTTCAGATATCGCGGTAACGAGAAGTGGGACGGACGGACGGACGCGAAACAACCCGAGAACATAATGCCTCCGGCACCCACCTAATATTAAAATAATTAATTTTGTCGACAAAATTTCAAAATTCCGTGTAGAAGTTCAATGAACCTCATGAAAGTCTTTCAGATGGAACAAAAAAAAATCGAAATCGGTCAATAAAATGAGGAAGGAGACGCAATTTTTGTGATTTTTGAATAAATATGATCGCATAAATTAGCATAATTAATTTTGTAGACAAAATTTCAAAATTCTGTGTAGAAGTTCAATGAACCTCATGAAAGTCTTTCAGATGGAACAAAAAAGAATCGAAATCGGTCAATAAATGAGGAAGGAGAAGCAATTTTTGTGATTTTTGAGAAATGCGCATAAATTAGCATGCCTGACGCAAATAATTCCTCTCCTGCAGGGACATCCCTAAGGTAGCAAGAAATGAAGGAATTGGGCGAACGGCAATAGGCAGCCCTCAAAATATCATTAAGCGTCACACCTTGAAAAAGGGCCCAAGAAGTGCTAACACTACGAGTGTCATGAGCATGGGGCTTACTATCTGATAGGAGAGTCGCTGGGCCGGCGGCCCAAATAGCTTCAACAATCCATCTAGAAATGGAATCAAGAGAAGCAGGAGAAAAGGGCTCTCGAGTGATCAGAAACAACTGATCATCTTTGCGACGTGTCTTAGTCTCATCAATATACCATTTAAGAGCTCTAACAGGACACCAAACCTTGTCCTCGCGCACTGACGAGAAGTCAGATAGTGGACAAAGAAAAACTTTGACAGGGCCAGAAGAAGCCGTCTGGTTCTTAGCAATGAAAGAAGCTTCAGGAATCAATCTAACACCTTTTCTCTCCCAACGAACATGACCGGGAGTAAGGCAGAGGGCATGAAGGGTACTGCACCTCTGACCAGAGGCAATGGCTACCAAAAAGAGCGTCTTCACTGTAAGATGGTGAAGCAAAGCTTCAAGTAACGGTTTGAAAGGAGGCTTAGCCAGGGCTTCTAGATCGTGAGGCAAACTCCAAGACGGGACTAATTGAGAACGAGGGGGACATTTCAGAATTAATCCACTCAACAGCGGGGAATTAGAAATCTCCGAGCGATCCGGAAACCCAGAATGAATGGCACAGATCGCAGACCGGTAGCCTCGGATAGTAGAGATAGACCTTCCTTTGTCAAACATCAAGATTAGAAAATCTGCAATTGAACCAATAGGAGCCTTAGGCAGGGTTTGATCCTGTGCCTTACACCATTGAGAAAAGGCTGAAAGACTCCCAATCGCGAACACAGGAGCAGTACCTCGGAAGCTGGTGGTTGAGAGCTGACGCAAATATGTCTATCTCCAGCGGGCCCCAGCAATTGTAAATGAGGGAAAAGACCTCTGGAGGGAGCTTGCATTCTGATGGAAGACACCTGCCCCGGGATAGGAAGTCCGCAATGATGTTTTCCCGACCAGGGATGAAAGAAGCAACAGGCATGATCGCCATGTGACGACACCACTTCCACAGTTGCGCTGCTAAGGTATCCAGGGTGGCAGAACGAGTGCCTCCTTCCCGAATGATATAAGCCGCAACTGTGACATTGCCCGTAAGAATCAGAACAGAACGACTGAAAAGTCGTCTTCTGAAGTGAAGTAGAGTTAAGAAAACTGCCATGAATTCCAGGACATTGATATGGGGTAGAGTCCCAAGATGAGACCAATCCCCGAAACCGTACTGCCGTTGCAATGTCCGCCCCACCCTAGCCGAGAGGCATCTGTCGAGACTGAGATCGACGGAAGGGGGGTACAAAAGGACTTGCCTTGTGCGAGAAACTCCGCATTCGTCCAACGGGAGAGAGGGGATTTGATTTCTACTGGTACCAAGAGAGAATCCCTGCACGGTTTGTAAAACCTGAGGAGATGCCTTTGAAAAGGTCTCATAAGGAGCCGACAATCCTCTAGAACATCGACCAGACTGGCTAGATAACCCAAGAACTGAAGCCACTGCCTAGCCCTGATCCTTCTGGCCAGAATCAGCCTGCTAGCCACTGAGACAATAGTTGATACTGAATATCTAACACTCCCCAAGAAAAACTGGTCGGCATGTAGGAATCAATTCTGACTTTTCCCAATTTATTAGGAAACCCAAGTCTTGAGTGATTTTGACGAGCATGCATGCGTCGTCTAAAAGACTATCTTGCTGCCAAGACAGCCACTACCCGCGTGAACACCCGAGGGGCTGGAAGCAGCCCGAAGGGAAGAGCGCGAAAGCGGAAAGTCTCTGAAAGGAAGGAAAGGAAGGAAAATCCCAGAAGGTTGCGTGAAGCGCGATGAATAGGGATATGGAAATACGCATCTTTGAGATCTATCCAGATCGCGTAGTGCTTCCTCTTGATCAGCGGGAAAATTGAGGCGAGAGTTTCCATCCGAAAATGCACCGGAGGAATGAATTTGTTTATTCTATTCAAATTCAGTATCAAACAGAGTTTTCCCGAGCGATTGGGAATAACGAAAATCGGAGAAAGAGAAAGACACGGCTGGTCTTTCACCCTTTCTATAGCCTTTTTGTTCAACAGAGATTTGATCTCCGTTAGAGCGCGACGACGAGCCTGGGCCGACTTGGGAGGTGAACAAGATCTTATAGCCCCTCCGGGGAGCGAGGTGGATAGATCTATGAAGAATCCGTCCCGCACTACAGAGTGCACGAAGGCGTCCCTGGTGATGGCCTCCCAAGCCGGGAGAAAATAATGAAGTCGGCCACCTACCATATCGGACTGAACAAGCGCTCTGGGAAGGCCGTCGAAGACTAGGCTTAGCCTTGTGTGAACCTGTCGCCTTGCCCCGCATAGAGCCACGACTACCTCTCGAAGAGGCCCTGCCACGTCCACCTCTCCCGCGAGGATGGTATGACGGATGATCAGCAGGCAAGGCCACCGAAACCCGACTGTGTTGTCCAGAAGTGGGGGCAACAGCCCTCTGTCGGGAAGGAGCCCTCTGTCAGGAAGGAGCCCGTGTCGGCTTAAAGGGAGCGCGGAACTGCTTAGTCATCTCAGTGATCTGTTTCCGCGCATCAATCTCCCTTTGAAAAACTGTAGCGAATTGTCCGCCAAAGAGCGAGGGGACCCGAGAAGGGACATCCCGGAGAAGTGACAAAATGTCAGTCTCCTTAACCCCGAGGGTGAAGAGGGCCAAAACCCTACAGCGGTTCGTAATCGAAGCAGCCACACTGGAGAGTTGTGACCACTGCAGACCCGAAAGAGTATGCAGCAGGTAATCAGTAACCAACTTTATCACCATCAGTGACATTCAACTCTTCCGCCCTGGATCTGAGGTCGGAAAGAAAGCCTTGAAATGCGGCCAAGGGCATACCGGGTCTGATTTGGCCGCCGACATTGCCCAAACGTCTATCCTCAGTCTTAAAAGAAGAGAAGAAAGAAGAGAAGTAAGCGGATTGGGCGAACGCAGACGTCAACCCACCGCCAAATTCTCTGGAGACTTAGCTTTGAAAAGCTATCCTGATCTTGGGAATTAAAGGCAAAGGCCTTACCCTTAGCATGGGGATGTTTCTTAGTGATAGGCTTAGGCCTTAGCATTAGAGGTCCTTTCAGTACTCCCTTTATTTGACTGTAAGATAGAATCGGTGGGGAGAAAATTCGAACAGGTAGCAGACATAGCACCCGCGCAATCTGCGCCTGACCGGCTTTCAACGTGGATACCCATACCCGCAGGCGGAGTCTTCGTTATTGCATTGAGTGGGTTCATGATTTAAGCGGACGCCCGCCGAACCTGTAGTGGAGAGAGAAGATCCATGATTAAAGCGGACTCCCACCGGACCCGTGTTGGTTTGATTGGGTCCATGATTTAAGCAGACGCCCGCCAAACCCATAGAGAGGGAAGGTCCATGATTTAAGCGGACTCCCACCGGACCCGTGTTGGTTTGATTGGGTGCATGATTTACGCAGCTTTCCGCCGAACCCGTAGTAGAATGTGATTTAGATCCCGATGTTGAGCCGTCTTTACTTTTCTTATTGTCCGACATCACAGAGAAGGCAGAAGGTGAAATTTAATGAAATTCAGTCCTATTAAAAACTCAGTGTTCATGAGATGGGCACGTGGTAGTGAAAGAGGAAGTGACGTAGGACATAGGTCGCGAGGTGACCTTTGTGGGTTGCACGCAGTGCGTCCCGGGAGCAGGAATAAATCTAGCTCAAGCTGAAGGCGAATTTGCATACCAAATTTGTGCCGACGTCATGCGAAGATACGTTCGCTGATTGGCTCCTACCTATAAGCTAGCAGATCCTCGCTAGGAACAAAGGATAGCATAAGAAATACAGGCCAGGTTCCAAAAGGCCCTCGGGCTCATGTCGCTCGATCACGCATTCATCGGGCTGGGCGGCTAGTCTTGTTATGCAGCCACTATTAGCTTACTTGCCGAGAAAAATAGCCAAGTCACGAGGGCCTTGTCAAAAGGCTAGAATAAATTATGTGGGATAATTACCCGTGTCTCGAGGGTGGGGTGGGGTGAATAGCACTGTTAAACACTGACAGGTGAGTATGCAGTAATGAAGTAAATATCTAGATTAATATCAGCCATAATAGATGATGACATTTGTGATATCCTGCGAAGATTTGTAAACTATGTTTGCTTTGTAGACCCGCTATCGATTGCTTGATGCAATCGATACCACATCGTCCATCCGGTGACGTAGCCGGCTCTCGCATCTTTTGGGGAACGTATTTGGAGGCAATATTGGGGGTCATTTTTATCAATTTGTAATGAGCAATATTTGCATCCCATTTACTTTTCAAAAGTTTTGATGGGTTTCATAGTGATCTCTGCACCATAAACTTTACATTGATATGAAATTCGACCATAATTGTAACCTTTGAATAGGAACTCTAACATAACTAACAGAATTAATGTTCGAATATGTAAAATTCTTAAGAGAATTTATAATCCATATGCTAAAATGCGTATAAGTGTAGAATAATACATATTAAGATAACATAATTGCTGCATTCATACCTATTGTGGGGATGGTTGTAACAATTTCACCAAGCTTGAGTTTGTAGAGGATAGTTGTCTTTCCAGCGGCATCCAATCCAACCATCAAGATTCTCATCTCTTTTTTGCCAAAAAGACCTTTAAATAGTTTACCAAAAACACCACCCATGGTGAAGCTTAATTGTCTTTTGTAGAATGCTGAATTATTTCACTAGCAGTTCTCAGGTGTGAGTGATGTGTACTTGATTACCTGTGAGGGTGAGATCATAGTCAGAGAGTCTAGGCATAATTACATAGAAAGCAAGCGATATAATAAGAAACAAGGGCAATGCAAAGCGTAGCGTCCCCTCGCCGGGTACAAATGGCCTAATGGCCTAAATACGTACAGAAAGTTTACTACTTTATGGAATGACCCATGAGAAGATCTGAAAATAAAATTCTTTATGTACATAATTAACAATTTTTGCATATTCAACTAGAGCACTGTCTCGGAGGGGGGACCAGTCCAAGTACATGTATCCCCCGAACCCGTCACCCATCCCCCATTTGATCAATGTTGTGACTGAAATGGATTAAGTGCCAATTTGGGACCTCGGGTATCACTGCTGACAAATTTTACCTTTTTGTACTTAAAAAAAAAAAAAAATGGTTACCATGGCAACAATGTCGACTCCGCTCACCAAAAACAATAGGTGTTTTCATCTTACCATAATGCACCTCCATGCGAAATTTGAAGGTGATCCAACAAAAACTGCAGCCAGTAGAGCGCTCACAAGAAAATCCCTGCCGCGGACGCAGGGGACGCGGTGCGACGATGCCAAATCCATAGTATCCCAGAACAGTAGTTCGGGGATACAATTAACCGTTAACTGTTAACTTTGACTTACATATTCAAAGATCGAACTTACGCTATTAAAGGCTATTAAAGGCGCCCATGTATTTCTATGCAGTCGAGGCTAAGGCGAGTTCCGAGATTTCCGTATTCGTACAAATCAATTTACGGACACATCACAGCGATCTATGCGGAATATTGCCGAGGCGGAGGACATTTCGCTGACCCTCAATATAGTTTCGACACAGGAAATGGCGATATTGTGCTTCATAATTATTGTAACGGGTTAAATTTGTTCTTAGTTCTTCAAATGTTTTCCTACATACACCTGTTCCATACTCTTGATCTCATTTCCATTTTCTTTTCATCATCTCCACCAAGCTCATGCCTCTTTTGTTCATCCTTCATTATTATTCAGAATATTCACCCCTGATAGTGCTCATGCAATATCATCCTCATTGGTTCACCTTTCACTCTTGGTTCTTTTATGGGTTCTTCCATTCTCTGTTTCTCTATTGGCTTCTCATGTATTTACATGTATTTGAATAATTTGTCAAACCATGTTTTGAGAGAGGCCTGCTGTGCAGGCCAATAAATCAGAGCACTACTAGACTTCTTCTGGTCGACATCTTTTTGAGTACTTCTGTTTTACTACCATAATTTTAGCGTCTTCTGATATTGATTTGGTGCTCTCGCTAGCTATTATTTTTGACTGAGTTTGATTCTGTACGATTGATTGTGGGGTGATTCAGCGTTCATTTGAGAAGCGTTACAATATCAATTTTCACTGAAAACGGTTGAGTATATTTTGAGATACGAGTATTTTTCTGTTTCAGAATACCATGAAAAGAGGTTTTTTTTTTTTTCCCCACACAAGTCTGGGACGAAATCAATATGTAAAAAATTAACATATGACTTTTAAACTCCAGTCTCACCCCCTGCGCAGTTTCAAGTTTGCGCAGTTAGTAATTTTGTGTAAAATTGCCATCAAAAGAAAAGACTTGAAATGACTGGAAGCGTACAACTATCTTCAGACGATTTCATCCCTTTGCGCATGCGCTCACCGACGTCGTCCTTTTGCCTCAGCTCGCGCTCACATCGATCAGCTGTTCTGTTATAAGCTACTGAAATCCTTGAAATCTGATTGGCCGAGAGCAAATTTGTCAGTAACAATCACTGACAAGACACGCCCCCTGTTCACTCTCAATCTCGTTTCTACGTACGCCTAGCCTGTACGCTGCCCATAGACGCTGTCGCTTGCGGATTGCTGCATGATTGCTGGCCTAGCTAGCTAGCTGTCTGTGTTGCAGGTAGGTTGACGTCGTGACCATGTACCACTAGTATAGTATACAGAGCGAGCTCAAGATTTCTTTATAACTGGGGGAAATAATGCTACAGATCCGATCCGGTGAGTTGTACAGTTGCAGCAATCCACCCTGATTGATTTCTAAATAATTAATCTTATAATGTATTAAATCTATGTTGTTCTTTTGCCCAATATAGACCTTTACTGCAGCATATTTTATCACCACAGTCCAACACCGTTGAGTGGAGTGTAAAATATCCTGCTCATATCTATCATGTAGGTACGTAGTACACAGGACTACATTCGAGTGGAAACCATCCTGCATGTACCGCTATACGTGGGACTACATTTCAACCTCCGCAAAGAATGGTTGAGGGTTCATGAATGTCAATGCCTTTGATTTTTTCCCCCCGACATACTGTAACCGTTCGACAATTACGAAAGATATTTGGCAGGATCCCCTCTTTGATTTCTCATAGCACCTGAAAGTTTCAATCTTGCGCAATCACAACAAATGTGAACAATACTACATTTTCAGATTTAAAAAAAAAAAAAATATGGCTCCTTTTTCACAAACTAAAAAATGATTTGACCATGAGTGATAATAATTACGGGTTAGAGCAGCTCTTATTCTGGAATTTGACGTTTAGTTCATTTAATTTGGTAGTTTCTAGGGCGAGATTTCACAGTTTAGCCGAGACTCTTCGCAGGCGGTTTTATGTAAATTGTTTATTTTATGCCAGTTAGCCAGACAGAGTGAAAGCTTTCGGGCAGTTAAAGGGATACGCAACCGGGCGGCTGTGGGGAAAGTCAGGATTGCGTAAGCCCCATTCACTCGTACACAAGGTTTGTGCGTCGAACGAGTCCGTTGGACTAAGTGGGATTACATTTTGACTGCACGAAGCCGACCGAATTTCGCACGAGAGCTCGAGCTCAACTGGCGACCAGTCTATCCGAAGTTTGCGCCCCGAGGGGCAACGGCATGACCAGGTAACGATCACGGTGCCCTCTCGCGGCATTAAAACGTCCACAATATGCGGTTGAATATCCCTTTAATTGCAGTGTAGGGCCGCGACTGCATTGAGTATCTTCTCCTGTGTACTGGGGTCATTTGTAATAATATTTGAAGAAATTACATGCATAAGTTTACAATGTGGAATTTTAAAGGCCAAGTCCACCTCAATATCAAGTTGATTTGAATAAACAGTAAAATTAAACACTCACTTTTCCTTATGTATTTTATTATATGAAATTTCAAATATTTCCATTTTTATAGATGTGATAATAAAGAATCCCTTCCTTGTATATGAAAATAAGTCACAATAATGAATAATATGATAATAATGATGATGATTTTACATGTTCCATATGGGGTCAAACCATGTTTTACATTATTGAAGCAAAAAAATGAAATATATGATATTTCATATAATAAAATACAAAGGAAAAGTGAGTGCATGACATCATCGGTTCACTCATTTGCATACCGCCCATGTTATGCATTACAGCCCTATAGCTAGAAGGTCCGATAGTTAGCGGGTCCGATAGACAGACACCCAATAGATAGAAGGTTCGATAGACCGAATGTACGAGAGGGTCCAATAGACAGACGGTTCTATAGACCGAATCAGCAAAAGGGTCCGATAATCCGAAGGTTCAGTAGGAGTCCGAAGGTTCAGTAGGGGTCCGATAGTTAGAAGGTCCGATAGACAGACAATAACGTTAAAAACGGTAAAATAAGTGAATACGATAAGTTTTTAACAGTTTTATCTCATAAAAGGAAAAGGGTAATGCCTTATCTTTTTCTATGTGTATTGTATATTAAACCGATGCACTAGGTCTGTAGGCCCACCCTCCTCCCCCCCCCCCCAAACAAAAAAAAAATGGGGAACGCCGACCATTGTTTGAAACATGGAAATCTATTTATATGGTGCACACTAAAGCCCCGAGGCCCATCATGCCCGAAGCATTTTTTTTCTAGTGGAGCAAGCTGAGGAAAGGGCGTCCCCTTCAAACACAAGTGTCATTTTTTAAAACAAAGAAATCTTATGGGGCACACTGTATAGTTGAATTTTCATTAAATGTAACAAAAGATAAGATTCTGACAACAAAAGATTCTGCCCGATAAAAATGAAATTGTTTCAATTAGACCCTACCACTTTCTTGGGAGGGGGGCGTTTCCATTTATTTATTTTTAAAGGGTTTTCAGGTGATATTTTCCTACCAGCTATGATGTCAGCTTTTATACTTTTTTTAATGTTCACCGACTACACCCATACTACTACCTTGTGGCAAATTTTAGTCTGTGGACTCTGTTGGGTAAATTATACGATTTTTTTGGGGGGTGGGGAATTCGAGAATAGTCGGATACCTCACTGTTCTTGTTGCTGCAGGACGTAAGAGGTGCTCGCTGCAAGAAACAATCTAGGCCTAGTTTCTTGATTGTATGAGCGAGCAAAGCGAGTGAACGAGAGAGAGAGAGAGAAAAAAAAAGAATTTTGTATCCCGAGAATAGGTTCTAGCGTATTGTTATTCCGTTCTCATAATCTGTGTAACATGTTATCAGCATCTTCCGTTCTCAATTTTGGGAAGAGACTATTGGTCACAGGCCATTATTTCTGAAAATTCATCTCTTTAGCCGTTTTTAGGTCAACATGATTATTTTCAGTTATGTTGGTAAGATTCTTTGATTAGAAAAATAGCATAACATTAGCTAGAGATTCAAGATGCAAACCAAATAACTTCCATAAGAATATGACTTATTAATATAATTGGCATTGGTTTATATACATAAATATGGCGATTATATTAATAACTAATTAATATCAATAATGAAAATATAATGGGCATTGGTAAATAACCCTAATAATGCTAGTGAGCGAAGTTTTTGAATTTTTGTTTTCTTCTCTTTCCTTTCTGATTTCTTTTATTTTTCTCTTCTTTTCATTTCTTTTCTTTTCTTCTTTCCTATTCAACCTCTTCTTTTTTTGCCTTTTCTTTGGTTGGAAACCCTCACTTATTTTAACCACTTTAATATCTTTTACCCACTTATCATTTTATCCACTATTTTAACCTTTTTTTTGTCTGTCTATCGGACCTTCTAACTATTGGACCCCTACTGAACCTTCGGACTATCGGACCCTTTTGCCGATTCGGTCTATAGAACCTTCTGTCTATTGGACCCTCTCGTACATTCGGTCTATCGAACCTTCTATCTATCGGACCTTCTGACTATCGGACCCGTTGGTCATTCGATCTATAGAACCTTCGGACTATCGGACCCTCCTGCCGATTCGGTCTATAGAACCTTCTGTCTACTGGACCCTATCGTACATTCGGTCTATCGAACCTTCTATATATTGGGTGTCGGTCTATCGGACCCGCTAACTATCGGACCTTCTAGCTATAGGGATGACCCCGTTATGCATATCACTCTTTCATGAAATAATGCAAAACTTCAAAATGCCATAACTTTCATATTTTACATCAGATTTCAGTGAAATTTTTACTGTTATGCTTGTTTAACTTTACTCTTTTAATAGAAGGTTCTATAGACCGAATCGGCAAAAGGGTCCGATAGTCCGAAGGTTCAGTAGGGTTCCGATAGTTAGAAGGTCCGATAGACCGACAATAAATATGTAAAAAGGGTAAAATAGTGGATAAAATGATAAGTGGGTAAAAAATAAGTGGTTAAAATAATTTGGGCGTTATGTTTTCAGATGTTTTCAAATGTGGGGGCGGGAATACCCCCAATACCCTCCCCTCCAACTTTTCATGCCTGAAAAGTGGGTTCCAACCAAAGAAAATGCAAAAAAGGAAGAGGTTGAAAAGGAAAGAAGAAAAGAAAAGAAAGGAAAAGAGAAAAAGAAAGGAAGAAATCAGAAAGGAAAGAGAAGAAAACAGAAAATCAAAACTTCGCTCACTAGCATTATTAGGGTTATTTACCAATGCCCATTATATTTTCATTACTGATATCGGATTAAAGGGCGTAGTTTACAAACTCACTCAACAATCACTCCATACTAGCATGTGGCATCTCATAATTCGTATACTAACTTAATTTTTAATATCAACGAGCTTGATCTGACAATGTCACAATTTCCTGAAACTTTAGCAAAGTAAAAAATTACTGAAATCAGATTAAGAGTACATGAGCGATTATATCCCAAATAATATCCTTCCTTATTCATGCGAAAGTGAAAAGCAAGGCCGGCAGCGGGAAGCAAAGAATGTCTAGAATGCGCGCGATCAACAATTTTCATTCTTAAACTAAACTAAACTAAACCTCATTTGACAAGCGGTCTTTTATCACAAGACATGGCACGCGCAAAAATAGGCCAAGCAGTCAGTGAAGGTTTGCGCCTTTTTTTATTTTTGTTCTTTCACACCGCGGCTTTGTGTAAGGAGATCGAATTTTAAAACTGCAGGTGCGTTAAAGGATGACAGTCACGGACGGGAGGGGAAGAAAACTTCATGAATTTTTAAAATAAACTTATGAGTTTGATGAAGTTGATATTGATGACCATAATTGTTTTGATGATATGATTATCAAGATAATGATGATTAATGATGATAAGCATTATATAATGATGCTATGATGATGATGATGATAATCATGATATAACGATGGTATGATGATGATGTGATGATGATGATGATAGTTCATTTTCATCTCATCATGATACAGATCGAATTTTAAAAGGGAATCGCATGTGCATTAAAAGAAGAAGTTACCGTCCGAAAAGGAAGAAAACTTCATATTTTTTGATGAATGATGAAGTTGATATTCAGGGGCGTATCCAGGGGGCGCAACAGGCGCCCCCCCCCCCCCCCCCCCCCCCGTCGTAAAAAAAAAATAGCAAAAAAAAAAAAAAAATCCTCATACCAATTGAAAATATTGTTCATTAAATAGGCTTCAAAATTGGTCACATATAGCACTATTTTGCATCTCAGCCCTTCTTCAGAAGCAAAAATTTTCCAAAGACCCCTCCCCCATGACGGCGATCAATAATTCCTGGCGCCCCCCCCCCTATTGGGAAATCCTGGATACGCCACTGATATTGATGAAGATAATTGTTTTGATGATATAATTTACCTCCTCGTGACCTTGAAGAGCCACTGTGATTTTGCCGCTGGCCTTTCATTAAAACGGAGACAATACCCGTTAAATCCTATATAGTTTTAAAAACAAGTATTGTTTGCTGACCCAGATTTGGTCTTGCTGGTAACTTATACGTAACTTCGCACCTTGAACAATAGGGAGCTTACCTGAGTTGTGGACGGATGACGCAGGTATTGAATAGGAGTTCTCTACTGTACAGCCAATTGAATAGGAGGAAATCGGACTCTTGACCTCTTCAATGCCTCTTCCTCAGACTACGAATTACTTGGTTTTCATATAGCCTTAATTAGTCCACTGTTATGGTCGGGCCCTTAACAGGGCCACACATCTCCAAGAAAGAATTTTTTTTTGTTTTTTTATCTTAATTATTTGTAAATATCTTGATTTGTCATTAATTTTTATATATAACAATGTTTGTATCTGCTTGAAAGTTTTTTATGTTTATGAACTCTCAATAAATACACACACAAAAAAGAAAGAATATTTTTTTTCCTCTCATGCTTCTCTTAAGTTACTCTTTCTGTCTTTTCTTCTTTCTTCTCTTATTTGACCCCCTCCCTATGAACATGAATTTCAAGAAATCACACATGAAACAGAAATTTCTTTTATTCTTGTTTTCCTTCTTCCTTTCTCCTTCTCTTACTCGTCTCTTTCTCCTACCCCCATATTAACATATTGATGAATTTCAAGAAAATCACACATGAAACAGAAATTCATATATTATAATTCTCTTTATTCCTTTTTTTCTTCTTACTTCCTACTTCTCCTCTTAGTCCTCCCTTTCTACCCCTCCCCCTTCCATATGAACATATTGAATTTCAGAAAAGTCACACATGAAACATTTATTATTTCCTTTGCCGTATTCATAATTAGCTCCGAACCTGAAACTTTTCACTCACATCTTTCTCTGTTTTCTCATTTAGAACCAAGTTAATAAATGGTAGTCCCCCCTTAAATATCAGGCTATAAGACCATAAATTTTCCTCTGTATCCGATAATTTAACACAATAATTTATATTTAATATCAAGCTCTCGCCCCTTTAAATTCCTCGCTAGAAGACCAGCGTTAGAAGATTTATGACACTTGTAAATTACGCAATGGCCACTATAGTTGATCTGCAGAAGGAGAGAAAGTGCCAGACCAGCAGTAAACAAACACGAGGTCACTGTAAGGACATGCAGGCCACGTGCGTTTATCTCATGCATGTGCTGGGTCACAACATGACGCCTGAAGGACCGGGGAGCATTTCATGAAGTGTCTTGTCAGTGATTTTTACCGACAACTGTTATAAGCTACTGAAATCCTTGCATCTGATTCGCTGAGAGCAAATTTGTCGGTAGAATCACTGACAAAACACTTGATGAAACGCTCCCCTGGTCTATTGTTCTCCCTCTCCGATCCCTTCTATTACGCGCGCGCTGTTGGTACATGTACGTACGTGATGGTACTCTGGACGCTCATAAAGAGCCAGGGAGGGAAACAAAATTCTAACTTTTTCTAGTGACCGTTGATTCTCTTAAAAGTAATGTCGATTCTGCGGCATTTATTGGATATAAATAAGGAATATTTTCGGCGTATTTTCTACAGAAAACTGTAAATTGACACAAACAGGTACTTGGTCTGTTTTGTAATTTTTCAGACATTTTGTAGTTGACTGAGATACGAGTATGATCGTGTCATGGGTTCTGCTATAGATCTACATGTAGCTGGCTGTATGACCAAGGAGTAGCTCCTTGGTATCAAAAACCTTCAGCCCTCTAAAAACAATTGAGCCCATACGCCCATGCTTAAGAGGGTGTTTATTATTATGTTTGCGAAGGGGAAACTGAAAATTAAAAAGAGAGAGATTGGTCATCGAAGAGGCAACAGGTTTGTGAAAGAGTAAAATTGCATTTAGAAATATATGGACACGAAGGAGAGTAATGAAAGAATTAAAAGTTATGAAGTGGAATTTCTCCAGTTCTTTCGTCTAATTCTTTCCACTTATTTTGCTCTTTCTTCAACCTTATTTCTTACACTGAGTGTGATCAGTTTGTCACGGGCGGTCACTGTTTCTTAAAAATCCAACTTATGAATATTAATTAACAAATAAACATGGATAACTTTGGCGTTTATCATAAAGAGTATCACTAAGGATTATGAAAAAAAAACTCGAGCTTGGTTGTCATGGTTTCCTATTCATATACAGGCCCGTAGCCAGTGTTTCTAAAGGGGTTGGTAAAGTGGACCTTTTTTGAAATTAGTTGAACAATTATATTAAAATAATAATAACATTGTATATTTGTAAAAGCACACAAACTATCCACAATAAGTTTATATTTTACTACACTCTATAAGGAGCTAATTGTGATAATTATGCAGGGTAATCAAAACTGTATTTATTTGCTGCCCCTCACTTAAGCCTAGCACCACAAATGACAACAACACTTCAGCCTAGCACCCCCCCCCCCCCCCCACTCCCCACTCACTGAGGTTGGGGTACATTTCCCGGAAAAGGGGGTGGTTTTTAGCCGACAATCCTGGGAGTAATCTTCCCAGGAAAAGTTGAAAAGGGGGTGTGTTTTCTGTGAAATATTGGTCAAATTAGGCCCACCCCTTTTATGGGGAGTGGGGGCGGACCTAGCACCATATAGAAATATAAAATGATACAACACAAAATACAATGAAGTATAGTGAATATGTTTACGCGAGCGAGCTCGCCAACGATCTTGTCACGTCACTCATGTTTTTTTCATGTCTCAATCCAAAGTCGACCTCGCCCATTTTATGGCTAATCGCATCACTTAATTTCGGCAGGTAAGACAGAAATTTGTACTTATACTTCAAGAGAATTACTGTAACTATCTAGCAGGCCCTTTGATTTTACGATTTAACGATCGTTTCAATGAAAAAAATGGAATTTCCTCGCCGAGCCGATCTTTTCCCCGTACTGTACCGTACTCAAATGACTCGTACTCAGCGACGGTATACGGTACATTACACACAGTGCGATCGAGTCATTTGAATCGACGATACAGTACAGGGAAAAGATCGGCTCGGCTCGGCGAGGAAGTTGAAGTATAATTTATCGCGTTATTAGCGCGCTAATTAACGCGATATAGGTGAACCGGCTTTTTAGTATCCCTCCGCCCCTTCGTTAGATTAACGAGCGTTACTGAAAAGATTAACGCGAAGTGGGCCGACGGCGCGTTAGCGTGCGTTAGGGTGTCAACTTTATTTCGAGCAATACTGTATAGAACCGTCTGTCTATTGGACCCTCTCGTACATTCGGTCTATCGAACCTTCTATCTATTGGGTGTCGGTCTATCGGACCCGCTAACTATGGGACCTTCTAGCTATAGGGCTGTAACCGTTGCATTCATCAGCTGGGAGATGCAAACTTTTCACTGAAACTGCAAACTAATTTCAGTTTTCGGTCTCAACAAAATTTGCTGAACTCAACATTTAGAGTGAACAGTTACATTTGTAAAACAATCCAACAGCATCAGTGGTGTAGATACGAACACACTTTCTATTGTTAGTGGGGGAAGATGAATAGATCACACCCCCCCCCCCCCCCCCGCACTAACAATGGATAATTATGCGTGTCTACGCCCATGAACAGCACAATGATACATGGAGGTTAAACCACTTTGAAGAAAAACTCAAACTCAAAACGTAAACTCTGCTAAATGGAAAATTTAAATGATTAATGTAATCAAAGGATGTGTTTCAACAAAAGAACAAAACGGTGGCAGAAAATGAAATTGAATAAAATATAATAATTTTTTTTTTTGAACGGAACATTCAAGAGGAAAATGAGTTAAAACGAAAGGTATAATTGAATGATGTAAATAATATGAAATGTAAACAAAAGAAACTGGCATTTTTGCTGTAAATTCATCATTTTATATCCATCCAAATCTGAGCTCGGTAAGCATGCATCATTCTCCAGAAATCATGTATCAATCTCGTTAACATCAGACGCAACTGGGGTAGATTGTCAAACGGCGATAAAGGGCACTGTAATTGTTCTCAACGACAATTATAAAAAGAAACAGACATTTTGGCTGTAAAGTCATCATTTTATATCCATCCAAATCTGAAGCTTGGTTCATATAAAAATCGGCGGTACCAATACCTCGGCGATTTGTTAAATTTTATAGGCGTCGGCGAGATTGACGTTGCGATCTCATGTCGGGGTATTCAGCAACGCTTATGCTATCGAGCATTCACAAAAAAACCGACGTCCCCCCACCCCCGACGGTTTCCTTTGAACATCGTCGATAGGGGGGGGGGAGGTATATGTCGATGATACCCCGCCGATTAGTCAATAGTCCCCCGGCCGAGTCAAAGACTAGCCGCCGGCACGTCGCTGATGTATCGTCGATTACGTGTGCTTTGTACAACTGCGTTTTGAACAATTTTCCACACTTTTTGTTTCTATATGTCAAATACTTTTTCCAATAATTCAAAATTTCATCCTTTCTGGACCATGTGAAAAAGGCAATAATGTACGTATAATGATAACATATCACTCATATACCCCATCTTCATCATCACTAAAACATGCCCCCGATATAATGCGACGCACCGGCGGCTAGTCGTTGACTAATCACCGTAGGCTCTTAGATGTGTCGCCGACATGCTGTAACGGCCGGGGAACAATGACTATAATCGGCGGCATTTCGTCGATTAATCTACGATTGCACGCCAACGGCCGCCGAAATGTCGGCGATAAATGAAAAATGATGGAAATGACTGCCCAGATTCGCTGACATGCTATAATCGGACTGGGAACAATGACTAATCGGCGGCGTTTTGTCTATTAATCTGCGATTGCACGCCGACAGCCGCCGAAAAGTCGGCGATGGGTGCCCGCCAGGGCTTTCTTCGCCGATCGATCGCAAAATTTTAACTCGCACTTAAAAATGACCGACAGGCCGCCGATCACCAAAAATAGTCGTTTCTGTCGGCGGAAAACCCGATTGATCGACGAAGCATCTCTCAGACTGCCGCCGAATGTGCCCTTTCACCACCCCCCCCCCCCGCCCCGATCCGCAAAGAGTGTACGATCGATATAACTTTTTCCAGACATTGATAAAGAACGCTTTGTTATTATCGACTACAAATATGAAATGTAAACAAACGAAACGTTATTTTGGCTGTAAAAGTTACAATTTTATCCACCCAAATTTAAGCTCGAAGAGCGAGTATATCATTTCATTATCGGGAAATCGTGTGTCATATCATTATATTCACCCCAATTTTAAGGTCGCTGAAATTGTATCATGCTCGGTAAATTGTGTATCAATCTCGGGAACATCAGACGCAACTCGGGAAGCATAATTCGGCAACAAATTAAAGAATGCTTTCATGATTGTTTCAGATATCATAAATTTCCAGACCATGGAAAAACAATTCAGACTGCCTACGCTTGAATAAGAAAAGTCCGAAAAGGACGTAAAATATTTAGAAATCATAACTTCAAAGTAGGCCTATTTGTGAGACGTGCTTATCGCGAAGAAGTATAGAAGTCGGCTTGAATAGGAAAGACCCGCAAAGAGTGTACGATCGATATCATTTTCCAGACATTGCAAATCGTTTAAGATTGCAAGGCCTGAATGAAAAAGGTCCGAAAAGGACGTAAAATAATATAGAGATCATAACTTATAAGTATTTTCGAGACAATGGAAATAATTTCAGACAGCCAACTCTTGGAAAAGAAAGATTCGAAAGGACGTATATGTACATGTGAGATATACAGAAATCATAACTTTCTAGTATTTTCCAGAGCCTGCAGGTCGGATAAGACTGCCGACGCTCGAGTAATAATGGTCCGAACAGGACGTAAAATATATAGGAATCACAACTCTACAGTATTTCCAGACCCCGCAAAATTGTTTTCATATCTGTTTCCAACGAAGGTGATACACACGCCGATTATCGGCGCCGATTCATATTAGTTAATATTATCCAATTCTAAGCTCGGCAAGCTTGCACCATTCTCGGGAGATCATGCATCAACCTCGGGAACATCACACGCAACTCGGGTAACGGCGATAAAGAACACTGTTATTTTCGACTACAAATCCCTGGAAAATGTAAACAAAAGAAACGGACATTTTGGTTGTAGAAGTCATCATTTTATCCATGCACCCCAATTTAAGGTCGTTGAACTTGTTATCATGCTCGGTAAAATGTGTATCAATTTCGGGAACATCAAAGGCAACTCAGGAAGCATAATTTGGCTACAAATTAAAGAACGCTTTCATGAGTGTTTGATATATCATAACTTTCCAGACCATGGAAAAAAAATCAGACTACCTACGCGAGTGAATAAGAAAAGTCCGAAAGGACGTAAAATATTTAGAAATCATAACTTCAAAGTATTTGTGAGACGATCGCGAAGAACTATAGAAGTCGGCTTGAATAGGAAAGATCCGCAAAGAGCGTACGATCGATATCATAACTTTTTCCAGACATTGATAACGAACGCTTTGTTATTATCGACTACAAATATGAAATGTAAACAAACGAAACGGTATTTTGGCTGTAAAAGTTACAATTTTATCCACCCAAATTTAAGCTCGAAGAGCGAGTAGGCCTATATCATTCTCGTGAACATCAGAGTTTCCTTGATCAGACGCAACTTGGATAGAATTTCCCACATCGCATATTGAACAGGAATGCCAACAACTAAAACAAGAACACTCCGAAAAGGACGTAAAATATATAGAAATCAAAAAGTATTTCCAGACGCCGCAAATTGTGCATCATGGAATACCTGTTCAGTTTGTTATTAAATTCAAGTCCAAACAGAAAATATCCCGCCCTGCCAAACAAGTGTGTAGAGCTGTTTTGACGGGGTCTGCTCGCTAGTCATAAGGACCGCTATTCATAAAAAAAAATTATTCATAAGGACCGCTATTCATAATAAGACATAAGGGTTGCTATTCATAAGGGTAATTATTCATAAGGACCGCCATTCATAATAAGACATAAGGATCGCTATTCATAATACGGAAAGAGGGTCGCTATTCATAATACCAAATCAGGGTCGTTAATCATAAGGGTCCCTATTCATAATACGAAAACAGGGTCGCTATTCATAAAGGTCGATATTCATAAAGGTCGCTATTCATAAAGGCCAATATTCATAAGGGTCGCTATTCATAATCGAAGAAGAGGGTCGCTATTCATAATCGGAGAAGAGGGTCGCTATTCATAATCACAGAAGAGGGTCGCTATTCATAATCACAGAAGAGGGTCGCTATTCATAATCGGAGAAGAGGGTCGCTATTCATAATCACAGAAGAGGGTCGCTATTCATAATCACAGAAGAGGGTCGCTATTCATAAACGGAGAAGAGGGTCTCTATTCATAATCAGAGAAGAGGGTCGCTATTCATAATCAGAGAAGAGGGTCGCTATTCATAATCAGAGAAGAGGGACGCTATTCATAATCGGAGAAGAGGGTCGCTATTCACAATCACAGAAGAGGGTCGCTATTCATAATTGAAGAAGAGGGTCGTCATTTAAATCAAATAAGAAAGGGATATGGATGAAGGACAACCCAATTAAGGCCCAAGTACGGTACTGTATTTAAGAAAGCTCTATAGAATGCATTTCCGGTTTTTGTCAAATACATGTATATCCCTATTTTCTCCACACCCTATTGCTTTATCTTTCTTCATTTGTTTTCTCGAACTGTTCTTATGTTATTAAATATCATAATTGATAGGAATGAAGTATAATTGAATATATCATAAAGAAATGTGAGAAAATTACAATGCCCCGACCGGGATTCGAACCCGGGACCCTGGATTACATGACCAGTGCTCTACCATCGAAGCAAAGTAACAATCTCACATATAGCCCCTCTCTTTCCATCGAGCGTAGGGGGTACATCCATACAAATTCCATGCGTTTTCAGTATGTTTTCAGTATTTTTCTCTTATTTCTTCCTTTTGCATTTTGTATTTATATTTGTTTTATATTTCTCTTCTAGTTTTCTAGAAGGGTGCGGTTTTTCGAAAAAAAAACCCTGCCATAAACTGTGAATTCATTTAAACCTAACTGAGATCTAGGATGCGTCCATAGGCGCCAGAAGTTGGGGGTGGGGCGATCTCCCCCAACAAAAAGGTGATGGCAAAACGCATTTTCGACCCCCCTCCCCCTGGGCGTAAATGAATAATTTTGGGAGGGGCTGAAGTTTTTTGCCCGAATTTTAAGTTTCCCTTTTCTATGTATGAGCGAGCGAAGCTGCAAGAGAGGAAAAAATTGACACTGTCTTTTGTAGTGAAAATGCCCAAAAATTACATGTATTCCAGTATTAAACTAAATATGAGGATATTGGAGCATCTCGCTACCCGTAATGAGGTGATAGTCGAGCCAATATTGCCCTTCTCAAAATCCTCAAGGGGCTACAGCACTTCGTACGCCTATATCCCCTCCAAGTTACCTACGGTATTTTACAAGCGAGGGAGAAAAGTGATTTTTTGTTGTTGTATTTTTAAGCTGCAAAAACGTCATTTCTTATTCATTTCTTATTCATTTCTTACCAATGAAAATTTGCAAAAGACCAGTGCGGTCTAGGCCAAGATCCAAATATTGAACATTGATGAAACTCCCTTTTCTCACTTCTTTCTCAAATGGGGGCACAACTCTGACGGAACAAGTGAGAAATAATCAAGGAATTTAGGAAGGCCACCGAAAGGTGATATTTCTTTCAAATCTATGCAGAACATTTGAAAATGCGATTTTATGTGCTTTAACATAATTACAATGGGGCAAAATATTGAAAAACAAAACAAAAACAGGAGCGTAACCAGTACTAAGTATGCGGCACGTGCCCCGCAAATCAGATGAGGAAAATAATGAAAGAGGAGAAAATAGACAAAGATGGGGCAGAGGAAAAGGAAGAGAAAATAAGGCAATAATTAGACCCCTTTTTTGTTTTGCTTTCTTTTTGTTTTGTTCAAGCGGACCCCCCCCCCCCCCCATAACAAGGGCCTGTGCATCATGGATTTTCTATGTTTGTTTTGATCTTAATTCAATTCTATCAAATTTATTCACATTTTTTCATACTGTAAAGCATATTGGTTGTTGTATGTAAACAACCATAGGACCATCTGCTTTAAGTCCTTTAACTTTTATCTTGTATATAAATGACTTTCATAGATCATCAAATTTATTGACTTTTATTATGTATGCAGATGACACTAATCTATTTTTTTGCATAAAAGCCTAGAAACTATATGTAATGTGATTAATTCTGAACTGGATTCAGTTGCAAAATGGATTAAGGCTAACAAGTTATCACTGAATTTAGAAAAAAACAAATTACATGTTATTTGGTAATACCTTTTTTACGTGGCAGCCCAAGGGGGGGGGGGGGGGTTAAACCCCCTTCCCCCCCCCCCCCCCCCCCCCCCCCCCCCCCCGTAGATGAGTATCATAATCATGAATTGCTCACTGTCTTCAATAATATATTCACAGCAAATAATGAGATCCATCATTACCCCACCAAACAAATCTATATCACTTGCCAAGAGCTCGTACAGCATTAACCCAGAATGCTTTTTTTCATTTACTGCTCCTATATTTTGGAATTCCCTCCCTTTAAATATACGAGACAGTATAAGTTTGAGTACACTCAAACGTAAATTGAGAAAATCACTTATTGCTTTTTATGAACGTTGATGATTCTTGTTTACCTGTGTAGTAAAATCTATAGACTAAATTAAACCTTCCAGATCCTGCCCCACTTTCCTCACCCCCTGTCACTTTGTCCTTCTTTCTAGTTCTGTCTTTTGTAAAGTTTACTCCTTTCAATTGTTACTATTCCCAGCTTTTTGTGTTCACGTTATTTTTCAATGCTTTTGTCTTCGATGGAAAGTGTGTTATGCCTATGATTTGTTGCTTTCCATGGCCATGTATCTGTCTTCTTCTTTTCCCCTTTTATTTCATTTGCATTTTATGCATGGTTGCCCCACGGTCTAGTTTTTTTATGTACTATATTCATGATTTATCTTTTGCCAGGGACCAGCGCTTCTACAAGCAATGCTTCTATGCTGGTCTCTGTTTTCATTCTCATTTTCATAAAATTAATCTAATGTAGTATTTACTATTGTTACCTTTTTTATTACGTAATGCACTTTATTTTGCTTGTAATGATCAAAAACGTTTCTGCACTAAGATGTGTTGTCAGTTATATTGTATATTGTTGATTGCATAATACATATTGTTATATAAATGTACTTTGAAAAATGAAAATGTAATGAAATAAAATCTCAAATCTGAAAAAAAACTGAAATCCTCTCCGAGGGACTTGGGGTTACTGCCTTACCAAAGGACACGAGTGCATCCTGGTTTCAAACCCGCATCCTTCAGTTACGAGGCCACTGTTCGACCACTGAGCTATCTCGCCTTTCTCTGAGGATTATAGACATGATAGTGGCAATACCTACTATACAGCACCCCCCCCCCCCCCCCCGCAACCCGCACACAGGCTATGCCATTTATGAATTACTTTGACGAAAATTGTCAGTACTATGTGCTTGTACCGAGGCAAGATGGGTCGAATGGCGCAACGTGGTCGGACTGACGGGGGGTGGGGGACACAAGCGTAGCCAGGATTTTTCAATATGGGGCGTTTGTGAGCGCGCGAAGCGTGCTAATTTGGTGATGAGCACTCTCTCTTTGCGTGCTCCCCAGGGGGGTGAGTGCAGGGATGGGGAGTTTTCCCCATAGAGTTGTTAGGGGTATGTAACTCTATTGTTTTCCCCCTCCTGCGCGAAGTACGAAATCTCTGACGTTTTATAGCAAATCTGAGATAAAGATAATGGCTCGTCGCAATACTGCATTGTATATGTAACAGGGGTGGGGGCATGGAGGGGGGGGGGGTCCCCTTCTCGCGCAAAGCTCTGACATTTTGTAGCAAATTAGAGAGAAAGATAAAGAAAGATAAAGGCTCGTAGCAAACGATTCTTTTTAGGCGGAAAGTTATAGGCATATAGTTTGACGCCCAGACTGCTTTACAAATTGTCCCCTTCCCACGCGAAACGCGAAACCTGTGACGTTTTATAGCAAATTTAAAAATAAGATAGCGGCTCGTACATGTAGCACCTTCTTTTAGGCGGAAAGTTAGTTCGACACCCGCACTGCTTTCAATTATTGGACGCAATGCTGCACCGTATGTATCAGGGGTGGATGCATGGATGGGGGGTTACTTCCCCTTTCCCACGGGAAGCGCGAAAACTTTTATCAAATTTCGTAGCGCCTTTTTAGGCTTTTATCTTTCTCTTCCTCCGCTTCCTCCGCTTTTTCGCTCTCGCCTTTTTTAAGGGGCTGAATAGGGGTGCATGCACCCCCCTTGCCCGCCTGGCTAGGCCAGGGGTGTATTTGTTTCATCGCCCCTCCCCGTATTGCTTCGACACAGCCGTGAGGTGTCTCCCATCCAATATTATTATTTTTGTTTGCCAAATTAATTCTTTCATATTTGAGTGTTCATTGAACAATGAAAATCATATTACAACATTTTACAAATAATCCTAACCTCTTCTTCCATTATGAATAGCGACCCTCTTCTCCGATTATGAATAGCGACCCTCTTCTCCGATTATAAATAGCGACCCTCTTATGTGATTATGAATAGCGACCCTCTTCTGTGATTATGAATAGCGACCCTCTACTCCGATTATGAATAGGGACCCTCTTCTCTAATTATGAATAGCGACCCTCTTCTTTGCTTATGATTAGCGACCCTCATCTTCGATTATGAATAGCGACCCTCTTCTGTGATTATGAATAGCGACCCTCTACTCCGATTATGAATAGCGACCCTCTTCTCTGATTATGAATAGCGACCCTCTTCTTTGATTATGAATAGCGACCCTCTTCTGTGATTATGAATAGCGACCCTTATGAATATTGACCTTTATGAATAACGACCCTCTTCTCTGATTATGAATAGCGACCCTCTTCTTCGATTATGAGTAGCGACCCTTATGATTAAAGACCCCGATTTGGTATTATGAATAGCGACCCTGTATCTGTATTATGTATAGCGACCCTTATGACTTATTATGAATAGCGGCCCTTATGAGTAATGACCCTTTTCTTCGATTATGAATAGCGACCCTCTTCTCATATTATGAATAGCAATCCTTATGAATAATGCTCCTTATGAGTTTATGAATAGTGACCCCCTTTTCGCTTTATGAATAGCGACCCTATAGGTATAGGAAATTACACGTTATGACTAGCGGTCCTTATGAGCCACTGATCCTTATGACTAGCGGTCCTTATGACTAGCGAGGTTACCCCGTTTTGACTGCACTGTCATCTATACGCCGTGCGCGCAGAACACGTGCATATTCACTCTGCTTCACTCAGGCTTCACTCAGGCTTCACTCTCGATCTCTGGTTCAGCTGAGCGCTGTATTGTTGCAACGTGCATACTCTACAGCATACACACACTTCTCCGGTATACACAAAAATACAAACACACAGATACTCCGCCGATCACTTCTACGTAGCTACATGTAGCTAGCTAGCATCGCGCTAGCGCTGCATGCGCATACTGTCGAGTGTTGTTGGAGCGCACTCGCCAACAGGGGGCGACCTTTCACTTTTCTCAAATGGCAAGGAAATTATGCCGTTGTGTGCGCATCTCGTGCAACCGAGATTGCCCGCGATTAACACACACTGACCCGCGGGCTGTCTGCGTTATTGTGTAACATTGGCGAGAGCGGTACTGTAGGTAGGATTTTTGCCAATTTGAGGATTACTGGGCATATTAGCTATTATAGCTATTTATTATTTCTTGTTGTCACAGGCAGCGTTGCCAGCAAGCTCCAAGATTTCGGCAGTCAAGAACTCAAGGACAGCAGCCATGTAAACAGGGGCTCCACCGCCGACCCTCTGTGCATACATGAAATTGCCCTTGCGGAGAAACCGATGAACACGTCCCACTGGAAATTATAGCCCTTCTGTCTATGAGGAAGGTTGAGAAATGTCAGAAATATTAAAGATTAGGCTATTACAGCCAATATGCCCAGTAATCCTCAAAAGTCAAATTGGCAAGAATCCTACCTAGGATATAAAAAAAAACAGCAGAACGGAGGTATAGCACACATCAGCAAGCAATGGTCATATTGACCATTAGGAAATATACATGTGTGTATACTGGGTATTGGGGATACAGATGTAATTTTGTTTGAAATGGAGGTTTTTGTGGGCAAACTGATACTTAAGTTTAAGTCTATATATAGATTAATTTACATTACGTTAAGATACAAAATGTAGAATTTTTATAAAAACTTACATTTACAGCCCTCTTTTTGGTTCTTGTTACAGCAGCACTGACGATGTGACGACTGCTCTCGACGTGTTGCTTACTCTGAGGGTGCTGCACAGTATGCCGGATACGGACACAATATCCGGCGGACAAGAGATACGATGACGGGTGGCTATTTTATCTCACAGATTTAGTCTTAGCTTACGAGGCAGGAAATGGCACGATATGCTTGTTGATACATCCCCCATGGAAGAGAGTTTAGAACTTGATGGGCTCTTCAGGCACTCATCACTATGTATTATTTTGGGGTTGTTTTCTGCTTTATTAACTATGTTATTTTAATGTCATTTATTTTTATTTTTGATATTTATTAATGAGCTTCATGGGCGACGTCGCCAGGGGGGTGTGGATGGTGCGAACGCACCCCCCCCCCCCTCTTTTTTTTGCTTGTCAGGGAATTATGGAGGAAACTGGACCCCCATAACTCCCCCACTGATCGAATTTTGAACGTCTGGCGAATTTTTTTTTTAAACATAAATCATTATTATCAATGCTCACTTTGAATGCTTGTATAATACAAGAACAGAAATAAATATCATCTTTATAATTATGGACTGAAAATAAAACTTACGCACTACTAGTAGGCCTATTCTATTTTAGACAGCATGCTCCTGCTATCCCGAATAATCTTCCACTAGAAATAAAGTCACTTAAAGTAGAACACTCAAGAAAATCACAAATATGGCAATTAATGTATCACTAGAAATTGGGAAGCTTACAGATGGCAATCGTATAAGTTTTATGTCAACTGCGTATATGATGATTATAAAAACAACATAAATAAAAGCTCTTCTCAGCATCTGGAATATCCGAGGATTCGCCAGAAATATAGCGATGTTTTGATGTCGTCATACGAGGGCTCGATCCTGCTTAAGCAGACTACGTCCTATAATGAATGAACGTAATTGCAATGCAATTACTTATCAAATTATAAAGAGTTTGGTACATTTAAACATGACCTTATTTCACACCATTCTAAAAGGGAAAGTGAACTGATTCTGATAACTAAAACCATTTGATTGTAAATTTATACACAGGAGAAGGGTCAATGATCAATGAAATAAACCCCATTTTCAAATTGAAAAGCCCTGCGAATAATAGCTGGATGGTATTCGTTCCCTCTTGAAAGGCCGAACATGCCCCGGTGCAAGCAGCTGAAAATACAATGGCGTCTTATTTTGTTTACAAGTGACTGATTCCTTTATTTTTTAACGCTGCATTTTTCAGCAAAATAATACCATACACGAAGTTAAGAGTGAGGCAACAGACTAACATTAAGACTGACGCTAGTCAAGTAAGAGAAATAAGTGAAGAGGAGATGACAAAACAGGCACTGAAAAATGTGTATAATGTTATGGGACATCGTCTGCTTACACAGGACTCGCCCCTCCTGTGTCGTCACACATCTCAGCAGCGTTCAAGGAGCTTTTCAGCTGCTATATCGGGGGCTGTATTTTACCGTTTTATAATTGATAATAATCATTAATTCAAATGTTTCCAAGCTTTAAATTTGGATAACCTTGTTTAATTTATGCCATCTATGCAATAATAAGTATTAAGCCAATATTTAAAATCATTAGTGTTCTACTTTAACTCAATAAAATACATTGTATCTTTAAAAGAAAACTCAAATTCCTACTTAATGAAGGGTTTGAAATTGTGAAATCTTGATTTTACTGCTTTGTATTATCCCGTGTTGGGGTGCGATAATATTTTTTTTCAATGGAATATGTCATATATTCGTAATTATTTATTCCTTTATAGTAATCTATTAACTTTTAAATTTTCTATATAATATTGAATTTTCATTGCAACTTATTTCACCTTTATTAAGGGTAGTCGACTAAAAGAAAAAGTTTGTCCATTGTGTAAGTCTTTAGGGTGCGATTATCATCACACGTTGTAATATTATCTTAACTGAACTTTTTAATGAAATGATGCATGCATACATTCCAAACATTAAGAATACTTATAAGTATTTATCTCAGGTTGATAAAAATAATTCGCGGACCGCAAACTGTATTATTTATATATTTTTTAATTAAAAAGTTCAACATTCACTGTATGGATCAAAATAAACAGTATAATAGAAACGTATGAGAATAGCACAGAGCTCTGGAAAAGGGCTGGAAATACATCTAGCCCGCTAGCGTACCCAATGGGGGGGGGGGGGCAAAGTGTGAAGTATACATTTGACCAAAAAAAAATCTGACTACCCCCCCCTCACTGAGCGACTTTTGGAGGGCTGGGAAAAAATGTCACCCCCCCCCCGAGAGACTTTTGAAGGGCTGGAGAGAAGAAAGAAATACGGATCTTCCTCTCTTCTGCTCCTCATTTCCTTGTAAGTTTGGCTACTCTTGATGCCAAGGTCCAGTTATGCCACTACATATGCCCTAAACAAACAAAAAAATTACTCTGTATAAACAAGGAGGTACGAACAAGCGCCTAGTACCTTCTTGGTATAAACAGTGCCGGATCTAGGAGTTTGTGAAGGAAAGGCATATTCTGAAATTTTCTGACCAGCAAGTACTGAGAACTGAGAAAAAAGGTTAGCAGCATTTTGGGGTATCTTCTACCTCTGAATTCTCTGACAAGCGAAAAAAAAAAATCATTTTTGTGGTGTCTTTTATTTCCAGGGGAGGGGACTGGGCCGCCCACTGATCCGAGTTATGGGGGCGGGGGAGGTGATGACCTGGGCGAGGGAGCGAAGCCTAAGGATTATGGCGCCGGGGGCAAAAAGTGAAGTTACGGTGTCGGGGGGGGGGGGGGGGGGGACTTTTCCAATTTTTTTTGGGGGGGGGAGGGGGATATATATCCATGACCAGCTGAATGGTAAGACTAACTCATTAACAACCGCCAAAGCTGTGTTGACAACAAAAGTTCCCCTAAATTTCAGGAAACCCACTCCAAAGGTCACAAAACCAACGGTAAGTTTTAATCATTTATTTGACATATATCCATAGCATTACATATAATTTTATTACCTAATTTGAACAAAACAGACACGAAAATGCACAGTGATGCATTATTAGTACTGGGATGTGTGTTGGCTGCGTTCCTACACAGTCGGCAATGGCGTGTGCCTATGAGTGGTATACCATGTATAGATAGGATTTGTAGGGAGCAGAGGTATATACAGCAAGATCAGATTCGCTGTCTAGTGGGTAAAGGCATCTGGTCAGACTGTCAGAGTATTCTCTTGAACTACAGACTACACTGCACTCGCTTTTAAGGTCCCAGGTTCGAATCCCGCTCTTTCTGCTGAAAGTGATTCTGGTCTACAAATAGTAGAACCAAGACTAAATATGAACCCCTCTCCCTCTCTCCATCTTGAAATTAAAAAAAAATAAAAACATCATGATGCTTGCCTTTGAGTTTGACCTTGTCTCAAGTTTGTGAAAAGTTACAAGTTAAAATACAATTATCATTATGGTTAACGTTAACTTCGTTAATGTTAGGCCTAAGTTAGACCTATTTTGATCTAACTTATTAGGCAAACCCGGAGAATAGGGGTCGGTCTGCGCGTGCTGTATTCATTTGTGTGCAAGCAAATGTAGACCAGTAGACCAGCGATTTTGCACCACATTCAGCGATGAAACATTTGCGAGTTTGACTCCCCATTTCTGGCCAAAATCGTTATGATTTTCATCAAAGAACTACAATAACAAATCTGAAAGCCAAGAGGACAATATGATATACTATATAGGCCTATCACAGCATTAATTACCCGATTTAAAATATATTTGGAAGTTGTTTTGAACTTGATCATGTTGATTATGAACTTGTTACATGTGTTCTTTTTTGCCTCTGACGATCTCCGCACTGCAGTGGCGTATCCAGGGGGGGCGCAACAGGCGCGCGCCCCCCCTATTGGCCGTCGTAAAAAAAAAAAAAAATAGCAAAAAAAAAAAAAAATTCCTCATACCAATTGAAAATATTGTTCATTAAATAGGCTTCAAAATTGGTCACATATATAGAACTGCCAAGTAGTACGTTTTTAACGTATTAATACGTTTTTTGGAGTAAAATACGTCCCTACGTTTTTCTGTGCGAAAATCTGTTTTTTGAAAATTCCGAGTATGGTTGTTGGAACTTTCACTACGTAGATACCCTACAACTACCTTATCTTGTCTATGTGCACTGTTTGTGCTAACATGTACAGTGTATACGAAGCATGGGTGTGAGAACAGTGTACATTGACAAGATAACGTACTGTGCAGTGAATCCATGTTATGCATGATGGCAGTGCACGATTATGCTATCGCGAGATAGGGAAATCACAGCCCCTAATAACCGGCATTTGTCCTCTGAGAACTGATTCTAAATTTTGCAAATGAGTCCAAATGGAATATCATCGCTATTTTTCATGATTCAGGTGAGAGATTGTCTAATTTGTTGGTTAATTTGTTGAAATATTCTCTTGAAAAAATCCCTGCTGGAAAGTGAATTCCAGCAGGTATTTTTTCAAGAGACTATGATCAAGGTACAAGGATACAGGTGCCAAGTCTTCCCCAGCACCAGCGGCCTAGATAATTGGTAGTGTGCTGGGTACAGTGCGTGCATATCGTGAATCGTTCTTCATGACCAGGCTTTTGTGGCTTGTTTTCTACTCTTCCCGCCCCCCCCCTCAGTATTATTTAGGGTACGCGTATGCTTGTTCCCTCCCTTTGAAAGCACCCCTCTATCTCAGGGCTGCCAAAATTTCTGAACCCCCTATCGCGGGCTTTGCGCGGGCTTTTCCTGCTTTGGAGACCCCCCTAAATTCAGAACACTGCTCAATGTACCTCCCTATCTCAGGTGAGCTCTCATTCCAACCCCATATCTCAGGACAGATACCAACCCACCAACCCCCTCCCAAGTAAGCTGTCATTACAATACCTTGGAAGAGATGGGGGCCAGTGTTTCTACTTTTCAAAATGAAATAATCCTGGCTGAATGAGCTATCAAAACTAGCAGGAATTTCAGGAATTTGATCCTGGGATTTGATCGATTTTTCAAGATATTTCATAACCCCCCTTTTTTTAATTTCTCAGGTGTCGAAGAGAGAGAGAGAGAGAGAAAGAAAAACACCTCCCTTTTTAATGAAATCTGCGGGTGAAAGATAAAAAACACCCCCTTTTTTTACAATTCACGGGCCGGATTGTGTCGCCCAAAAAATACCCCTTTACCGGAGATTTTGGGAACACGCATGCGGTCCCTTCGACCTCCGAGTGGGGGGGGGGGGGCGGGCTACTCTTTAACTTTATGTTGGGGTGTTTGAATTTAGCTGTGGTTAACTACATACGATCAGGGAATTCCTGGAATGTTATAGAATGAAGATAAAGTAATTTTCCATCGAAAAAAAATTAGTTCCTGGTTTTTAGTTTAGATCTTACTAGGCAACTGGGCAAGGTGAATTTGCATGTGGTGTGGTAAAAAGCAGATCAATTGGCTAAAATATTAAGTTAATCATGTGAATATTTCTTTATAATGTACTATAGATTAATGAATTTAGCCCTCTAAAGAACAAGAAAACGTACCAGCTTCAGGGGGCTTCGCTCCCTGAACCCTCAAAAGAGGCTTTGCCCCTCGACCCCATCAGGGGCCCTGAGCGGGCCCCTGTACCTCCGGCTTGGGTTTTCAGGATTTTTTTGAGCTGAAGGAAGCAAACATTCAAACCCGAGTATGCAGCTCAGCAAAATGGAGCTGCTTCGAGACGAGACGAGTTCAGTGCCTGTTGCAAACTGTGCGGGGCACAATTTTGACCAGTATTTTTTATTTTTTAATGCATTCACATGAAACGACTTTATGCAACTGAAGGCGTTCTTATTTAAGAAATGTACAGTAGTCGCATTAGCATTTTTAAGGAAAATAGCGAAAACATATAAAACCGGCAAAATATGTTTTTTCACCTAAAAATATGTTTTTTTCTAGCTGAATAATGTTTTTTGAAAGTGACAGGTTGGCAGCTCTGCATATAGCACTATTTTGCATCTCAGCCCTTCTTCAGAAGCAAAAATTTTCCAAAGACCCCTCCCCCATGACGGCGATCAATAATTCCTGGCGCCCCCCCCCCCCCTATTAGGAAATCCTGGATACGCCCCTGCACTGTAAAACATAGCACGCGCATGCAGACCGGCCCCTATTTTCCGGGTTTGCCCATTTTTCAGTTATGACAGTGTATGAATCAATAACGTCTAACGATAGCGTTTATTCCGTTATAAATAACTGAATTTCAACAATGAAAACCAAGATCAAGAAACTTGACTAATTATTCACTTGTTCAGGCGGATTTAATGGCGGCTGGGCATAATAACGACTTTGGCCTAAACTTATATGCCTAGCCTAGGCCCTATACGAATATTAGGATTACGAGACGAGTGTTGGCATGGCCATGGTTGGTGTTTTTTACTAGCCTAGTTAGGCACAACCATGGCGCTATCGCGCAAGTGCACAGATAGTCAATGCGCGATTCGGCCCGCTATGCATGCACACACTTCCGATACCGCCTGTGTTAAGCGAATGACAGGCGAATGAATCTGAGATTTTTTCTTTCTGTGATTGGTCCCCCTATGTTTATCAATGACGTATTCTGAATGTCTGCGAGTTTACCGTTCAGGGGATGCCCTATACATCCCACCAAACCCAGGATTTTCCCTGCACGCGTGCACTTTTTGTGCACCCAAATCGACTATCCGCACGATTTTGACCCATGAGCGCTGATTCAATGTCGAGATTTTGATCTAGTCAATAGTTTATGGTCCATGACAGCCATGAAAAATAAAGTTTTGATAACAATATCTTGTTTAGGTTAAAAATTATTTCATTAAAATGTCATATTCAAATATAATTTTCAGTCATGCACGTTACTGGTAAAACAAAAGGAGAATTAATATTGTTTTAACATATTAATCCGACTCGCATCCACGGCAATACACATGTAGCTCACACACAAAATCTATTTCTACTGCCACCCTGGTACACCAGACCATGTTGAAAAAAAAAATTGAACTTACGTCACAAATTATCCGATATCGTCGGGAACCGTACGAACTTTACAGTGGAAACTCGGTAAAAAGAGACCTAATACAACAAAATTGCTCATATAACGAGGTAATTTCTGAGCACTGTATGTTTTTTAAACCAGTGATAGTGATATATCGAGAATCCTGTCAAGACAAGAGTAATCTCGATTGTTCATCGTTAAATTTGTACTGACGGTTGTCACTCTGTCGTCGCAGTGCATCGTCTGTGAAGTTGGACTTGGTCTTGGAGTAATGTAATTTTCTTCTTTGACTCTTGTCTCTTGAGATATATAAATGGCATTTGCAGATCAAAAAAAGTCAGTCAAAGTCGGAATTGTCATGGTTAGAAAAGAATGAAGAGTAGGCTTATTCTCTATGTATTTGCATTATCATAATTCATATGCATATTCAGCGAAGGCTCGAAAGTCGAATAGTCTCGGAGAAGAGTCCGGAGCCAATTTTTCTACGGTAAGTGGAATATTAATTTCAAAATGTTCATTGTTATTTTGCTTGTATTCTAAATGTAAATCTTCTATATTTCTGTCTCGTCCAGAGTATATTGGGCTCGCGTTAGAAATTACTTAGCCATCTCATAAAAGGAATAACGCATTTTCCCGTCGTTGTCTAGCGACTATGCAGTGCACTCTCGGTTTCTTCTTCGCATGCACACTGCACAGCTCTGAAGAAACCTCGAGTGCACTGCATAGTCGCTAAACAACTCCGCGTCGTGCGTCATTCGTCATTCCTATAATCTATCGATGAGTCATTGAATAATCGCGCCGCAGTGAATCGCCTATGCATGTGAGAGGCATAGATATGGGCTTGTCATACAGTGAGCTACGATTTTGGGGGAATTTCTTCCAATTTATTCGCGTGCGCGCATGATGATCGTTTGACTATCGGTAGTATGATCACTTCACCTAATACCGGCCATGTCATAATACCGACCATTAAGCGTATCATGGCATCTAGCGCGCGTCTTGCAAATCAACCCATGGGACTACGCGTAGAATGCCTAGCAACGTTGAGAACAGCCAAAATAGAGCAAGACGAGGAATAAAAACGTAATTATTATCAATTTATTGTTAATTTTTAATATTTTCATTAAAATAATTTCTTTTCATAAATTGCCATTGACTTATGTGCAGGGGTCGGAAATAAGACGCACTTCTCGACTATGCGTAAAATGAGATGACTCTATTGCGACGTCATTTCTACAAGAACGCGCAAGTATTATCGCTCGTCAGTACCTGGATCTTGTTCCCCAGTATTTGGGTAATAGTCTGATGAATTTTCATTACGTTTCATGAAGAATCTTTCCCGTAGTCGTTGGAAACATCGTTAAGAGGTCGGTATTAGGTAAAGGCATCATACATTGCTTGTAAAGCCACGTACGCGCTGCGCGCAGAATATGTCACCGTATTTTTCAGCACATGAATGATATGGACTATTTAGCACTTATTTTTCACTATTTATGAGATTTTCAGTTAAGTTTTGAGACATCTGTGTGATAATTGGAATATTAATCAATATTTTAAGGCATGTTTTGTGACAGTGAGTGCTGGGTTTTTTTTTTGTGGACCTCCCTAGCCTAGTGAGAGTAGTGTTGCCTGTTGGCAAGTTGGCATGCCATGCAATGTCAATGCCATGGCAAACAATGGCAATGCCTATGGCTATGGCTGCCAATGGAACGCCGGTGTTCATGATTATATCTATCTTACAACGGTAGCAAGTACATTCATTAATTAATTATATTCCAAAAAACGAGGAAAACAAGGAAAATAATAACCTTCTTCCCTTCTTCAGTCTCGTAAATCCGTGGCGTCCAACCTTGCTCTTTCGACACGATCCTCGCTCCTTGAAATTGGCGACCAATAAGCCAGCGACCAATAAGGGAAGCCAGCGGACCAATAAAAGAGTTTATAGTCACGTCAAAATTTCAAATCAAAAAGGAAAAAGAAAATTTTGCGGATCTCGGTTGGCGATGGATGAAAGACTATATTAGAATGCTTTTAAAACTATCGTATAACATTTTAACTAAACAATGACCGATATGAGATGAAAGCTGAATAGTTGCTCTTTACTCTCATGTAGGTCACATGCCGAAACTTTTTGTCTGGGTCTTACTGTTTTAAGTTTAATCCAAGGCTGTAACTGGCATACGGGAGGTCTTATCCGCACAATATAGTGGAAATATACAGAATTCGTTTTTAACTTTAAAGCCTTTTAAAACTATCGTATGACATTTTAACTAAATAATGACCTATATGAGATGGAAGCTGAATAGTTGCTCTTTACTCTCATGTAGGTCACATGCCGAAACCTTTTTGTCTGGGTCTTACTGTTTTAAGTTTAATCCAAGGCTGTACCTGGCATACGGGAGGTCTTATCCGCACAGTACAAACGGACATGGACGAAATGCGTTTTTTATTTTTTAATGCTTTTTAAAATATCGTATGACATTTTAACTAAATCATGACCTATATGAGATTAAAGCTGAAGAGTTGCTCATTACCCTCATGTAAGTCACATGCCAAAACTTTTTGTCTGGGTCTTACTGTTTTAAGTTTAATCCAAGGCTTAAAACGTCATACCGGAGGTCTTATCCGCACAATATAGCGGAAATGCACAGAAGTCGTTTTTAAGTTTAAAGCCTCTTAAAACTATCGTTTGACATTTTAACTAAATAATGATCTATATGAGATGAAAGCTGAATAGTTTCTCTTTACTCTCATACAGGTCACATGCCGAAACTTTTTGTCTGGGTCTTACTATTCTAAATTGAATCCAAGGCTGTAACCGGCATACGGGAGGTGTTATCCGCACAGTACACAAGGAAATGGACGAAATGCGTTTTTAACTTTCAGGGCTTTTAAAACTATCGTATGACATTTTAACTAAATAATGACTTATATGATACTAAAGCTGAATAGTTGCTCTTTACTCTCATGTAGGTCACATGCCGAAACTTTTTGTCTAGGTCTTACTGTTTTAAGTTTAATCCAAGGCTTAAAACGTCATACCGGAGGTCTTATCCGCACAATATAGCGGAAATGCACAGAAGTCGTTTTTAAGTTTAAAGCCTCTTAAAACTATCGTTTGACATTTTAACTAAATAATGATCTATATGAGATGAAAGGTGAATAGTTGCTCTTTACTCTCATATAGGTCACATGCCGAAACTTTTTGTCTGAGTCTAACTGTTTTAAGTTTAATCCAAGGCTGTAACTGGCATACGGGATGTCTTATCCGCACAGTACACACGGAAATGGACGAAATGCGTTTTTATTTTTTAATCCTTTTTAAACTATCGTATGACATTTTAACTAAACAATGACTTATATGAGATGAAAGCTGGATAGTTGCTCTTTACTCTCATGTAGGTCACATGCCGAAACTTTTTGTCTAGGTCATACTGTTTTAAGTTGAATACAAGCCTGTAACTGGCATACGGGAGGTCTTATCCGCACAGTACAAACGGACATGGACGAAACGCGTTTTTTATTTTTTAATGCTTTTTAAAATATCGTATGACATTTTAACTAAATCATGACCTATATGAGATTAAAGCTGAAGAGTTGCTCATTACCCTCATGTAGGTCACATGCCAAAACTTTTTGTCTGGGTCTTACTGTTTTAAATTGAATCCAAGGCTGTAACCGGCATACGGGAAATCTTATCCGCACAGTATACGCGGAAATGGACGAAATGCGTTTTTAACTTTCAGGGCTTTTAAAACTCTCGTATGACATTTTAACTAAATAATGACCTATATGAAAGGAAAGCTGAATAGTTGCTCTTTAATCTCATATAGGTCACATGCCGAAACTTTTTGTCTGGGTCTTACTGTTTTAAAGTGAAATCAGGGCTTAAAACGTCATACCGGAGGTCTTATCCGCACAATATAGCGGAAATGTACAGAAGTCGTTTTTAAGTTTAAAGCCTCTTAAAACTATCGTTTGACATTTCAACTAAATAATGATCTATATGAGATGAAAGCTGAATAGTTGCTCTTTACTCTCATATAGGTCACATGCCGAAACTTTTTGTCTGGGTCTTACTGTTCTAAATTGAATCCAAGGCTGTAACCGGCATACGGGAGGTGTTATCCGCACAGTACACAAGGAAATGGACGAAATGCGTTTTTAACTTTCAGGGCTTTTAAAACTATCGTATGACATTTTAACTAAATAATGACTTATATGATACTATAGTAAAGCTGAATAGTTGCTCATTTCTCTCATGTAGGTCACATGTCGAAACTTTTTGTCTGAGTCTAACTGTTTTAAGTTTAATCCAAGGCTGTAACTGGCATACGGGAGGTCTTATCCGCACAGTACAAACGGACATGGACGAAATGCGTTTATTATTTTTTAATGCTTTTTAAAATATCGTATGACATTTTAACTAAATCATGACCTATATGAGATTAAAGCTGAAGAGTTGCTCATTACCCTCATGTAGGTCACATGCCAAAACTTTTTGTCTGGGTCTTACTGTTTTAAATTGAATCCAAGGCTGTAACCGGCATACGGGAGGTCTTATCCGCACAGTACACACGGAAATGGACGAAATGCGTTTTTATCGTTTAATGCTTTTTAACCTATCGTATGACATTTAAACTAAATAATGACCTATATGGGATGAAAGCTGAATAGTTGCTCTTTAATCTCATATAGGTCACATGCCGAAACTTTTTGTCTGGGTCTTACTGTTTTAAATTGAATCCAAGGCTGTAACTGGCATACGGGAGATCTTATCCGCACAGTACACGCGGAAATGGACGAAATGCGTTTTTATCGTTTAATGCTTTTTAAACTATCGTATGACATTTTAACTAAATAATGACCTATATGGGATGAAAGCTGAATAGTTGCTCTTTAATCTCATATAGGTCACATGCCGAAACTTTTTGTCTGGGTCTTACTGTTCTAAATTGAATCCAAGGCTGTAACTGGCATACGGGAGGTCTTATCCGCACAGTACACACGGAAATGGACGAAATGCGTTTTTATTTTTTAATCCTTTTTAAACTATCGTATGACATTTTAACTAAATAATGACCTATATGAGATGAAAGCTGGATAGTTGCTCTTTACTCTCATGTAGGTCACATGCCGAAACTTTTTGTCTGAGTCTAACTGTTTTAAGTTTAATCCAAGGCTGTAACTGGCATACGGGAGGTCTTATCCGCACAGTACAAACGGACATGGACGAAATGCGTTTATTATTTTTTAATGCTTTTTAAAATATCGTATGACATTTTAACTAAATCATGACCTATATGAGATTAAAGCTGAAGAGTTGCTCATTACCCTCATGTAGGTCACATGCCAAAACTTTTTGTCTGGGTCTTACTGTTCTAAATTGAATCCAAGGCTGTAACCGGCATACGGGAGGTGTTATCCGCACAGTACACAAGGAAATGGACGAAATGCGTTTTTAACTTTCAGGGCTTTTAAAACTATCGTATGACATTTTAACTAAATAATGACTTATATGATACTATAGTAAAGCTGAATAGTTGCTCTTTTCTCTCATGTAGGTCACATGCCGAAACTTTTTGTCTGAGTCTAACTGTTTTAAGTTTAATCCAAGGCTGTAACTGGCATACGGGAGGTCTTATCCGCACAGTACAAACGGACATGGACGAAATGCGTTTATTATTTTTTAATGCTTTTTAAAATATCGTATGACATTTTAACTAAATCATGACCTATATGAGATTAAAGCTGAAGAGTTGCTCATTACCCTCATGTAGGTCACATGCCAAAACTTTTTGTCCGGGTCTTACTGTTTTAAATTGAATCCAAGGCTGTAACCGGCATACGGGAGGTCTTATCCGCACAGTACACACGGAAATGGACGAAATGCGTTTTTATCGTTTAATGCTTTTTAAACTATCGTATGACATTTAAACTAAATAATGACCTATATGGGATGAAAGCTGAATAGTTGCTCTTTAATCTCATATAGGTCACATGCCGAAACTTTTTGTCTGGGTCTTACTGTTTTAAATTGAATCCAAGGCTGTAACTGGCATACGGGAGATCTTATCCGCACAGTACACGCGGAAATGGACGAAATGCGTTTTTATCGTTTAATGCTTTTTAAACTATCGTATGACATTTTAACTAAATAATGACCTATATGGGATGAAAGCTGAATAGTTGCTCTTTAATCTCATATAAGTCACATGCCGAAACTTTTTGTCTGGGTCTTACTGTTTTAAAGTGAAATCAGGGCTTAAAACGTCATACCGGAGGTCTTATCCGCACAATATAGCGGAAATGTACAGAAGTCGTTTTTAAGTTTAAAGCCTCTTAAAACTATCGTTTGACATTTTAACTAAATAATGATCTATATGAGATGAAAGCTGAATAGTTGCTCTTTAATCTCATATAGGTCACATGCCGAAACTTTTTGTCTGGGTCTTACTGTTTTAAATTGAATCCAAGGCTGTAACTGGCATACGGGAGATCTTATCCGCACAGTACACGCGGAAATGGACGAAATGCGTTTTTATCGTTTAATGCTTTTTAAACTATCGTATGACATTTTAACTAAATAATGACCTATATGGGATGAAAGCTGAATAGTTGCTCTTTAATCTCATATAGGTCACATGCCGAAACTTTTTGTCTGGGTCTTACTGTTCTAAATTGAATCCAAGGCTGTAACTGGCATACGGGAGGTCTTATCCGCACAGTACACACGGAAATGGACGAAATGCGTTTTTATTTTTTAATCCTTTTTAAACTATCGTATGACATTTTAACTAAAGAATGACTTATATGAGATGAAAGCTGGATAGTTGCTCTTTACTCTCATGTAGGTCACATGCCGAAACTTTTTGTCTGAGTCTAACTGTTTTAAGTTTAATCCAAGGCTGTAACTGGCATACGGGAGGTCTTATCCGCACAGTACAAACGGAAATGGACGAAATGCGTTTATTATTTTTTAATGCTTTTTAAAATATCGTATGACATTTTAACTAAATCATGACCTATATGAGATTAAAGCTGAAGAGTTGCTCATTACCCTCATGTAGGTCACATGCCAAAACTTTTTGTCTGGGTCTTACTGTTCTAAATTGAATCCAAGGCTGTAACCGGCATACGGGAGGTGTTATCCGCACAGTACACAAGGAAATGGACGAAATGCGTTTTTAACTTTCAGGGCTTTTAAAACTATCGTATGACATTTTAACTAAATAATGACTTATATGATACTATAGTAAAGCTGAATAGTTGCTCTTTTCTCTCATGTAGGTCACATGCCGAAACTTTTTGTCTGAGTCTAACTGTTTTAAGTTTAATCCAAGGCTGTAACTGGCATACGGGAGGTCTTATCCGCACAGTACAAACGGACATGGACGAAATGCGTTTATTATTTTTTAATGCTTTTTAAAATATCGTATGACATTTTAACTAAATCAT
The DNA here is from genome assembly GCA_025617745.1 of Heliocidaris erythrogramma. Classification (NCBI taxonomy): domain Eukaryota; kingdom Metazoa; phylum Echinodermata; class Echinoidea; order Camarodonta; family Echinometridae; genus Heliocidaris; species Heliocidaris erythrogramma. The sequence continues at coordinate 17,956,856 of CM046870.1, read as the reverse complement.
GACCTATATGAGATTAAAGCTGAAGAGTTGCTCATTACCCTCATGTAGGTCACATGCCAAAACTTTTTGTCCGGGTCTTACTGTTTTAAATTGAATCCAAGGCTGTAACTGGCATACGGGAGGTCTTATCCGCACAATATAGTGGAAATGTACAGAATTCGTTTTTAACTTTAAAGCCTTTTAAAACTCTCGTATGACATTTTAACTAAATAATGACCTATATGAGATGGAAGCTAAATAGTTGCTCTTTACTCTCATATAGGTCACATGCCAAAACTTTTTGTCTGGGTCTTACTGTTTTAAATTGAATCCAAGGCTGTAACTGGCATACGGGAGATCTTATCCGCACAGTACACGCGGAAATGGACGAAATGCGTTTTTATCGTTTAATGCTTTTTAAACTATCGTATGACATTTTAACTAAATAATGACCTATATGGGATGAAAGCTGAATAGTTGCTCTTTAATCTCATATAAGTCACATGCCGAAACTTTTTGTCTGGGTCTTACTGTTTTAAAGTGAAATCAGGGCTTAAAACGTCATACCGGAGGTCTTATCCGCACAATATAGCGGAAATGTACAGAAGTCGTTTTTAAGTTTAAAGCCTCTTAAAACTATCGTTTGACATTTTAACTAAATAATGATCTATATGAGATGAAAGCTGAATAGTTGCTCTTTACTCTCATATAGGTCACATGCCGAAACTTTTTGTCTGGGTCTTACTGTTCTAAATTGAATCCAAGGCTGTAACTGGCATACGGGAGGTCTTATCCGCACAGTACACACGGAAATGGACGAAATGCGTTTTTATTTTTTAATCCTTTTTAAACTATCGTATGACATTTTAACTAAAGAATGACTTATATGAGATGAAAGCTGGATAGTTGCTCTTTACTCTCATGTAGGTCACATGCCGAAACTTTTTGTCTGGGTCTTACTGTTTTAAGTTTAATCCAAGGCTGTAACTGGCATACGGGAGGTCTTATCCGCACAATATAGTGGAAATGTACAGAATTCGTTTTTAACTTTAAAGCCTTTTAAAACTCTCGTATGACATTTTAACTAAATAATGACCTATATGAGATGGAAGCTAAATAGTTGCTCTTTACTCTCATATAGGTCACATGCCAAAACTTTTTGTCTGGGTCTTACTGTTTTAAATTGAATCCAAGGCTGTAACCGGCATACGTGCCGTCTTATCCTCACAGTACACACGGAAATGGACGAAATGCGTTTTTATCTTTTAATGCTTTTTAAACTATTGTATGACATTTTAACTAAATAATGACTTACATGAGAGGAAAGCTGAATAGTTGCTCTTTACTCTCATATAGGTCACATGCCGAAACTTTTTGTCTGGGTCTTACTGTTTTAAATTGAATCCAAGGCTGTAACTAGCATACGTGCCGTCTTATCCGCACAGTACACACGGAAATGGACGAAATGCGTTTTTATCTTTTAATGCTTTTTAAACTATCGTATGACATTTTAACTAAATAATGACTTACATGAGATGAAAGCTGAATAGTTGTTCTTTACTCTCATGTAGGTCACATGCCGAAACTTTTTGTCTGGGTCCTACTGTTTTAAATTGAATCCAAGGCTGTAACTGGCATACGGGAGGTCTTATCCGCACAGTGCACATGGAAACCGGCATATTCGCTGTTTTCCGCACAGTGTTGAATCGAAAGTAAAATCAAGTTGGACATAAATTGTTTTATAACTTTGATTGTCGTGAAGAGCATTGTATGAAATTATAAATAAATAATGGCATACATATTAAGGTAAATGTTGAAGAATTTCTCTTTACAACTTGATGTACTCAGAACATGAACAAAATTAATTTAACCTCTTACACTCTCAAAAATCAGGGGCCGCGGAGCGGCTTTTGTAAGTGGGGGGGGGGGGGGGGGGGGGGGGGGGGGGGGGGGGGGGAGCTCATTTGATTTCACTCATTATAAAATGACAATTTTCGAACCTTTTTGTCGAGGTTTTATGAATCGTGTCTACTCCAAAAAGTGGGGGAGGAGGGGCGGGGGGGAGGGGCTGTATGTATAATTATATGTCAGGTACCGAAGGATTTTTTCCCTGCTTCTTACTGTAGCAAATTGAAATCTGGCTTTAAACTATAGCATATTGGCAGTTTTGTGTTGAGTAGATAAATCCTAAAAATCTTAGAAGTTGAGGTAAATCGAAATGATAAGAAAGGGATTTGAATTTTCAAAATCCAAATCAGAATTCAGTGGGAGCAAAACGAGAAAGGACGCAACCACAGGGTGCTTAAATCATGGGCGGATCCAGGATTTAGTATGGGGGGCACAATCGACAAAAGGGCGGATCCTCTATGGTCAAAATGCATACTTTTCTTCCAGGGGAGGGGGGGGGGGGTCACGGGCCGGAAGTGCCCCTGGATCTGCCAATGCTTGAAGTATAAAAGGGAGGACAGTTTTTTTCCATTCAAATCTTGTTTTACGTGTGAGGGGAGGGGGGGGGGGGGGGGGGGAGTAGTCAGGGAATTAAGCCGCCGAGAAAGAAAGTTTAACCTTCAAGGCATATAACCGGACACCGGGGGGTTAAGAGTTTTGGGCCACAAAGGAGTCGAGGGGCACACCCCGCCATTCTCACAACGTTTTATTGGTTACAGCCCTATAGCTAGAGGACCGATAGTTAGCGGGTCCAATAGACCGACACCCAATAGATAGAAGGTTCGATCGACCGAAGGTTCAGTAGGGGTCCGATAGTTAGAAGGTCCGATAGACCGACAATAACGTAAAGAAGGTAAAATAAGTGGATACAATAAGTTGTTAATAGTTTTATCTCATAAAAGGACAAAAAAAATACAAAAATGTGGAACTTATCTTAAAGTTTTGTTTTATACATTTTCAACATGTTAAAAGTATTTTAATTAGAGCATCATGATCGCTGACCATTTTTTGAAATATGGAAATCTAATTATATGGTGCACACTAAAGCCCCGAGGCCCATCATGCCCGAAGCATTTCTTTTCTAGTGGAGCAAACTGAGGAAAGGGCGTCCCTTCTAACACAGGTGTTATATTTTAAACAAAGAAATCTTACGGGGTGCACACTTTATAGTTAAAATTTCATTAAAAGTAACAAAAGATAAGATTCTGACAACAAAAGATTCTGACGGATAGAAATGAAATTGTTTCAATTAGACCCTACCACCAACTTGGGAGGGGGCGTTTCCATTTTTTTTAGGGTTGTCAGGTGATATTTTCCTACTAGCTATGATGTTAGCTTTTACACTTTTTTGAATGTTCACCGACTACACCCATACTACTACCTTTTGCCAAATTTTAGTCTGTGGACTCTGTCGGGTAAATTATACCATTTTTTTTGGGGGGGGGGGGGAAGGGGGGTTGGGAATTCGAGAATAGTCGGATACCTCACTGCCCGAATATTATGATATTCGGGCTTGCTGCAGGACGTAAGAGGTGCTTGCTGCAAGAAACAATCTAGGCCTAGTTTCTTGATTGTATGAGCGAGCAAAGCGAGCGAACGAGAGAGAGAGGGGGCAGTGAGAGGTGTGAGGTAAAATGACAATGAAAGAAAGAATACATTTTGTAAAAAAAAAATATGTGTATAATATTTGTTGAAGTCAGGCACAAACAGACAAACAGGCCTACGCCCAGAGAGTCACACAAACGCATAAGGTCCTCCCCAAGCGGACAACCTAAAAAGATGATGAGTAGAGTGAGCATGGACTGATAATAATAATAAAACATTTATAAGCGCAGAAACTATTTCTATATATTCCACTGAGTTAAAGAGCTCTTAAATGCCTTTGCTGCATAATGATGATAATTGTGATGATTTTAATGGAGGTTTATTACCTAAATCAAATTCCATTTCGCATCACCCAGTTGGAATACTTAGCTCACCCAGTTAGGCCTGGTACCCTCTGGCTGCTCCGTTCACCGACAATTTAAGGTACAAGCCCAGTCGGCACATCACTCGCATGTGTGTGTGTATAATTGGGTTTTTTACAGACGTGTATCAATCAGATATGATTATTTACGTCTGGGACCGACCTTTAACGTCACCATCCGAAAGACGTGACTCAGTCTCGAACCTGGGTCCGCTGAATCAGTTTATAACTTCCACTGGTAGCTGGATTACAGGCGCACGCCACAACGCCCAGTTGCCCATGCAGGAGCTCTAGCACTTAAGGCCACCAGGCCCCAGATGGGCAGCCAACGAGACCGATTGGCAATAACAAAATAAGTTTATACATATAAAGGATAAGAAACAAATCGCATATTCATATTCAGTGGCGTATCCAGGGGGTGACGCAACAGGCGCCCCCCCCCCCCTATTGGCCGTCGTAAAAAAAAAGACTAGCAAAAAAAAAAGTTGTTCATTAAATAGGCTTCAAAGTTGGTCACATATAGGATTATTTTGCATCTCAGCCCTTCTTCAGAAGCAAAAATTTTCCAAAGGGGAGGGGGCACCCCTCCACTTAGACCCCTCCCCCACGACGGCGATCAATAATGCCTGGCGCCCCCCTATTAGGAAATCCTGGATACGCCCCTGATATTTTACAATTTATTTCACTCTATGTAATGAGCTAAAAAAATACTTTTGTCACGGCAATTATTATCTGAAATTACTGAGGGTCCGGGTCCTATTAAATTAATAAAAGCATTGTCACTTCTCTGTGCATACACGTACATGGGCTGTGTTTAAAGTGATCTCCAAAGCTTCTCATGACATTATGAACACAAAAACCTTTGTTACCTTTGACCCTGCGACCCCAAAATATAAATCAGATAATAGTCATTCCTCTAGATGAGCCAAGTTTGAAGTTGATCCGTCGAATGTTTCCCAAGTTATCCCGAGAGCGCAAATAGGGGACGGACGGACGGTACGGGCTGACGATTTGAAAACATAAACGCCCCCACTTATTTTAACCACTTATTTTCTACCCACTTATCATTTTATCCACTATTTTACCATTTTTACGTATTTATTGTCGGTCTATCGGACCTTCTAACTATTGGACCCCTACTGAATCTTCGGACTATCGGACGATTCGGACCCTTTTGCCGATTCGGTCTATAGAACCTTCTGTCTATTTGACCCTCATGTACATTCGGACTATCGAACCTTATATCTATCGGACCTTCTGACTATCGGACCCGTTGGTCATTGGATCTATAGAACCTTCGGACTATATTGGACCCTCTCGTACATTCAGTCTATCGAACCATCTATTGGGTGTCGGTCTATCGGACCCGCTAACTATCGGACCTTCTAGCTATAGGTATGACCCCCGTTTTATTTTGCTGTAATTCCAAGCGTTATGGAATGACATTCTCAAAGAATTTTCAAGTTTAAGAGAAGAATATTATTAATATCGTAATTATTTTTTTACAAATTGATAAATAAACAAATACGAGGTACTTTCACAACTGTTGAGTTTCATGTCAATCATTCATCATCAGATATATGACATATTAAGTATTTTAATTATTGATTCTTTACAGAAAACGCAAAATGACTTTTCAACCAGAATAAGCATTGCTCAAACTGTGAACTTTGAATATGTATCCAGTTTTCAAGAATGCCGTGGCATTTTAGCTTTGATATGTCATGTTCGTGGAAATCCATTTGAAATATGATGCAAAATATGAAATGAAACAGCTTTACGGAATGACTTCTGAAAGTCATTCATTGGGAAATAGTATATGAAATTCATATTATGTAAATAAGTAGTTAAAATAGTTTGAAAAACAGATTGAGCAAACGATTTGATTATTTGTGATGACCTATATTATATGTTAAAAACAGTGTTCATAGATTTTATAATTTATGCTAAGTTTATTCAATTTTTTAAAATATTTGTAAACAATTAGATTTTTGAAAAATTGTTAAGAGTATTGATTTAAAAGTATAAGAGTATAAATTTAAACCCTAACCCCCCCCCCCCCCCCCAGTAGACCAGTTTCTTATACTATCGTCATAATTTAATTTGGCTTCTACTGGCGATAATGATTTATGTCCACTCCCTTCTTAGGAGCAGTGCTTTTGCCCTCCCCCTTACCACTTATGTTTTTCTGTCCCTTTTGTATAGCCCCTCCCCTCGCTAAAAAACATTTCGCCACTTGTATATATCCCCTTCCCGCGCAATATTGCATTTAAAATCATGTCCCTATTGAATAAACTATTGCTGCTCTATATCTAGTAAAATGTCTATACACTGCAAAAACCAGGGTGTTAAATATTCAACACTACGTTGGTGTACAATTAAATGTATTCTTATGGTGTTGTTATAACACCCAGAGAATCATTGTTATGGCTCCGTAATCAAATCTGTTGGAATATTTCGGTTGATTACACCATCGGGTGTAATTTATTTAAAACACGCATGCGCAAAATAAATGAACAGAAATACCGCGGGATCGCTAGCTCCTGATTGGTCTAAGCATAGTGCAGCAGCCAAACTTTCTCGACGCGTGACCGGTAGGAACGAGAATCGAAGTTAATTGACATTAACATGATTTTGATACACAGTTATGTAAAACTGGCTGTAAGATATTTCTTCATAAAGATTTTTACAATATTGCCCTTTTCGTTAAGTTTATTTAACATTCACAATGTAATTTGTCGTCATTAAGTAAAAATGTTTTGCAAACGGTTTTGTAAAAAATGCATTTTCGTATTTTTCCCTCAATATTGGGGGAAACACTTACATGAATATTCATGAATTTTCAGTAGCGTATGGTTTGGGGTGGCCCGATTTTAATAACTCTTACCATATGCATAAAAAATTATAATGGGTATATAAGAGCTTGCACTAGACTGTACCAACAAGATAGGATAGGACTAGGATAGGATAGGTTAAGATATACATGTAGGGTAGGATAGCTTAAAGTAGGATAGGTTAATAAGTTTAGGCCCAGAAAGACATAACAAGCGGGTTTATTATTTTTTTTACCTGGGTTGGAGGAAAAAGGAAACAATTGGGCAACTGAATTTGCCCAACCACATAATACATGTGTAGAATTGTTTGTTAGGTAAAATTTACACATTATTTTAAGTACCTATATTTAACATGACATTTTACATAATTATCGTCGAATATATTGTTAGCTAAAATTTACAAAAAAGTTATGGAGTTCCTATTTTTTACAGAATTTTTTACAGAATTTATGTAAAACATTTCTGTGTGTGCACCAAGATGATATAGGACATGGCGTTAATCTGACACCAGCTATGGTGTAAATTATTGGTGTAAATTATTTTTAATACCATGGATGGTGTACAATATTGGTGTTTAAATAACACCAGTGGTGTTGATCATTGGTGTTGAATATTCAACACCATTCTGGGTGTTAATTTTGATTTAATCCGAAACTAGGTGTTCTTTTAATCTTTCGGTGTTGCAGGATATAGATACCGGGAAAGAATAACTTTTAACACCCATGGTGTTGAATTTAACACCCTGGTTTTTGCAGTGTATATGTTTAATTACTTTATATCAAATTCCAAAATGCCATATAGTGG